>CM077169.1:25277975-25860475 GCA_039654105.1 Coreius guichenoti | reverse complement strand
AAAACAAACTAAAATATTTTGTCAATAAAAATAAAGATTAAAAATAAACTCATTTTTGAGTTTGACAACAAACACATCGTAAAATACAGCTATACAACATAGTTAAAAACACAATAATTAATAATTTCTGAACATTGACTCTCAGTCATTATTCACCTTTTTCTCATAATTTCTCAATAGAATTCATAAAAGTATAGAACCGAATAGCATATTTCTAATAGGGGCTCAGTGTGACAACATGCCCCACATGTGCAACTGGGATTTAACCCCGGCTCATGTCTTCTGCTGTTAGATCAGCATTAAAGAACGATCTCAACTGTTAAATAACAGATATAAGATTACAATAATATCAGATTTGTCTAGTTTTACATAAACACAAAAAACAGAGATGATAAATTAACTTAAGTAAGAAATTTACTTTTCCTATGCTTGCTTAAATGTTCAGTGATATCTTCCAAAGATTTTTTAATTTTGGTGCGTTTTTTTCTCTAAATAGATATGGCAACTAGTAAATACACTAAGTTTCGTCATCCTGGGATGTGTGGAAAGTTTTAAACTATGTGTGTTACAACTAACCCCACGTTAGGTTGTGCCCCACTCACCCCTACACATTGTGGATGAATTTAACTTTTCTAAGAAAATTATTAATAAAACATATAGGCTAAATATCAGTTGACCCTATGTTTACTTTCTTCACGGACACAGACAAAAATGAAAAGACTACAGTCAAAGCTTTAGGGGGGTATGGACAAATAATCTACTGCCCACTGACATGGTTTTGAAAGCTATTTATTATTAATTTTTTGGCCTTCAAACGTCTTAAAAATGCACATATGTAGATCAGAGAAATTAAAAATTCCCCCGAACCCCCCTTAACTACCTCAAATTTGTGACCTCACTGATTTTAAAACCCTGCCTACGGCCCTGATGATGATGATGATGATGATGACGATGATGATGATTGACAATTATGTTTAATCTTACTGTATTCCTTTGGTATAGAAAAATCTCCTAAAGGATAAAAAGAGATGTTTCTTTTATGATGTTCTTCCATGCATGGACACATTTCAGAAAGCTCAAAGTGACAGCAGGGCAGAGATAGACAGTCATCGTTGTACTTTAAAAAAAGTGGCATTCCCCACTAGAGTGGACCTTGCAAAAATATCTGTTTGTAAGGCTGATTTTATAACACGGTCATCGTTTTCCACTGCATGTGCAAAATTCATGGATGAAGATCTGTGAATTTTTCACCAGTTTCTATTCCAGTTCTCTCTAAATATAAACAGTCATTTCCAATTCATCGCCCCACCACTGACCTTTTCTATGATAATATGCTTGACTTCTAGTGATATTAATAATAAAAGAGCATGATGGCAAAAGGCATTATATTTTGAGTTCCCTATCTGTCAGTCACTACGACGTTGTGTTGACTGAAAAATAGGAGCCTAAATCACCTCTGAGTTTTGGGAAAATGGCCAATGGAATTGGTGAGTGGAATTTGCATGCCAAGGAATTTTCAATTATTTTCAATTTTCAAATATAGAGCTGAGTATCGTCAGCATAACAATGAAAATTAACGCCATGCTTCCTAATAATATCTCCCAGTGGTAGCATGTACAGGGTGAAAAGCAACGGTCCTAGCACTGAGCCCTGCAGTACTCCATACTCAACTTGTGTTCGGTGTGACATCTCTTCATTTACTGCTACAAACTGATAACGGTCAGATAAGTATGATTTAAACCATGCCAATGAAATTCCACTAATGCCAACATAATTTTCGAGTCTATTCAAAAGAATGTTGTGGTCGATAGTATCGAATGCAGCGCTAAAATCGAGTAACACTAAGAGAGAGATACAACCACGATCGGATGATAAGAGTAAATCATTTGTAACTCTAATGAGAGCAGTCTCAGTACTATGATACGGTCTAAATCCTGACTGGAAATCCTCACAGATACCATTTCTTTCCAAAAAGGAGCATAATTGTGAGGACACTGCCTTTTCTAGTATTTTTGACAGAAAGGGTAGATTTGAGATTGGCCTGTAATTGACTAATTTTGTAGGATCAAGTTGCGTTTTTTTAATAAGTGGTTTAATAATAGCCAACTTAAAAGTTTTCGGTACATATCCTAATGTCAAGGATGAATTAATTATATTAAGAAGAGGATCTATGACCTCTGGAAGCATCTCTTTTAGTAGTTTAGTCGGTATGGGGTCGAGCATACATGTTGATTTTGATGATTTAACGAGTTTAGCCAATTCTCCTATAGCAGTGAATGAATGTAATTTTTCCTCAGTGACACTACAATGCACTGTCTGATGTGATACTGTAGTAGACGGCTGCATGGTTATAATTTTTTTCCTAATATTATCAATCTTACAAGTAAAGAAGTTCATAAAGTCATTACTGCTGTGCTGTTTACAAACATCAGAAGGTGAAGCTTTATCTTTGGTTAATTTAGCCACTGTATCGAATAAATACCTAGGGTTGTGTTTGTTTTCTTCTAAGAGAGTCGAGAAATAAGCAGATCTAGCAGTTTTTAGGGCCTTTCTGTATGCAATCATGCTCTCTTTCCACAAACTGCGAAAAACTTCTAGTTTTGTTTTCTTCCAGCTGCGCTCCATTTTTCTGGCTGCTGTTTTAAGGGCCCGGGTGTGCTCGTTGTACCACGGCGTTGGACTATTTTCTTTAATCTTCTTTAAGCGCCGGGGAGCAACTGTGTCTAAAGTGCTGGAAAAGAGAGAGTCAATAGTTTCTGTTGCAACATCGAGTTCCTCTAGGCTATCTGGGATGCTGAGGAGATGAAACTGATGAGGAAGATTATTTACAAAGCAATCTTTAGTCGCAGCAGTGATAGTCCTGCCATATTTGAAGCGAGGGGACGGCTTTGCAGCCTTTGCTAAATTAAGTGTACACGATGATCTGAGATGCCATCGCTCTGCTGCAGAATTTCAACGGTATCAACATTTATTCCATGTGACAGTTTTAGGTCTAAAGTATGATTACGGCGATGAGTGGGTCCTGACACGTGTTGCCTAACTCCAATAGAGTTTAGAATGTCTCTAAATGCCAATCCCAATGCGTCTTTTTCATTGTCTACATGGATATTAAAATCACCAACAATTAGGACTTTATCTGCAGCCAGTACTAACTCTGATAGAAAATCAGCAAATTCTCTGGTAAAGTCTGTATGGTGCCCTGGTGGCCTGTATACAGTAGCCAGCACAAATGTCAAACGGGATTTATCAATTTCACTACATAACGTTACATAAAGCACCAAAACTTCAAAGGAATTATATTTGAAACTAGACTTCTGAGTAATACTAAAGATATTATTATAAATTACAGCAACACCTCCCCCTTTACCTTTCAGACGCGGCTCGTGTTTATAACAATAATCCTGGGGGGTGGACTCATTTAAAGTAATGTAATCGTCAGGTTTTAGCCAGGTTTCTGTCAAACACAGCACATCTAGGTTATGATCTGTAATCATATCATTAACAATAAGCGCTTTTGAGGAAAGGGATAGAATATTCAGCAGCCCGAGCTTTATCATTTGATCATCTGTATTATATCTGTTGTTTATTTGTTGGACATCAAATTCAATTTTTACCGTTGAATGGTTTTGATGGTTTTTTGTATTTACTAATTCGTGGAACAGACAGTCTCTATGTGATAATATCTAGGTGAAAGAGTCTCTATGTGCTGGGATTTATCTGACTTCTGTGATGTGAGACAGCTAGCAGACGGTCGGTTAAGCCAGTCCGTCTGCTTCCTGACCTAGGCACCAGTTAGTCCAGGTTTAGCTCTAAAACTATGTGCCAAATTACTAGAAAGAAGAGCGGCACCATCCCAGGAAGGATGAATACCATCTTTTTTCAACAGGTCAGGTCTGCCCCAAAAGCTTTTCTAATTGTCTATGAACCCTATGTTATTTTGCGGACACCACTTAGACAACCAGCCATTGAGTGATGATAGTCTGCTAAGTATCTCATCACTCCTTTTAACGGGGAGGGGACCAGAGCAAAAAACGTCATCTGCCATCGTACTTGCGAGTTTACACACCTCTTTAATGTTAAGTTGGTGATCTCCGACTGGTGAAGTCGAACATCATTTGTGCTGACGTGAATAATAATCTTAGAGAATTTACGATTAGCATTAGCCAGCACTTTTAAATTTGCTTTGATGTCAGGTGCTCTGGCTCCCGGTAAACATGTGACTATGGTGGCTGGTGTCTCTATTTTCACGTTCCGTGTAATAGAATCGCCAATAACTAGGGCACTTTCAACAGGATTCTCAGTGGGTGCATCACTGAGTGGGGAGAACCTGTTTGATGTTCTAATCGGAACGGAAGAGTGTTTTTTTGATCTGCGACTATGCCGTCTCACCGTCACCCAGTTGCCCTGCTGCACGGGCTCTACAGCTGGAACCGAACAATGTACAGAGTTCACTAAGCTATTCGCATCCAAAGCAGTGTCTAAAGCTGTTACGTTCTCACTACTCTCAAATAAAGTCTGGATGCATGTCTCTAATTCTGAAATCTTCTCCGTCAGCCTGACTATCTCCTTACATTTATCACATGTGAAGCCCTGTTCGCCAACGGAGAAAGATATACTAAACATGAAACATGCAGTGCAAGTGACAATGACAGGAGAAGAAGACATGGCTTACCGTATTTGTTGATTAATCCAATTTACCACAGTTGTTTGATGGAGTCTATTTACTAATCCAACTCACCACAGTTGTTTAATGAACTAGAGACCCGAGTGCAGAGATGGCAAGCCAACAGGCTAGCGAAATGCTAACGCGTGATAGTGATTTAGATTAAAAGCTAGCGATGTCAGATTTAATGTGGTAGGCAATATTAGACAATATATGGTGATGGGTAAATTATATTTAGCCAACACCAAGCCATGTCCACCATTTTTGCATATTTTAACCCTTTCCAGTAGTGACTATGATTTTGAGATCCATATTTTCACACTGAGAACAATTGAGGGACTCAAACACAACTATTAAAAAAAGGTTCAAACATTCACTGATGCTCCAGAAGGAAACACGATGCAGTAAGACCCGGGGGGTGAAACATTTCTGAATTTAAAGATCAAGGTAAATTGTACTTAATTTGTCTTCTGGGAAAAATGCAAGTATCTTCTGTTGCTTCCGAAGGGCAGTACTAAATAAAAAAATAACATGCATTTTGTATGATCTCTCTTATTTTGTTAAAATTATTCACATTTTCACAGATTCTGCAAGTGGTTCACATACTTTTTCTTGCAACTGTATATGATCAGAATATGTATATAGGTTAATCAGATATTTATGCAACATAAACAACATAATATTACAACTTATATATGCACAAAATGATGTATATGCACAAGTTAACGTGAAGTAAGCTATGTAGTCAGAATCTATATAGGCTAACTCCTGTTGTGGATGCGCTCTTACCATAACACTAAACCCAAAGAATTCATGTTTTATTACAAAGTTTTATTATTCTCATTATAGGCCTAATGTTATGACTGTCCTAATCATAGTTATTAATGTTGTGAATTGCTGTTTGAGCTGCATGTGCTGAAGCTGATCACCAGCACACTTTACCATGTTAATTCTTAACCAAATGCATCCTATATGAGATAAATCATATATACAGTGGGGAGAACAAGTATTTGATACACTGCCGATTTTGCAGGTTTTCCTACTTACAAAGCATGTAGAGGTCTGTAATTTTTATCATAGGTACTCTTCAACTGTGAGACGGAATCTCAAAACAAAAATCCAGAAAATCACATTGTATGTTTTTTAAATAATTAATTTGCATTTTATTGCATGACATAAGTATTTGATCACCTACCAACCAGTAAGAATTCTGGCTCTCACAGACCTGTTAGTTTTTCTTTAAGAAGCCCTCCTGTTCTCCACTCATTACCTGTATTAACTGCACCTGTTTGAACTCGTTACCTGTATAAAAGACACCTGTCCACACACTCAATCAAACAGACTCCAACCTCTCCACAATGGCCAAGACCAGAGAGCTGTGTAAGGACATCAGGGATAAAATTGTAGACCTGCACAAGGCTGGGATGGGCTACAGGACAATAGGCAAGCAGCTTGGTGAGAAGGCAACAACTGTTGGTGCAATTATTAGAAAATGGAAGAAGTTAAAGATGACGGTCAATCTCCCTCGGTCTGGGGCACCATGCAAGATCTCACCTCGTGGGGCATCAATGATCATGAGAAAGGTGAGGGATCAGCCCAGAACTACACGGCAGGACCTGGTCAATGACCTGAAGAGAGCTGGGACCACAGTCTCAAAGAAAACCATTAGTAACACACTACGCCGTCATGGATTAAAATCCTGCAGCGGACGCAAGGTCCCCCTGCTCAAGCCAGTGCATGTCCAGACCCGTCTGAAGTTTGCCAATGACCATCTGGATGATCCAGAGGAGGAATGGGAGAAGGTCATGTGGTCTGATGAGGCAAAAATAGAGCTTTTTAAACTCCACTCGCCGTGTTTGGAGGAAGAAGACCATCCCAACCGTGAAGCATGGAGGTGGAAACATCATTCTTTGGGGATGCTTTTCTGCAAAGGTGACAGGACGACTGCACCGTATTGAGGGGAGGATGGATGGGGCCATGTATCGCGAGATCTTGGCCAACAACCTCCTTCCCTCAGTAAGAGCATTGAAGATGGGTCGTGGCTGGGTCTTCCAGCATGACAACGACCCGAAACACACAGCCAGGGCAACTAAGGAGTGGCTCCGTAAGAAGCATCTCAAGGTCCTGGAGTGGCCTAGCCAGTCTCCAGACCTGAACCCAATAGAAAATCTTTGGAGGGAGCTGAAAGTCCGTATTGCCCAGCGACAGCCCCGAAACCTGAAGGATCTGGAGAAGGTCTGTATGGAGGAGTGGGCCAAAATCCCTGCTGCAGTGTGTGCAAACCTGGTCAAGAACTACAGGAAATGTATGATCTCTGTAATTGCAAACAAAGGTTTCTGTACCAAATATTAAGTTCTGCTTTTCTGATGTATCAAATACTTATGTCATGCAATAAAATGCTAATTAATTATTTAAAAAACATACAATGTGATTTTCTGGATTTTTGTTTTAGATTCCGTCACTCACAGTTGAAGTGTACCTATGATAAAAATTACAGACTTCTACATGCTTTGTAAGTGGGCAAACCTGCAAAATCGGCAGTGTATCAAATACTTGTTCTCCCCACTAATAAATATATATATATATATATATATATATATATATATATATATATATATATATATACACACAAAATAAACAATATAACTTGTAACTTACAATTGCTAAAACATACATACAAAGGGCTCACAACATTCATTTACAGTAGTGTTTTCATTCTAATATTATGTAGCCTATATGACAGACTTGCACTGCACATGTTGTACTTAAAGGGTTAGTTCACCCAAAAATGAAATTTCTGTCATTAATTACTCACCCTCATGTCGTTTCAAACCCATAAAACCTTCGTTCATCTTCGGAACACAAATTAAGATATTTTTGATGAAATCCGAGAGCTTTCTGACCCCACATAAACAGCAACACAATGCCCAGAAAGGTAGTAAAGACATCGTTTTAATAGTCCATGTGACTCCAGTGGTTCAACCTCAATGTTATGAAGCGACGAGAATACTTTTTGTGCGCAAAAAAACAAACAAAAATAACAACTTTATTCAACAATGTCTTCTCTTCCCTGTCCTGTCCTCTTCCCCTCTCTTACGCTATTCATGTTGTTGGGCTATTCACACAGTGCAGCACTTCAAGGTTTTACGGCAGAATGCCGGCTCACTAATGGCTGAGCACCACATGCATGTGTTGTGGTGCTTACGTGAATCGTGTAGGAGAGTAACACAGAAGAGAAGAGATTGTTGAATAAAGTCGTTATTTTTGTTTTTTTGCGCACAAAAAGTATTCGGGTTCGGGTCTCTAACATTTTAAAACAAATGTTATTTTTCTGAATGGACCCAAGAAGACCTGAATTTTAAACTATGTTTTAAACTATGTTGGCCATTAAACAAAATTTTAACAACAAATGACAATGGATTCTACGCACGGTTGCTTCTGCATTTAAACTGGGGTCTTATTATACATTTCTGCTTCATCCTCATCAGCGTAAATGAGAAACTAGGATATCCCAGATGATTCTGTTCTCTGCTCGCAGTTCACCATAAGCTGTGAAACCGTGTGAATTGCTTGATGTTTTATAAAACAAGGATGTGATGATAAACGTTCCTCCCTGTAAAAAGTATACTAAGTAACTTCAGATAAATATTTAAAAATCACCAAACGCTCAACATCTTGCCCAACATGGTTTAGAGTCTGAGACATTGACTGTGTTACATCCATAACAGCTATATACAGCCCAAATACATGTCTGCCACAGCTCTGAGCTAAATAAAGCATGTGAGAGTAATGATAGAGTGAGTATTCTGTGTGTATCAGCATTCCTCTCACAGCTGTTTCAAGAACATGCTTTGAGGTTTTACAGCATTCATAAGTGTCTCTGTGTGTTGATATGAGACCTGTATACCACAGAGCTCTATAATCTGTCCCTTGCCCATCTTGACATGGCTAGTTCTACACACAGCTATTTGAGCACCAAAAACATGGTTATACAGGGTAGGAATGCAAGACAATCTCTCATGGAAACATTAAGAACTTTTTGTAAAAATCAGGGATCTTTTTATGCAAATTTGTACTCTGATTCATAAAAACAAATGTGATATCAGAAAGTCTGTACCATCATGTAAACTTTCAACCATGTGCACAGTTTTTAGCGGAATTGATTTTCAAGCAACTCCTGGGGTTTTATAAATGTAATAGCAATTGACTGCAATCATATTGCAATTCTGGCCGCAAACGCATCAATGAGCTCCCAATGTAGACGTCAATGCAGTAGCAATTCAACAACAAAGTTTTGATAGCATTTTTAAAGAAAACTGTACTTTTTGTTTTTTACAGCTTAGCCGGTAATTGATTTGACACACATGCATGCTACACAATCTCTCATTATATGCCATCTTTCTTTCTCCATTATTGATGTTCTAAAATGTTTCAAAATGATCACTTGTGTGCTTAAGTAATTATGCTGACAGCCACTTTAACCTCCTGCCACTGAGTATCTGTCTTTTGTTAGACCTGCAAAGGAACCATTTTCAGATCCTCTAATTTTTCTAAAGTGCATCACTTTGGTTCTTTCATTGTATGAAAATGTGGTGAAAATAAATTTGGGGTCAGTAAAACTTTTTTTTTAAAGAAATTAATACTTTTATTCAGCAAGGCTGCATTTAATTGGTCAAAATTGACAGCAAAGATAAAATAAATTCAGAATAAATGTTTGTTTAAACTTTTTTTATTCATCAAAGAATCCTGAAAAAAAATAATGGTTCCCACAAAAAAAAAAAAAAATACTAAGAAGCACAACAGTTTTTAACAATAATAGTAAGAAACGTTTCCTTACCACCAAATCGGAATATTAGAATGATTTTTGAAGGATCATGTGACACTGAAGACTGGATTAATGGCTGCTAAAAATACAGCTTTGCCATCACAGGAATATATTACATTTGAAAATATATTCAAATAGAAAAGTTACTTTAAATTGCAATAATATTTTACACAGTATTAGTGTTTTTACCATACTTTTGTTTTGACCAAATAAATGCAGCCTCTGCGAGCATAAGAGACTTTTAAAAACATTAAAACATCTTAGCGACCACAAACTTTTGGACAGTAGTGTGCATTCAGTGAAAAACATCTCGGTTACGCATGTAACCCTCGTTCCCTGAAGGAGGGAACGGAGACGTACGTCAGAATGTGAACCGACGAATTGGGATATCGTATGAGAGCCCTATCACCTTCGAGTGTGTACTAACCGGCCAATGAACATTGCCGTGCGAGATTTGCATGCCACACTCCGCCCCGCAGCGCGGGTATAAATAGGAAGTGCCTGCAAACGCACATTTGTTTTTCGCTGAGGAGACGAGCAAGTGGCCCGCGCTCAGCGACGGCACAGAAACTGTGGCGACGGGACGTACGTCTCCGTTCCTTCCTTCAGGGAACGAGGGTTACATGCGTAACCGAGATGTTCCCTTTCAGTCGGTCACGTTCGACTTACGTCAGAATGTGAACCGATGAATTGGGATCCCTAATAAAACACCACAGTTTCTGACCCTTCCAGTGCCTGGCGTAAGCCTCACATCCTTTGCATCTTTCTAGCAACAGGGGGACTTAAGCCAGGAGAGTCTACTGCTGTTCCGCATGACCCATTACAGTCAGACTTGGATAACACTAGGAAAGCGTGCCAAGGGGAACGCTGCGAAGACCACATCCTGCCCGAAGGGAGGTATAAGTGACAATACACATATGGTCTGGCCAGGGGGCAGAGCACATATGGAATGTCCCTGGGATAGCTCCGGCCATAGGAGGGAGACAACATCTGGCAGGGACGGCAGAGCAGACTCTGCCCAGGGAAAGACATATGGGGCCGCAACATATGGCACCCAGCCAACACAGCAATATGCAGTGCTGGCCTAGCGACAGACACTCCGCAATGTCTGAAGCTGCAAGGGGTGGCAGAGGAGCTTAACAGAGTTCACTAGTGGGGAACTACTGAAGCAAAATAGCACACTTATCCACTCCGAGGAGGGGAATGGTGCAGCAAGCCAACACAAGAAACGGGGATCCAGGCGTTACTGGCCACTGGGGCGAGCGCGCGGGAAGCAACCGTTTCTACACAGAGGCTATAAAATCTAGCGAACGTGTTCAGTGTCGCCCAGCCCGCAGCTCTACATATATCTGTCAGCGAGGCGCCATGCGCCAGGAAGAAGCTACTCCTCTCGTGGAGTGAGCTGTCAACCCGAGCGGGCAAGGCACGCCTTGGGACTGGTACGCCAAGGCGATGGCATCCACTATCCAGCCTTTCCCTTCTGCTGGCCTCCGTAACAGACGAAGAGCTGATCTGAGGTCCTGAAGCTTTAAGTTCTGTCCACGTATACCCGCAGAGCGCGGACGGGACAGAGAAAAGCTAGGGCTGGGTCTGCCTCCTCCGAGTTCTCCCGGCAGCGGAGGCTGCCGTGAGAGCTCGTCAGCTGCACGGTTGAGCACGCCTGGGATATGAATGGCACGAAGCGACCTCGGATGCTTCTGACTCCATTGGAGGAGATGGCGGGCGAGTTGCGACATGCGACGGGAGTGTAGACCACCCTGATGGTTGATGTACGCAACGGTCGCAGTGCTGTCCGTACGGACCAGTACATACTTGCCTCGTAATAGCCCTTTGAGGCGGCCCAGCACAAGACGTACTCGAGGCAGTTGATGTGCCACTGCAGTTGAGGCCCCGTCCACAGACCCGAAACTGCATGCCCGTTGCACGTGGCCCCCCCATTTGGTGGTGGAGGCATCCGTCTGCCTGGACACTTGTTCCAAGGGAACACCCACCCTCAGGAACAAAGGGTCCAACCACTGAGTGAGGGTACGATGACAGCTCAGTGTGACAACCACACGGAACGTTTCGCATTGCCACGCGCATCTCGGGACCCGGCCGTGAAGCCAGTGCTGAAGCGGCCTCATATGAAGCAATCCGAGTGGCGTTACTGCAGGAATATGCCCCAGGAGCCCGCTGCTAAGCGTACTCAGGCAGTTCAACACTGACTGGACGCGCTCCTCCGTGAGGCGTGCTGTCCGGTTGACCGAGTCCAACTGCATACCGAGATAAGAGATCCTCAGCACAGGGGAGAGTTTGCTCTTGTCCCAGTTGACCCGAAGACCCAACTGGCTGAGGTGACTGAGCACCATGTCCCTGTGTTCGCACAACTGCTCTCTCGACTGGGCAAGGATGAGCCAGTCGTCGAGATAGTTGAGGATGCGAACGCCACGCTCTCTCATGGGAGCAATGGCCGCCTCTGCGACTTTCGTGAAGACACGGGGTGACAGAGCCAGCCCGAAGGGTAGGACCTTGTACTGATATGCCCGCCCCTCGAACGCAAACCAAAGGGTCTGTGTTGAGGGAGAATCGAGACATGAAAGTATGCATCCTTCAGGTCGATCGCTGCAAACCAATCTTGGGGACGGATGCATTCGAAAATGCGTTTCTGCGTCAACATCTTGAACGGCAGCCTGTGAAGGGACCGATTCAAGACTTGCAGGTCCAAGATTGGCTGTAACCCACCGCTTTTCTTGGGTACGATGAAGTAAGGGCTGTAAAACCCTGACCTCATCTCAGCTGGAGGGACCAGCTCGATCGCGTCCTTCGCCAGTAGGACTGCGATCTCCTCCCGAAGCACAGGAGCGTTCTCCGCCAGCACGCGGGTGAACAGAATACCCCTGAAGACCAGGGGACGCCGGGCGAACTGAATCGCGTAGCCGAGTCTGATAGTGCCGATGAGCCAGCGGGACAGGCTGGGAAGCGCTAGCCAGGCTCCCAGACTCCGAACCAGCGGGACTAACGGCACAACAGACGCACCCGCAGTGGGGCAACGAGGTGGAACACAGGGACCCGACTCGGACGGCGGAGCGGCCCGAAGTGGGGTCTGCGTGCTGGAAGCACCCTGGTTCCACAGTGAGGCAGGTGGTGTGTGAGACGGCGTTTTTAGCGCGGCCTGCACACACGCAGCGCTGCCAGCTGGCGATATGAGAGGGGGCTGAGGGTGGCAAGGCATAGCGTCGCACACCGCCAGACGCACCCTCTTTAGACCCGAAGGAATGGGAAACTGCTCTTTTGTTGGCAATTTGGGTACCAACAAAAACAAAAGGAAACAGGATTTTCCACCCGGCCCTCCTCCAGGGGAGGGAGCGGTGCCTTCACAGTCTCCCGAAGAGCAGTTCTCCGATCCTCCGGGTCGCCCGTCTCAGGGCCGCTTGCATGACCGCTTGCCACCTGGCTTGGCTGCGGCCTAAGCGCGCTGGGCACCTCGCCCGTGCTCTGCTCCCTGCTGTCTGCTGGGTGGAGGCTGCTGCTTTGCAGACTTGGCAGGGGCGGAGGACGAGGCGGGCAGGCACCCTCGGCGACGAGCAGGCGGAGGAGCTGCGACCGGCGGCTGGGTGGAGGCAGCAGCAGACCGCCGGGACAGGATGTTCCGGATCGCCTCCGTCTGCTTCTGTGCAGCCGAGAAATGTTGGGCGAAGTTCTCGACCGCCTCGCCGAATAGGCCCACCTGCGACACGGGGGAGTCCAGGAACCGATACTTGTCGGTTTCCCTCATGTCGTCCAGGTGAGCCATAGGTGGCGCTCCTGGACCACAAGTGTGGCCATCGCCTGACCAACCTAGCGCACCGTCACCTTAGTCGCCCGGAGGGCAAGGTCAGTGGCGGTGCGCAGCTCATTCATGAGCGGTTGGTCAGGACCACCCTGGGCCATGTCCATGAGTGCTTTGGCCTGGCAGACCTGCAGCAACGCCATGGCATGGAGAGCGGAGACGGCCTGTCCACAGGCTCTGTAAGCCTTGTCCGTTAGTTTGGACGAGAACTTACAGGCCCAGGATGGGTGCCGCGGATTACCCCTCCAATTGGCGGCCGTCGGACACAGCTTCATCGCGACGGCGCGCTTAACCGGGGAAATATCCGCGTACCCCTTGGCCTCCACGCCATCCAGGGTGGTGAAGGTGGAGACAGGGTTTTCCACGACCGGGTTACCTCCTCATGCACCTCCGGGAAGAAAGGAACCGGGGCGGGGCGCTGAGAACCATCATCCAACCGAGCCGGTTCGGGACACGGTGGAGGGTTCCACTCGAGCCTGACCTGCTCGGAGGCCCGGGAAAGCATAGCTGCCAATTCGGGATCTGGCTCGGGCAACGCTACTCTCCCAGGAGGCGGCAATGCAGCCGACTCGTCATCTCCCGACGACAGCTCACCTTCCAATGCCGCGATCAACATCTGATCGTCTGCCGGTGCACCGAAAGAGACGGTTGGTCGCTCAACCGAGGGACCACCACGCTCTTCCGGCAGCACGACAGGGTGCAGTGTGCTGGAGGGAATAGGGGCCCGCGGAGGTTGTCTCAGTGGGGAAACCCTAAACGTAATCCTCAGGTCCCCCGGTCAATTTGCCAAAGTAGCACTCTCCCGGTTTCCACCGGAGGGAGTGTTAGATCGGGGCATAGGGGTGGGTGCTTGGCCTCAAGAACCGAGGTAGGCAAGCCTGGACCACAACACTGTGATAGTCATGTTCCCACAGTGAGAACATGAACTATCCATGAAAGCTGTTTCAGCGTGCTGAACGCCCAAACACATGACGCAGCGAACGTGACCATCAGTCGGCGATAGGGAACGACCGCATCCAGAAACGCACGGGCGGAATGACATCTTGAAAAAAATGCAGTGTCCGCCCGTATGCTCTTTTAGGATGGAAAAAAGCTCTTTTAGGTGTGCTGAAGCACACAGGGGAACAGCCGCGGCGCTGCTGCCCGGCAACGCACCCAGCTGATGAATCAGCACTTGAGATAGCGTGAGCTCGCGGCCGCCGCTGTAGTGCCTTTTCGAAACTAAACAGGGGATCAATTACACAATCTCACTGATTTCTCACGATTCTCTGTCATGTATTGTCTGCCTCATTTAGGCAGCAATTCAAAGTAAAGTTCACCAAAATGAGAACAAGAACACTGGGGAATGCAAGTGATTGCAACAGAATAAATCAGAATGTTTTACGCAGTGAATGTGTGTGATGTGTATTTGTCCCTTCAGGACATGCTGTAGAAAGTACATGGTTATGTTATCAGGCACCTTACAGATAACATACATCAAACACAAGACTGTTCTGCCTCTGAAAGACATTCTTCTGCATTTTGTTAAATTAAAGGGAGTTCACTAAGAGAGAAAAAAAATCAGAGATAGAAGAAAATGAGATTTAAAACACACCTTTGATGTAATCAGACTGACTATAGATTGCACTTAATTCACAAAACTCAGCACTATTTGCCTGGTACAATTACAAATCCAAATTGACTAATCTTGTTTTTTTATGGAATATTGCCGTATTTATTATAAATTATTTATCCATGCACATCATTAATTTTTAAAAATGAATGTGCCCTCATAATCTTTAACCATCAAAATAACTTACACTCACACTTGTAGCGACATCTCTTCTCTGACGACGTGTTTTTCGGCACAAAAGTAGAACAACCTGTCACCCATATGAGATCACAACAATAACAAACCACAACGATCCAATCAATTCCCGACAGACAAAATCAAGTCCCGCCCTCTTTTTTTTTTCCAGAAGCTGTTTCACAATAGGGAAGAAAAGACTAAAATCGCAATGTGTCATTTCACATCGACTTTAAGGTCACATTATTATCGCCCACAAAAAGCAGGTGGGCAATGTACTTTAATTCAAAAGACATCTGTGTACATTTTTTACTGAACAAGACAGCATCAAATGCTGAAGAAATATAACCCTCCATGTATCCTGACTACACTTTCAACATTTTAGAGAGATGATTCAGGTGCCAGCACCACAGTGGACAAACACTGCAAATCGCGTTCAGCATGGATTTTGTGGGCGTGTTTGTGCTGCTACCGGATTTGCATAATTCCTTTAGTTCAGGCACTAAATGCTATCAGTGGCTGCAATTCACTCAGTCAAAGAACCTTGTCAAAAGTAATCATCATTCGATTTCTTCTTATTATTTTTTTTCTTACTTTCTTTACTAATCTCTCACTCTACCAGTATAGTATAGTATAAGCATACTCTACATGAGCTGTAGCTTTAGTCCAACATGCTACATACCAGCTAAAAAGTTTATAAAAAATTATAAATAAAAAGTGCAGACACAGAATTTATACAGCTATTTTAAAACCTCATTTTACAAGCGATGGAAATCTGGATTAGTGCAAAATATCTTCAATAACTATCAATTGAAATGTGAACAGCATGATTAGTAAGATACCCACCCACACACTCTGTCTCAGCCCCAAACTGCACACAGAGCGGCGCTGAGCGGGTGAGAGTGATTTGTAGTAAGCCTGGGTAATCCCTGCAGCATTAACAAAACAAACCAGAATTAGACTGAGAGGCATTTAAAGCACTGAAAACCCTGAAGCAGAAAAGAAAAACACTACTAAATGCTCCCATGAGCGCTGAAAGAGTAGAAGGAAAGTACTTCATCTCATTTTGAATGCGCTTGAAATGCCTGTTGGCATCACATGTGTGGTATCTGTGTGTGTGATGGGGGGAGTGACCTTTGGTAAATTGAATGTAGTGTGAACCTGCTGTGTGCAGGGAGTGAGCCTAACTTCATGCTCTGCATGTGTGAGCGTGTGTGCATGAGCAGATGGTTTAAGATGACCAAAATGCTGGTGTGTGTGTGTGTAATACATTAAGAGAGCCATAAAGGCCCCGATATACTTCAATCGAAATCGAAGAACGAACTGATGTGACGTCATTTCGAACAAAATCCAGCCAAAACGAACTTTGTTTGGAGTTCGTTTTGGAAGTTCGAAACAGCTTGCCCAAGCGAACTTTCCGGAAAAGTTCGCTCCGGCTGGTAAACACCTTTGTACTACCATTGGTCTGTGGCGATTACGTAATTGGTAGGTGTGCTCAGAGGCTCCGCCTTCTTTCATGTCAAAATCTTTTCTGGTTCATTTCCTCTGTTGAGTCCGTCGAGGTCAGACGTCCGCGAGTGAAAAAATGAACACACTAGAGAGCTGCTTTATAGTAGAAAATGAAGTTGTACTTCTGATGAAACGAGACAATGACAGAATTTTTCATGTTTAATATGGTAAAGCTGCTTGATTTTAAGGTATCTATTGTATAAAGTGATATATAAATAAACGTGACATTACTTTACTGGAATGCCAGAGCTCATGCAAACATATCCACATTGCTATGATCAGATGCTTTTCTTATGCTTTATTAAAATGCTTGCCGTTTTCTCAATTTTGTTGTGTGTGTTTATTTTGTTACTGAGAAGAAAGTGCGCAGCACATATTTACATATTCATCTAAACGCTGCTCTGTGTGGCATCGGATGTTCGATTACAGTATATTGCTGGTCACATATTTCGAACTTTGTTTTACCCCTAAATGAAAAAGAACTTCACCGAGAGTATATCAGGGCCTTAAGGAATGAGCGAGAAGAAAAGAAAAAAAACAAAAAAAACAATGAGCTCCATTTGGAAGCATTTTATCCATAGGAGTTTATTATATTATATTCATATATGTCAGATGAGATGACAAACTAAGAAGCTGGAAAAAAAATGCCATGCCAGTATGGGAGTTTTTTGGATTGCGTCAAAAAAATGGGTTAATAGACACCCCAGGAAGTGCCAAATTCAATAGTAAGACCTTTTTGTACAGTTATGGTAACAATCTCTCTCTCTCGCCCAAAAAAAGAGAACACACAAATTAAAAGTTCATTTGACAGTGATTTTCTGTTTTTCTTTTGTTGTTTGGTTCATATTAACAGGAACAGCATATATAGCAGTAGGTAATGGTACTGTATATTACGCTGCTGTCACTTTACGCAGATCTAATATACACATTTGATTTCTTTCCCAGCTATTCACGTTCACAGACATAACCGACTGTGTTTATGTAAACTTTGTGTGCTTTTGATATAACTTTGTGTGTATTTGACAGTTTAAGACGTAAAAGATAACTTAGCTTAATACTCACGCGAAGCGGTGTCTGACAGCTAGCTTTCTGTGCACGTGCTTCAGATGTGTGCACTCAGAAAACCATATATCAGAGGTTTAAACTGATATGGATTTAAAGGGCACCTATTATGCAAAATTCACTTTTACATGGTGTTTGAACATAAATGTGTGTTGGCAGTGTGTGTACACAACCACCCTATAAATGGTAAAAATCCACCCACTCCTTTGTTTTTTAAGCCCCATAAATCATAAGCAGTGTCTCAGAACAAGCCGTTTGCAGATTCCTGGCAAAGTGACGTCACATTTCACAGGCCCCGCCCACGAGTGTTGATGGACACTGCCGTATTGGCAAAGACCCCGCCCTCAGAGAGCTGTACAAAGTCTGCCATGTTTATCTCCTTGCCAGAGCATTTAACAGCAGCATTCAAGTAAGAAATATGTTCTTAATAAAGCTACTAAAGTTCATTCAGTCAAGAGCAGTGAGTGATTTTCTGTTTATCTTTTGTTGTTTGATTCATATTAACAGCAGATATAGCAGTAGGTACTGTATATTACACTGCTTTCACTTTAGCACACAGATCTAATATACACACGGGATTTCTGTACTTGCTGCATATGTGCACAGACATAACCAACTGTTTTCATGTGAACTTTGTGTGTTTCTGACATAACCTTGTGTGTATTTGACAGTTTAATCGCAATAACCCATGAAAGAGAACTAGTCTAGTTTAATAGCCTACTCACGGACACACCGACATCCAGCTCTCTGTGCGCATGCGACGGGTGTGTGTGCTCAAGTTGAGAGCATAGATTGTAAGGTTGAGAGTGATATGGCTTTAAAACGCATGCAGATGATAATATTTCATGATGATGAAGAACTGCAACGTCACGTGAGCGTGTCCGGGATAGAGATGATAATCAAAGCCAAACAGATGTATCATGTTTCAGTTTTCATTGGCGTGTTCACTGGTGAAGGCTTCGCCCTCTGGGGTGGGGAGCAGCAGCTCATTTGCATTTAAAGGAGACATGCACAAAACAGCTAATTTTTCTCAAACCCAAAAATTGGCATTTTCAAAATGGCATATTAAATGATCTGTTAGGAATTTTGATCTGAAACTTCACAGACACACTCTGGGGACACCTGGGACTTGTATTACATCTTGTAAAAAGGTGCATAATAGGTGACCTTTAAAACGCATGCAGATAATATATTTTCATGATGAACTGCAATGTCGTGAGCGTGACCGCGATAGAGATGAAAATAAAAAACAAACATGTTTTTGGCAGATTATCTGATGCACGAGCTGTAACGGCACAGCACTATTCTGGAAAGCGGGGTGGGGAGCAGCAGGTCATTTGCATTTAAAGATACATGCATGAAAACAGCATGTTTTTATTTCCACTCAAAAATGGGCATTTACAACATGGTATAATAAATGATCTGTTGGGTATTTCTCAATGTGCTTGAGTGCATTTCTGATAATTCTATGAGATCCTTGTATCTCTAATGAAAGTGAAAGGTCACAGACATTTCCAGCGGCTCATCAGGAAAACACTGCAACTTTTGAGAAACGGACCAAGGAGGCTCTGTGCGTTTCTGAAAAGTCTCTGTGTTTCAAAAGACTCTGCATTTTGAAGATTGTCTGTGCATTTCTGAAGAGCCCCTGTTTTCTTCAGAAGAATTTCTGAGGAGTCTCCGCCCTTTCCACAGAGTATCATTAAGTTCCTGAAGAATACAAGTGCATTTGTGAACAAGCTGCTGTGGATTTCTGGATAGTCATGTTACATGTACAGTACACAACAGATTCTTCATGAATTTACACATCTGTTTGAAGAGAAACAGATCACATCCACACATGCTGTTAAAGATAGTCCACACATCTTTCATTATGTACTCACTGTAATTTTGACCCAAACCTGTATGACTTACTTTCTTCTGTTTTGTCTATACAATGGAAATCAATAGTCACAAAAACTGCTTGATTACCAATATTCTACAAAATATCTTCTTTTAGTTCTGCAGAATAAAGAAAGTCATAAATGTTTGGAGTGGCATGAGCGTCAGTAAATGACAGAATTTCCCTTTAATACGTTCTCAGCTTTTTTTAACCTCATATCATTTGGTTTATGATGTTCAGATCTGGGTGTAAATAGTTCCAAGGTAAAGGCCTTTAGCTAGAAGCATCTGTTGTATGAATAAATAGCATCTGTGAAGTGTGTGTGTGGGGAAGGAAATGTTTTCTGTGTGTGTTTGGCTGAATACACCTCATTGTTCTTAGCGGTTCTTTGGCTTCTACCCACAATCCCACAGTCCACCTCTACTTATCCCAATTACACTTCTCCTATTCTTCTTTTACCAATCCTGTTTATGCCTCTCTATTTCTCCTCTTACACTTCTCTTCTCATTCACCCAACAAACAAACAAATGTATGATTAACATTCCTCATGACTGACATTCAGGTTCAGGGTTCAGAGGTCAAATTCTAACTAAACCCTGCGCGTCATAAGCAGCGCAGCGTCAGTCATGGCGATAATGAAAACAATTAAAACACTTTTACGATACTGAATGTTGACAAATAAAAATATGACATGAAAATATGGCTAGAAAAATAACACTGACAGATTATCAATAATGCATCAATGTTTTCGAAAAAAGAGACATCTAAAAAGAATAGCTGCATAAGGTGAAGCTGAAGAGTGAATGAACACCAGTAAACTGAAATCTGTTCTATATGATACACAACATAAATGTAACATTACAGCTTGTATCCGCACAAAAGGACACAAATGCAAGTGAACTTGAACAAAGATACGTTCTTGTCTGAATGTGTAACTCCCGTTGTGGATGCGCTCTTCCCATAACAACAACGCTGAAACACAGGAAACTAAAGCACAAAGAATTCACAACATTCTATTACAATAGTGTTCTCATAATAATGTTATGTATATGGCAGATTGTCGCTGCACATCTTGCACTTAACTGTATTTTTTATGATCAAAGTGATTCCAGTCATCACTGTCCGCTTTCAAATCCATTGTTTCACTTTATTTTGCCGGTCTGGACGGCATGCTGTCCTAAAGCTAACCAATCAGACCTCAGGTATACCACCCAAAATGCTGCAATAACCAATCAGAAAAAAAGAAATATATTTTTAAAGTCACGGCGATCATTGATTTTTTTGATCAAAGCTCGCCATCACGTCAAAGTACTCTGGGCCACAAGGGGGTGCTAGATTCTCAGCAGGAAGGTCTAGAGACAAATTGCATGAAAAACATATTAAAAAATAAATAAATAAATAAATAAATAAATAATAATAATAATAATAATAATAATAATTTTTAAAAAGTCAAATTTACAGAATTTGATATACTGTTGGAATCATGAGAATTTTTTTATTTTTATAATTAACATTTTACGTTTTACACACCAAGTTTAAACATTTTAAAGTACTTTGATGTTGGGTAGAAAAAAAAGAGTCTATGTAATAAAAATTTATATTCTCCAGGTAATATTTTACACATTTTTACTATTTCTGTTTTTCACTATTATCTTTATACTTTAAGGGGAGATCTTTAAGGGGATCATTATATTTGGGGGTCCGGACGATGAAAAAGTCTGAAAACCCATGTACAATCGGGGCTGTGGAAAATAATAAGTTCAGAAAATAATACATACATTAAATTAAAATGTAATAAAAAGTAACAAAATTATAAATTATATTACAGAAAACTAGCCAACTACCAGAGGCACTTAGTAGGGAGACCGCAGCGAGATGCACTGAAGAATAAAGTGAGGTTAAAACTCACCGTGACCCTTTCGATGTTGTGGGGACGACCTCTCCATCCTAATCACTTAAACTCCAGTGGTCCAACATTACATGTTAACATTCAGGAGACACAGGAAAGTGCCTGCCTCAGCCATTCAAACACCTAAAACCTACTCAAGTCCAACATACACTCACACATTTCCAAAAGGTCCAACCAGAAAAGTATTTATTATCCAAACAGGGCCATAGCAAAGAGTAAGGTTTAACAGTCTCTGAGCAGTGGAGTGGGATCTGATTTACTGTGGTGGCGGTATCCTGAGGGGGAGGGGGTGGGGGGTTCGGCCCTTCCTGCCCACCCCCCCCACCCATTTATACCATCTGGTTCCTGAGACCAAATGTTCGGCCCTCAAAAACTCCTCCTCCACGTACCACACCACAGTCTGTGTGTGCTTGTGTGCCTCAACATGCAAAATGAACTCAAGCGCTGTAATCCAGACGGCCTGTCATTAACCTTATTAGGGTTGTGGGATTGCCCTGAGGGATTGTTAAGTGCTTAATAAAGTTATTAAACTTGAAGTATAACATAACAACCAACCCAAAGCCCAGCTGCACACCTGCAATACTCAAATAAGGTGTGTGTGCATGTGTGTTTCGGTGCATCATTGTGCTGAACGTAGGGATTTGTGATATTGACAAAGGAAATTATATCTCAATATTTTTAGGGATTTTTACAATAGTGATAAATAGACTTATCGGAATATAAGATATTTTATAATATAGTTTACAAGTTTATTATTGGACGGTAGGCGCTCTACAAATGTTTAGTGAAGTTTTGTTCACGCTGTGCATCAACAGAAAACAGCACAGACTGAAATATTTTATATTTAAGACACCATGTAATTACAGATTACAATCGAGAAATTATTTTTAAAAATTTTTTTAAAAAGTACAATACCAGTGCCAAATTGATACTTTTTAGTACTGTTTAAAAGTATCGATTTGCCTAAATGGAGCCTAAATGGTGCCTGAACTGATACTTTAAAAAAAATTAAAAATAAAAAAGAACTCCACACAAAACGACAGTGGATGACATTAAAGAACGGCTTTTTTATTGAAAAAAAAAAAAAAAAAATTCAATTTAATTTAATCACTGACGAGAGTGAGACGAGCTGACTGACAAGACGATGACGGAAGATTTGGTTTCAAAGCCAAATTTTGGATTTAAACCCAGTGCTAATAGGGAAGCTGCAAACATTAAAGAGGCAATCTGTAAACTTTGCCTGATGAAGGTGGCAGCATCCGAAGGTAAAACTCTAATTTACACACACACACTCAAGCGCACCACAAGAATGAGGATGTTGTGCTTATTCGTTTTTATAATAAAGCCGTCTTATTCACTTTGTTAATAAAAGTCCTATGTTTAATATAAGAGAGTTTGTCATTGTACTGTTTTGTTGTTGTGTTTTTTTATTAAGAATAAAAATGAACCCACCATTCAAGCAACTGCAACCCCTGAATTGCCGCTAATTCATGCGCACGGCCGCACAGACATTCATAAGTGATTTAAAAGCAAGGTGGAAAAGAGGGACAAACCCCAACGTTAATTAACCAGGGGGAAATTTCGTCACATCCCTAGTTATTATGCATTCGAAATTCTATAGCTTTGAAAAATGACTAAGGAGCAGTTAAACATAGCAAGTGAGTCCTGCTGGTACTCAGTCAATTCTGATTGGATCAAAGTTCAGACCGTCTGTATAGTCATTTCCTGTTCCCTAGGATTTGCTGTCATTCCTTCGGTCCTGTGAGAATGAAGGGAGAGGAAAGGAGTGGTGAAGGAGTGGGGGGGGGGGGGGGAGGACAGACAGTTCAGGAAACAAGGGATCAGACAGGAAAGCACAAAAGAAAATGGTCACCGCGCAAAAAGGGAAAAAGGGAAAAAGGGCGTGGCACTGTCGTACACGCATCACTTAGTTTTTGGTAGGCCACTTCGATGTCTATCAGAAATCAGACACGCAACACACACGAACAAACACCTGCTCACACACCCTGTCATACACCTCAGATACAGAAAGACAGGGAGCAGTACAAAAGTGAAAGAGACCATGAGAGAATCACGAGGGTGAGACAGACAGACGACGTAATAAAAAAAAGAGGAAATTAATGACAGTGACTCAGCTTTGACCCTTATGATGGATACTAAAATACTCTGAAGCCAATCATCAAATGCTAAAGGCAACATCAGTTCAATAACTGTGACAAATTGGGCAGAAAATGGCCGTGACAATCTGTCCCTCTCTCAAACACACACCATTACTATACATATGCACATGGAGCTTTATCAGCACACACATGGACATACTGCTACACACAGCATTTCCACTTCAAACACAAACACACCATGACGAACACACACACAAAAATCGAGCAAGAAAACTGAAGTCGAAAGCCACTTCAAACGCTTCAGATTGCTTCAAACGCATGTGCTTTCTTGTGTGCATTTTTAAGCAGTGTGCTTAACTTGTTGCTAACCCAAAATATTTGCTGTGGGTAAAATGAATCCAACAAGAGAATCAGATTAATTAAATTAAGAAAATTAAGAAAAGGGCATCCAATTAAATATACAACATGTACAAAAACACTATTAGCGTCAAGGCCTGTTCAACACAAAAGTGCAAATCTAATTGATTGGCCAGTTTTCTTTGCAGTGTGATTTTTTTTTTTTAAAACGACAGAGAGAGATTAAAACACCAATCCATAAAAATTATTCTCGCCGCTTCATAAAATTAAGGTTGAACCACTGTAGTCACATGGACTATTTTAACAATGTCTTTCCAACCATTCTGGACCTTGAAAGTGTTAATTAAATAGCTGTCTATGGAGGGGTCAGAGAGCTCTCGGATTTCATCAAAAATATCTTCATTTGTGTTCTGAAGGTGAACGACGGTCTTACGGGTTTGGAACGACATGAGGGTGAGTAATTAATGACAGAAATTTCATTTTTGGGTGAACTAACCCTTTAAAGGGCCAGAATCAATTAAAAAAAAAATAGAATTGTTACAAATTCTATTCCTAATTGAAAAGAAGAAAGAAAGGAATCAATCAATCAGTCAGTCAAAGGATAAATCAATAAATCTATAAAAAAAATACATGAACCATTGGATGAATTAATGAAACAATGACTCTATGGATGAATCCATAAAAGAATCTAATCCATCCATCCAAATCTACAACAGTTCTTTTATTTAAAGAACAGACTAGACAAAAAGGAAAACATGACACTTTCGATTAAACGAAATATCACTAAAATCTTAATAATCTTAATATATACCATTTCACTGAACTCTCACTTGTCAATATCATTATCATCATCATCCAAGATCATCAGGCTGAAACACAAGGAAACATCAAACATGCGCCAGCCAGCGGATGGCCTGTCTAGTCACTGGCCTATTTGGTCAATAGAGCTCCAAGAACAGCTGTTACTTAAATATTTTTCTTACACACTCACAAGATGCATTGTCATAACTGCAGTGACCTTTCTTTAACAAGGCCTCAGAATTTCAGCACACACACACACAGAGAGATAGCACAGTAATGAGAAAGAAGGATAATGAAACAGAATGTAAGAACATGTGTTACATGATCAACTTCCTCTTACAGAGGTTTGTGGGCTGTTTGCACTTTACTGTTTGTTTGCTTTGTACTTTCATCCTTTTGTGTGTCAGTGTCTGTTGTGTTGTGATATGCAGCTCTCACTTAATTTCTTGCAGCAGGGACTGAAAAACAGTGGTTTCCTCTGTGGCATTTTACAGTCTGGATACATATGACAAACATGTTGAGTTCGGCAGAAATCAACATCATCAAACACACTGTTATTCTCAGGTGTACCAGAGTGCCAGACCACTGAGACCTCATCAGACCAATTTGACTGAACAAATATCGACCCACAACAGGTCAAGATCAAACTGAGATCTCATCCACACAAGCTCACATGTCACTGTTTGACTTCATTTTTTCCCCCAAGTACTAACCTCTGACAGCAGCACAGAAAAAATGATGTAGAAAAAAAGAGCCACAGTTTCTTCCTAACAAATACTTTGTGCCATTTTCCCAAGAAGCGACGATTTTTGTTCTCTTGAACACATGGGATGGAAACGCTGCTTTATTCACAAACGTTTTATGTGATATTCCAATTTTGCGCTTAAATTAAAGTTAAATTTGCAACTTTGAATGGAAACATGGCTAGTCACATGATCCTTCAGAAATGATTCTTATATGCTGATTTGTTGCTCAAGAAACATTTCTTATTATAATTAAAGTTGAAAGTTTCTGAAAACAGCCATTTAATATTTAACACGAAACAGTGAAACACTTTTCTTCAAGATTCTCTGAGAAATATAAAGTTCATATGAAATGGAATTTTTTATAACATTGTATGAATGCATACATTTATTTTGATCAATTTAATGCATCCTTGCTAAGTAAAAAAACCCAAATTTTTGAACGGTAATGTATTTATTTTATACAATAATTATATATGTAATATTAATATCCTTTGTTATTAAGTTTACATTGTAAAGCTATTAAAAATAATTATTGATGTACAGGGTAATTTATTTGCACATTATATTTTAATTTTATTTAATACATTTTATTATAAGACAATGAAACATTTGACTGTACTTCTTTCTTAATGCATATTATCATTATCTTAAAAAAATATTTTGAGATCAAGCAATTGCCACACTTAGCCAATAAATATATTAAAAACTGTCAATCCAGCCTTTTTTTTCCCCCCTCTCTCTTTATTTCTGTAATAGGATAAAAGAAGACCTGGAGATCTAGAACAAGGAATTTTTCATGTACTTTTTTATGTTGTAACACTGGACGCTTGCTTCCTCTCAGCTGACATTCTATTTTACTACTGTATCCTGACATGACCATCCACAGGCTCAAACCACAAAGTCACACCAGCACATGACATGCTCACTGCCTGCATTTAAAAGGGTCAATGATCCCAACATTTGAAACTAGTCCGATCTTTACAGTTTGCACATTGTTTGTGTGTGAATGTGCAATGCACAATGCAATGAAGTTTTTCAAAGGGGCTGTTATTGAATGAAGGTCCACTTAAAACTACCGTATATCGGATTTAACAGGAAAACATGAGCTCAAAATGTTATTTCGCATGCAAAGAAGGCATTTACGTAGGACTCTTTAAAGACACCGCTCCAAAATAAATAATAATTTAAATCTAAAAGTTAGAGGTAGGAAAATGTTCATTAAAAACAAAATTATATACTAAATAATAAATTATATCAATTAATAATACTTTAGCCTTTAAGTCATCAATAATATATTATATATATATATATATATATATATATATATATATATATATATATATACACACACTCTGGTCAAGGATAAACATGATCCTCACATGCTCATCAAACATGCTCAAAATGCTCATCATGAAAGAGGAATTTGCAAATTCTCTGTAAAAGCAGTTGACCTCTGAAACTCCTCAGTTTAATGTCCAAAATCCCCTCCAAAATGACAAACACGCCCCTGTCATCTGGGGCAAACAACTCACAAGGCAACTATTTCTAAGGACAGTGCACTTCCAAAATGGGTTAATTGCAGCAACTGGAAAACTCATTAAGATAATCAAACTCTCTATGGAAATTGGACACTAGCACTGTCATGTTTGTAATGAGATCAGCAGAAAGTTGCCTCATAAATCAAAAAATAAAAATGTAGGAATTCTTATAAAACCAAACATGAGAACACACAGATATGTCAGTTATGTTAATTGAAGGCAATTTCAGATTCCCTCACACTCTTTCTTTCTCCAGATAAAAGCTTTGTGGGCAACCAAAGTGATTATTAGCAGAGCTATGTTAATGTATATTTATTCACAGTGACTATGTCTCAAAACCTACTGAGGTACCAACCTAAACAGCACTTCTGAGCATTACATGCACGTGCAGCAGCTATCTAGGTAGGAAGCTCATTATGTATTGAGACACATCCAGTGTAAACTCAAGGAGAGTGGTGTACTGTAAACTGATCTCTCACTCACACCTAGCTCTCTGTGCGTGCGTGCGTGTGGCTGTTGGCCTCTAACAAATGAATAGATCTTTTATTTCAGCTGCATGCAAAAACGTGGCAGCGCGTGCACACTCAAGTAGCCTTATTATAGCTGATCCTGATATGAGAACCAGTTATCGTTTCTACAAAAAAAAACTCTAAATAGACGTAGTAAACTTTGTATTAGCCGGCTGTCATCAAAAATAAATTAATTAAAATGAAAAAAATTCTAACACCATCTAAGGAGAACATAAGTAATCAATAACCTGACTAACCATACTATTGGCGGAAACCATGGTTACCATGGTAAATTTCAGAGGTTTCGGCAATGCATGAAGAAAGGAAACCTCAAGGGGTCGTTTCATTATTGCAACCGAGCCACTGATACACAGAAATATCGATTATACAATATTTCATTAACGTTACATATTTTATGATGTAACAGACATATGTCATTTATTATTAAAAGAAACACTCACAATCGTACAGAAAGCATACTTGGACAGACTTTCGAGCCCTGTTGGAAGGTTATAATAGACTGACTGACTCGTTTCTGTCTCACCCGATGCCTTAAAAAAAAAAAAAAATTCTCCCCGCAAAAACAATCGTTTGTCTGCATAACTTACCCGCTATTTGCCGCTGTTTGGCCTTCCTCCGCAGTAAAGTCAGGGCTCTGTATGTAGATTCTCTGAACTGTGAAGTTAGAGATCGCGACTGTGGGCCATTGCAGCTTTTATCCATTTCCAAACTCTCTCCTGACTTCTGAACCCAACTTTTAACCCTGGACTTCTTCTTTCTGAGACTCTTGGTGCGTTCGAGGTCTTAATCCTGAGACGGAGCAGTGGTTATTCATGCTGCTTCTTCGTTATGATAGCGGTATCGTTTCATTTCTTAAAAACTCTCATTAAAGGACTTTCCGTGAACGCTGCCGTGTAACCATTCAAACCGCTACGCATCACGGGACATGAAGTCTCTTTACGTGTGCGTCTTTTGACTGTACTAGTAGTTTCCGTTATGACGCCTAGCGGGCTGAGCTGTTTGATGTGTATTGTACGTCTTTTTTATGTTTCGTCATGCAAGGGACACGTTAAATGCACACAGGTCAAGTTCATTACTTTTAAACATAAATTGTATTTACCTACAGAAACATTTTAACAAGACTGACTCAAAATGTTGTACTATGGACAAAAATAATAACCTAAACTTTTAAACTCTTTTGCATTGATCAAGCGATAATGTGTCCCATATAACATTTTTTTTTTTTTAATAATTTAGCCTAAATATTTTTTCACATAACACGTCTTTGTTATCTTAAAACTAAAAATGTTATCTTAAAACTAATTATTTCACACATTAATGTCTTATTTTCCTTATCTGATTAAAAACTCACAACAAAATAATACAGTATTTAAATAACCCAGCCTGATGCTTCTGCCATTGTGGACTGATACTTCTTTCTGACTTTGATCTGAATGATAGTGTAAATATACAAAGTAAATATCTCACACTTATGGTATGCTTGACCAAACTATGTGACTAAATAAAGATCTAATCTGAAGATCAATGGGAAGAACATTTCTAAAGTTTGTTCACATGCCAGAGATTGAACAGTGACGAGATGAAGCAATCACAATGAGTGCATAACCATTAAGAGGATTATAGTAGGCTATTAAAATGTGGACTAAAGATGGCCTGTCTGTGTATGCAATTTACACCAAAAACAACCAGACACATTAGTCTGTTTGCTGAGCTTATTCATTTGCATAGTTTATGGGGACCCTTGCAAGCTAGGATGAACTACAAAAGAGTCAAATAAAACATTATCTTAATGTTCCCATAAAGATCAGCAGGTAATCATCCACATAAAACATCATATAAATATAAATATAAAGCTATAACTTTTATTTATAGATTCAAGCACTTCCAGAGAGTGGCTCCTAAAATGGCACACATAAGGAACCCTTGTGCCTCACAGTCTGTGGTGAATAATTACACATTAGATATCTACCATGCCATCTGAGGTGTGTTATAAATAGTATGATCTACTTTCTGTGTCACGTGATCCTACCATTACTTTCCTAAAATGCAACTGGGTGCCATCTACAGTAGATGACTGCACAGAGAGGGTAGAGGTCAAGGAGTTCTAGCAGAACAGCTCAAACTATAGATTATGAGATATCATGAAAGTAGCATCAGAGACAGTGATATAGCAGAGAAACAGTTAAATATAGAACCATTCCTTAGTAGGTTGTTTCAGGCTGAATTGTGTCCACAACATTCTAAATAATGTACACTTGCAGTCTTTTTGTAGGTGCTCTAACAGCTGCCATAGTAATGTGGTTAGTAGTAAAGCCATTCAGCTATAATAGAATCTCACATCCTTACCTGAGCGCTGGACACGACAGCAGGTCAGCTTCTGAAACATCAGGAAAAATGTTGCAATCATATTTGATGAGATCTAACAACAAGATCTGTGTCTGGTTTTCTCTGAGCATCCTCACTTTGTACTTCAGCATCACCTTGATAAAATAAACCCTGAAGTACAATTTTTACACTGTTATACAGACTTTTCTTCAGACTAAATTCAACATCAGATTATATGGCTTATATATGGGCAAGGACAGTATATATTAAGCAAGGAAGCAAAAATTGATCAAAAATGACTGTAAAAACATTATGTTACAGACGATTTCTATTTCATATAAATGCTGTTCTTTTAAACTTTCTATTCCTTAAATAATTCAGAAAAACATGTATCACAGTTTCTACAAAAATATTAAGCAGCACAATTGCTGTCAGCATTTTTAATAATTAGAAATGTTTCTTGAGCTTCAAATCAGAATATTAGAATGATTTCTGAAGGATCATGTGACACTGAAGACTGGAGTAATGATGCTGAAAATACAGATTTGTCATCACAGGAATAAATTACATTTTAAAATATATTATAGAAATCATTTACATATTTCTCAAATCAAATAGTCTTGGTATAAGATACTTTTAAAAACATTTAAAAAATCGTGTGTTTATGCACACATACATATATAGAACAGTATATTTATTTTAACATTATGCCCAACATGTTTTACACAAGAAAGAATATTGTGTAAATGATGACAAAATGTAATTTTAGGGTGAATTTTCAAATATTCTGTTGTTAATAAAGGAAAATGTTAAAGTAGCAGAGTTTGTTGAGTAAACCACTGAATCAAAGTGTGTGTCTCCAGTAATTTCAGTTGAACAGACATTCCACTGTATCCTAAGTCTGCAATGGAAAAAAGTAAATATATCAGGATCTCTCACTTAGGAACGTTGTGATGTCATGGGTTTTGCAGTGTAGCCTATTGGCTGAGCAATGCGGAAAGGCTGAAAGGGTGCTTTTTAAAAAAGACGTTGCCCTGGTAACAGAGTTTTCCTACACCCACTGCATCAGCCCAAACACTTACACATGTGCCTTCTAACAACTATTCACACAGTATTCTACAAAACATTCCTTTTCAAAAACGAAAACATTTACCCTTAACTGACGATCATAAACTTTTGAGAGTTGTTTACTTAACACAGAAAGTACTGTGATGCCAGTATGATATTCATATGGCATGATTTTCAAATAAAACCATGTCCAAAAATGCCTAAAAACATGGTAACACCATGGAAACTTCTTAAATAGACCTAGACAGCTGTCAATCAAAGCATGACTTGCATGAGTTCTCTCGTGCTTTGTGTTTTGTGTATTTTTTTCTCTCTCTCTCTGTCTTACCTTAACCTGGTTGACGAGTGCTCTTAGACAGTTGACAAAAGCCATGTTCACAGCAGGTACCCACAATGAGGGTCAGGTTCAAAAGGTCAAGGGTGAACAGTCATGAAGGTTGCCGTGTTGGAGTCTATGCAGATTAACGGCTCTCTGAGAGTCTGATGGTCCGGAGCTCAACGGCTTGAAGAGGCAGATAGGGAGGGGCCACAAGGCCATATTTCAGCTGGCCAAGAGGAGAGATTCTCTGCATACCACTGTAGCTAGCGCTAAATGCTAACACACAGAGGGAAAAGCATAGAAGCCCAGCCGGATCTGCTGTCAGAACAGAAAACTCACAGGGCATATAGCACACTTTAAAGGGATCACCCTAATGTCATTCCAAACTCCTATTATTTTCTTTCTTCAGTGAAATACAAAAGGTGATGCTAGCCAGAATTAGCCCTCTTATATTTACTTATATATTTCTTATTAATCACAAGGATGATGGAGATTTGTGAGCTTAAAGGGATAGTTCACCCAAAAATGAAAATTATCCCATAATTTACTCGCCCTCAAGCCATCCTAGGTGTATATGACATTCTTCTTTCAGATGAACACAATCAGAGTTATATTACAAAAATGTCCTGGCTAATCCAAGCATTATAATGGCAGTGAATGGCAGCCCAAAATTTGAAGCTCAAAAAAGTGCACCCATCCATCATAAACTTACTCCACACGGCTCCGGGGGTTAATAAAGGCCTTCTGAAGCGAATCGATGGGTTTGTGTAAGAAAAATATCCATATTTAAAATTGTATAAAGTAAAATATCTAGCTTCCAGCGGACTGCCTTCCATATTCACAATTATGCTCCTTTTTAGAAAGAAATGGTATCTGTGAGGATTTCCAGTCAGGATTTAGACCGTATCATAGTACTGAGACTGCTCTCATTAGAGTTACAAATGATTTACTCTTATCATCCGATCGTGGTTGTATCTCTCTGTTAGTGTTACTCGATCTTAGCGCTGCATTCGATACTATCGACCACAACATTCTTTTGAATAGACTCGAAAATTATGTTGGCATTAGTGGAATTTCATTGGCATGGTTTAAATCATACTTATCTGACCGTTATCAGTTTGTAGCAGTAAATGAAGAGATGTCACACCGAACACAAGTTCAGTATGGAGTACCGCAGGGCTCAGTGCTAGGACCGTTGCTTTTCACCCTGTACATGCTACCACTGGGAGATATTATTAGGAAGCATGGCGTTAATTTTCATTGTTATGCTGACGATACTCAGCTCTATATTTCTTCACACCCTGACGAAACTTACCAATTCACAAGATTAACGGAATGCATAGCTGATATAAAAAATTGGATGACTAGTAATTTCCTGCAACTTAATTCAGAAAAAACTGAATTTTTAATCATTGGACAAAAAAACTCCACAAGTAGTAACCTAGAATATTGTCTAACACTCGATGGCTGCTCTATCTAAATATATCTAAATTACGGCACATGCTTTTAAATGCAAAATGCTGAACAGTTAGTTCATGCGTTCATGACCTCAAGGCTAGATTATTGTAATGCTCTACTGGGTGGTTGCCCTGCTCACTTAATAAATAAACTGCAGCTTGTCCAAAATGCAGCAGCTAGAGTTCTTACTAGAACCAGGAAGTATGACCATATTAGCCCGGTTCTGTCAACACTGCATTGGCTCCCTATTAAACATCGTATACATTTTAAAATCTTGCTGATTACTTACAAAGCACTAAATGGTTTAGCTCCCCAATACTTGAGCGAGCTCTTAACGCATTATACTCCATCACATCTATTGCGGTCTCAAAATTCTGGCCAGTTGATAATACCTAGAATATCAAAATCAACTGCAGGCGGTCGATCCTTTTCCTATTTAGCACCTAAACTCTGGGACAGTCTTCCTAGCATTGTTCGGGAAGCAGACACACTCTGTCAGTTTAAATCTAGACTAAAAACACATCTCTTTACTATGGCATACACATAAAACATTTTTAATTTCTATTATTCAAATCAGTTAAATGATTGTTTTAGGCTGCATTAACTAGGTCAGCCGGAACCGGGAACACTTCCAATAACACCTGATGTACTCGTTACATCATAAGAAGAATGGCATCTACGCTAATGTTAGTCTCTCTGTTTATCCCGAGGTTTACTGCAGTCGGCCGGATCCGGCCGTATCCAGACCAGATGGTGGACCTTAGCCTGGACATGACGACCATATCCCTGAAGTGTCTGTAGAGACCGTGTCAATTAAACTCCCCCCTGTAAATGCCGCATCGACACGACATCCTCATTAAACCCGTACCCGGCGTGACGACTCCAGTCTTTCGAATAATCCTACGAATATCTATTGATCTAATATGACTTCTGACCTGTAATGTGCCAGAATCATAATCATACACTAGTTGTTCGTCGGCCAGAGGAGAACTGGCACCCCGACTGAGCCTGGTTTCTCGCAAGGTTTTTTTCTCCATTCTGGCCCTGAAGGAGTTTTGGTTCCTTGCCACCGTCGACTTTGGCTTTTGGCTTGCTCAGTTGGGGACACTTAAATTTCAACTATATTACTGATCTGCCCACATTGACACTATATGATAATTGAAATGAGCTGGATGACATCACCGTTTTCACCAGAGCGGCTGTACAGCCGAATCAAATTCCGTTGCATTATTTTCCTTTTACCACTGTGAAGCTGCTTTGAAACAATTGCCATTGTAAAAAGCGCTATATAAATAAAGGTGATTTGATTTGATTTGATTCAAAGTGTAGTGTACAAACGCTTACGCTACGTCCTCCTACGTCATCGTTGCGCCAGTTACGTTTTTTTCATGAGTTGAGCGGTCTGCCAGAAGCTAGATATTTTAAATTTAAATTTAATGCAGTTATCTAATCAACCAATCACATGGCAGTTGCTTCAATGCATTTAGGGGTGTGGTCCTGGTCAAGACAATCTCCTGAACTCCAAACTGAATGTCAGAATGGGAAAGAAAGGTGATTTAAGCAATTTTGAGCGTGGCATGGTTGTTGGTGCCAGACGGGCCGGTCTGAGTATTTCACAATCTGCTCAGTTACTGGGATTTTCACGCACAACCATTTCTAGAGTTTACAAAGAATGGTGTGAAAAGGGAAAAACATCCAGTATGCGGCAGTCCTGTGGGCGAAAATGCCTTGTTGATGCTAGAGGTCAGAGGAGAATGGGCCGACTGATTCAAGCTGATAGAAGAGCAACTTTGACTGAAATAACCACTCGTTACAACCGAGGTATGCAGCAAAGCATTTGTGAAGCCACAACACGCACAACCTTGAGGCGGATGGGTTACAACAGCAGAAGACCCCACCGGGTACCACTCATCTCCACTACAAATAGGAAAAAGAGGCTACAATTTGCACGAGCTCACCAAAATTGGACAGTTGAAGACTGGAAAAATGTTGCCTGGTCTGATGAGTCTCGATTTCTGTTGAGACATTCAGATGGTAGAGTCAGAATTTGGCGTAAACAGAATGAGAACATGGATCCATCATGCCTTGTTACCACTGTGCAGGCTGGTGGTGGTGGTGTAATGGTGTGGGGGATGTTTTCTTGGCACACTTTAGGCCCCTTAGTGCCAATTGGGCATCGTTTAAATGCCACGGCCTACCTGAGCATTGTTTCTGACCATGTCCATCCCTTTATGACCACCATGTACCCATCCTCTGATGGCTACTTCCAGCAGGATAATGCACCATGTCACAAAGCTCGAATCATTTCAAAATGGTTTCTTGAACATGACAATGAGTTCACTGTACTAAAATGGCCCCCACAGTCACCAGATCTCAACCCAATAGAGCATCTTTGGGATGTGGTGGAACGGGAGCTTCGTGCCCTGGATGCGCATCCCACAAATCTCCATCAACTGCAAGATGCTATCCTATCAATATGGGCCAACATTTCTAAAGAATGCTTTTAGCACCTTGTTGAATCAATGCCACGTAGAATTAAGGCAGTTCTGAAGGCGAAAGGGGGTCAAACACAGTATTAGTATGGTGTTCCTAATAATCCTTTAGGTGAGTGTATAATATAACGTCTGGAGACTTGGAATATGGCATATATGAACCACTTTTACTGTGTTTTTTGTTTGTTGGAACAATGACAACATTTTCATTTTTGGGTGAACATACAGAATTTCCAGAAAGTAATCAACTTAATAGCAGTCAATAAGCCAGGTTTCCATCCAAGGATTTTTTTTGCGAAAAAAGTTTTAGCGCATCAAAATGTTTACCGATATAGCTGATGGAAATGCCAATTATCATTTTTTGCAAATGTCGACACTATCTTTTTCTGTTTAACTTTAGCGCATAAAGCACCGTTTCTCTATAGTTCAAAGGCGCACTAAATCTGTTATATTCGTATTATTAAATTGTATATTAAATTATTTTATTACTATTGGTAAGAATAATTCAAACATAATTCATCCTTATTTTTGTAACTTTGTGTTTTTTACAATCTAATAAAACTTCAGAATAATCAGAAAAACTTCAGAAAAATAATAGCTAACTGCACCCGTTTCTGAATATTGCTTGATCAAGTAGCCTATTGATCTAAACAGTGTTTATAACGAAGTAAAAAAAAAAAAAAAAAAAAAAAAAAAAAACATGACACTTGATTATTATATTTTATGTATAGGGCTTACAATTTAGCTAATAAAGTTTTGTTTCAAGTAAATGAGGAAAATAGCGCCTTGGAAATCTCAGCAGCTCGTCAAAAATAAAAATGTGGCGTCCGTCAAACGAAGGAAGGCTGTTTTAGTTTCTAATACTGACAAAAAGAAATGTAAAATACACAACATATTACGTCTGTATCTGAATAAATAAAATGAATCCCATAAAATCACGATTTCATGGGCAGGATCTGGCTACTTGACAAATGAAAATCACAAACATGACACCTGTTGTTAAAATAATTTTATAAATACAATTTATTAATATGTAAAATAATTTTATATCAAACAAATAAAAAAAAAAAATAATAAAGTCGGTTGAATCTAGACTATTTAAAAAAGTTAAATATAGGTCACACAAATAAAACGTTTAGGTTACAGCTGCATCTGTCTCTGAGGGGGAAAAAAATATCAGCGATTTTATGTTTTTGATCGATTTGATGTTATTGAACTCTGAAACCAGAACGAATAACTTTTTTTTGGTTTGAATGATCTGACCAAGTCAAACCGCGGCTTGATTGCATGTTCAAGGCTTACGTTAAAGATTGTTGCTATATGACCGAACATTTTACTGTAGCTACCAATCTTTTTATGGATAGTAAAATGTTGCATACAGGACAATTGAGCTGCTCTGTGTCCACACCCTTGGGCTTCGTCATAAAGGCAGTTACATGCAGTCCTGTCAGACAAACTGTCCCACTTCTCCGTGAATTTCTGATTAATATTCCCTAATTTAGTAATAGGCCTATTATTCTGAAAATAGTAGCCTAAGTAAATTTCAATCTTCTCATTACTCTCTGCGTTTTACAAATATTTGGGACACGAAAGATACGATAGGCTATAATTTGCGATATGAGTGAAATTATGTATGGAAACGGCTTGAGGGCAGATTTTTTTTAGCGATACAACAAAATGTATGCAACAATGCGTTTTTTTAGGGATGACGTCATTAAGCACACCATTTTATCGGTAAAAGGCCAATTGGATGGAAACGGGCTGGAGACAGCAAATTGCGTAATCTTTTTTTAACGCATATTCACTTTGTCGATAACAAAACAGTGGAAAAAGTGGATGGAAACTTGGCTATTGTTAACACTCCAAAATATATTCAGCTAGCTTTAATAAAGCTTTGCTGTGCATTGAAAAACCATGATTAACATCACATATGTACAGACAATTAAAACAATATTTGTCCTACAATATTTACTTGGAAGTATGTTAACATTTCAATAATTTAACAACAAATTTGCATATTCACGTCTCTTTGGTGTTGGTTGATGGTATTTTGATGTAGATAAGCAAATTAAATGTTTAATCTTTTTTAGTAGGGGTTTTATTTGGACTGTTTTTATCTTAAATTAATTTCATCTTATTTTTTTGTATAATTTTACATTTTTGTAAACCAAAGTAGGAATCCCTTCTCTAAACGATTACCATATATGATCACTGACTGGAGTAACACCTACTGTAAATCACAATACACAATAAGCGTAATGTGTGCAAGTGCATATAGTTGTGCACATGAAACTTCAACCATTTAAATGATATAAAATTAAGCCAGTGTTTCTGTTCCTGGATGCCCATCTATACTGCACATTTTGGATGTCTCCCCAACTGTTTAGTTCATTCGTAGAGGCTCCAAGACCACAAATGGGTGTATCAGATAAAAGAGATATCTAAAATGTGCGGTGTTAGGGTTCCTTTGGTTGGGAAACACTGCCTTATACCACAAATGAAAATTGAAGTGTCTGAGATGGCATGAACACAAAACCACCTTAAAACTAAAAAACGATGACACATTAAAACATGAAAGCGATTTGACACCTCAGCTCTGTTTCTGACTATTATATTAGATCCCTACAGGCGAACAGACACACATCTGTTTAGTCATCAGTAGCTCTCTTGAGAACCTGCACCCACTCTTGTTATGTATCAAAAACACGGAAAACAAACACGAACAGTGTTTTCAATCTCCCACTCGAGCATGCCAGAGATCACACACACACAGACACTCCTTTACACAGGCCTACACATACAGTATAGGAATGTGTCCCTGAGTCCCATAAGCACCTCTGCCAGCAGATTTTCCTCTAACTCATTTGAGATAGAAGTCCTGTGTCTCATTCTGCTAATTTAAAGTAATTTCAGTAATGTCTCATTCTGATAATTTAAAGTAATTTGGACTTTATTCTTTATTTATCACCACACAGTCAGGACCAATAGAATTAATTTCCAAAATTTCACTCATTGCATGAAACTCCCTTCAGCAACCTGGTGTAAAGTATACCTTCCTCAAATACACCGGTGTTGGCTCATGCCTGGCTGGCTTCTTGTGGGGATTAAATCAGACCCCTCAGTATTAAAATTTTCTATCAGTGTGTGCAGTCAGTTTGATTATTTTCAGAGCTAAATTCAGTAATAAAGATATTAAATGTCCTTGGTTAATTTTTTGATTCAGTCACCCTGATTAAAAGCCTGTAGGGACAAAAATATAATTTCCATACAAAGTAATTTGTAAGTTTATATAGTTTAGTTTAGTAAACTTTTAAACTTCCATGCTGCAACAAATTGCCCCTAAGGGGGACATTAGGGGCAATTTGTTGCAGCATGGAGACAAAGACAGACAAATACACAACATTAATAATACACATTTTAAAAGAAAACTACCGTTTAAATTGAGCAAATTTATAGCACATGGAACAAACGAAAATTTGAATCTATTTGACGTAGCTAAGGGGATCCGATACAAAGATCCTGAAGGGATGGTCTGAAATGAATCATGAAGGGGGTGAGATGTGTCAGATATAATGTGATTCGCTTTCTTAATCACCTGCATACTAAATAAATCTGATTCACACCCAATATTTTGCTACAATTATTTACAACTTTTTGTTTGACTTTCAAAGAGCCAAACCAACAAATCAATGAAAACGTTAAATCAATTCAATATATCCCTTGTAAAACACAGTCATCAATGTCCTGTCAATATTAAATTTGGCAAACTTCCTAAGACAAAAGAGTCTTTGCTGACTCATTTTACTCAATCTATCAGTATTCTGCTAATTTTAATGCTGTGCTGGGAATGTCACCTTGCAATATCCCATCAAAAAATAACAATGATCAACATAATTCTTTCATCATCCCCTAGTGGTGAAAAAAACACACTGTAATGAATTGCTGTAAAAAATACAGCATTATTTTACAGCAGCTGACTGTTATAACTGTATACTGCAATGCATTCTGGGGTCGCGTGGCGGTTTGATTCAAATATACAGAATATTGTTGTAAATTTCAAATGTACAGAGGCATTATGGGATCTTCAACGGTCGAGTGGACGAGATTCGGGTAGCAGCAAGAGGAGCGATTCACAACTGTGGTAAGTGACTTATTAATTCAGTTTTTTATTTTTCATGTTTGGTAACTGTCCAAGTATATGAATGTATCTACATTCATACTGGTATCATACTGGTAACCCCGGATACACGCATCCTCAGTCCGCGGGACGCAAAGGAGACTTGCGCGGGGTTTCAGCAGCGCGGTCACGGTCGGATTTCACACATTACCCGGCGCTATAGCGACTATGGGCAGAAAATCTCTGGGTTCCTACGTTATGAATTACGTGCTTCAGTGACAACAGTTGGTATTCACGGGAACTTCGTGTTGATCAGCACACTTCGTCGTGATTATTTTATGTGATTGTGAATCAAATTTGCACACGCAGTCATCTGTTAATACAGGCGCCGTGATGAAAACGCGTTGCTAAAGCCTCGCGGTCACCGGTGAGCCCGGAGGACGTGTCGAATATTAATTCTGAATTGTGCTGTAATACCAGTTTTGTCGCAAGTTTATACGCCGGTGACATCCCCAGTTGGCTTACATTTCAGTATGTTTTTAGGTAACTTAGACTCCGTATAATTTGCTTATTGTTTGTTTGTAATGTCTTTTATTAACGTTGGTTTAAAAGAATAAGACCATTCACTCTTACATATTAAAATATAGTTATGTAAAAAGCTGAAAGAAAAAAATGGCATAGTTAAAAATAACTGTTGTCATATGTGGTATGATTGTTTCAGGAGACGACTAGTGGGCTTTTGGATGCTGACGGTGTGTGAGGAGGGCATTCATCCCAGCTTCCTGCCTGGCCTTGCCACTCTGTTCGCGGCATATTACATATTCAGTCTTGAGTACCAGGAGGCAGCGTGTACCTTGGAGTTCATTTAAAGGTAATGGTTGAATTCTACAGTAACAACAACATTTTAGATATTTTATATCAGAACTTGCCATTTATCTATGTAGATATGTTATATGTTTTATATATGTTGAGGCCTTTAACACAATGCTTCTCAGCTCAAGAAGAGATAAAAAAAAAAATCAGGGCAAATGATTTAGATGTCTCCCTATTTAACACTAGCAAGCTAATGAGTTAAATCAGGTGTTTTAATTAGTGGGGCATCTAAAACTTTCTGGGCGGTGAGTCCTCAGGACTGGAGTTGAGAAACATTGCTCTAACATATATGGGCAAATTTCAAAAACATGATTATATGCCTTAAAAGCTAAAACCAATTTTAATTACTGTATCTGACTGTATCTATCATCCCTCTATCATTATTTGACTGTATCTACTGTATCATTATGTTTTGTAATATATCTAATATCTTGTCCTCTTTGTTCTTTTTTTATTATGTCTAGCCACTCTTTGCATCCTGTGATGGAACAGCATCTGGAGCTGAATTGTTCTCTTTTTTGATCAGAAATTTGTTGGACTCACTCAGGGCCTTGTTTGGCCATGTTGGTCTGTTCATGAAGTGGTTAAAATTCATCAGTGTTTAGAACCATTTTTTATAAACAATGGTCAACTTGTGGTTTTAAAGTTATGCAGTTTGCATATTTCTTCTTTGTGTGAAGGGCCATGATGGTGAATATGTTTCAAGTAATTTAATATTTAATTTCATGTCCATTTAAAAAATAAATTTGTAAATAAAAATGAATTCAAAATAATACAAAATACACTTTATGACATTTTATCTTGCAAATTTAAAAGTTATAAATTAAATAAATTTTGAGCTGTTTTCAAGATTAAGACGTGTCAATTTTTTTGTGAGTAATAGTTTGTTATGTTATACAACACTTTATGCAGTTAAAAAGGTTTAATGCTTATGCAGTTAATAAACAGTTAAAATTTAAAATTCAGTTGCCAGTCATTAATATTCAGCAATCAGGAATATATATTGGATATACTGCATTTTACATGCTTTCTCTAAATATAGCAAATACACACATTCAAGTAGTTAATTGTAAAAAAAAAAAAAAAAAAACTTATTGTTAAAAAACAAACTACCTGTAAATTTTACAGTAAAATACTGGCAGCAGGGTTGCCAGCCAGTTACTGTAATTTTTACAGTAGCGGTTCTGTAGTTTAATTTACAGAATTTTACTGTATTTACTGAAATCAAGGAATACAGTAAAATTCTGTAAATTAAATTACAGAACCGCCACTGTAAAAATTACAGTAACTGGCTGGCAACCCTGCTGCCAGTATTTTACTGTAAAATTTACAGGTAATTTTTAACAGTGTACTAGTGTATTTAAAATACACTTATTTCATACTAAGTATACTACAAATCCATTAACATATTTACTGACATATTGCTTAAGACTTACTGATATAAACATAATTCAACTTTATTTGGAGTACTTCTTTATTGCACAATGCAAATTTCTTAATATTAAGCCTAAAATGTGTTTTAATATCACTATAATTAAGGATAGTGTGATCTTTGTATAATATCAGTCTTTAAATGCAAGATATTTAAAGTGTACCTAAAGTATACTTGCAATAGTTCCACTTTAGCACAAACAAATATACTTAGTATATCTTTAGTTGGACCTCAGCACTATTTCCGGATAACTGAAGTGCATTAAGTACAAAATTAATTGTTCCAATTTAGCAGACTTTAAGTATATCGATTTAATACCAAAAGTACAATTGCAGGGCATTTATATTAAGTATATAAATATGTACATTTGTTTGTAGTATACTTAGCATAAAATAAATGTATCTCAAATATATTTTAGTATATTTATTTTTCACTAGGGTCATCATCATTTCTGTTTCTCTGTCAAACCATGTTTTACAACTAAACACAGAGAAAATACACTGTAAATGACCAGACTCACTTCACTTTATTTGATTAATTCTAGCTCAGTCAGAAAGAAATTACTAATCAAAATTTTATTATTTCCTTTATTATTTCCGAAATTCTCAAAATTCATCCTGAATGAGTTTTTTTTTAAAACATGTAATTCAAAGGCACACTATGGAATATTTCCCTTTCTAAAAACAAATTATAATGATTCTCTCTTTTTCATTTTTCACCCATTTTTTAAACATTCCTGGTAATGAGTAGGTTCAGAAAAGATGAAGTTTGATATGTTCCACTCAGAGAAAATGATGACGGTAACTGGATAAAATAAAAATATGCAAACACTTTGGCAAAAAAAGGTGACTGAGAGATGAATCATCAGAAAGACCTTGCACTATAAGAATAAAGGCCAAAATATCAAATGAAACAACATAGAGAACTTGAACTGAACTGAGGTAAACATAATATTAAACATTATGTAGGGTACACAAATTATATAACCGCTCCAACACTCACATGATGCAATTCCCATAACCAGCCACACACAAAAAATATTTCAGCCTGATTTACGAATTTCAATTGTATAGTAAAATTCCATCAAATTGAATTGAATAATCCTTACATATTCTGGATCAAGAATTTTAAATGAGTAAAAAAAACTACATCTTAATAAAACATTTCTTAATGGAACAGGGGAATGGACAATTTTAGTTTGTGATGCGTATTCATACATTTAAAAAAAATTAAAATATGTCTAAATTTATGAATACCAGTCACATAAACTGAAATGGAGGGGTTCAGATGCTTTCTTAACCAGGGCCGTTCCAAGCATGGCGCGTGGCCCAGTGCCCATTCCCTTGTTCTATTAAGATTTATACAAAATGTTTTAGCAAGCTCTAGTTTTTTTCTACTCAAGTAAAATTCTTAATTCATAATATGAAAGGATTGTTCAATTCAATTTGATAGAATTTTATATACAACTGAAATTCGTAAATCTTAAAAAAAAGGCTTTAACAGTTGCATAACAGTTTAGCTATCAAATGGAAAAGGTTTAGATCTTTCTTCCTTCCATTTTCCATCTTTTCAGAGAACATTTTTATTGCAACCAGATGCTATTGCAAAGGTATCTTATAGAAGTGCTGTTACCAAGACCTGTTTATATGTGTGCTTCTGATCTCTAATAGAGGCATTGAGGGTTTGAAAGTGCAATCTGCTGCCCTCATCTCTCAAGAATGTCATTTAAACCAGCTAACAGTGAGCAGAGGAATAGGATTCCAGGCATCAATATCTACATCAAATACAGGAATGCAGACAACAAATGTTCTTTTGACATTCAGGTCACAAATGCCTCTTCTTTAGACAGGCTCAGTGTCGTCCTTCTCTGATGTTCTGCGATGTTATCTCCAAAGAGGAAAGATTCTTGGAGGAAAATTCTTTTGCTTTCCTGTGATGTCTGTTGTTTTTTTCCACTTGTGCAAGACTGACTCAAGTTATCACAAGCTCCACCAACATGGATTTTTGTTAAGCCATGTTCCTTTACCTTGCATTGCTTATAAATGGTATGACAGACTAATACCGCCACACACTACACGACTTTAGCCCTGATTTTCCACTCGACAATAGTTCATGGAGACTGCCGACAGAAGCCTAAAAAAGCCTGTAAAATCAGAGGCAAATCAGTGCTCGTTCACATGAGTGACGATCCCTGTTTGATCAAATGATCAAAGACGTGATCTGTGAGAAGCGCTGATGTGTTAGCATGTTAAATGGATCTGTCTGCGATTCAAGTCTTGTAGTGTGAAATGTGTTTTGACTAGAACTGACATCTACATACAGTTGTGTAGAGTGAAAAGAACATCAAGGTTTCATAGGTTTGTTCAATCATAGATTTATTAATCAAACTTTGAATGTTATGTAGTTTATGAGTGCCATAAAGCAGACCCATAAGCTGTGTCCCAAATGAGTCGCTGTACGTGACGTGACTTGGAGTGGCGAACTGCATACCTCGTGCAAACATGATCAGATGCTTTCTTAACCAGGGCTTTTCCAAACATGATGCGTGGCCCAATGCGAGTTAGAGGAAGCGGGCCCTGAAGTCCCGCACAGACACATAAAATAGTCTTTTTTTTCCAAAATATAGGGGCTCATGTATTGAAATAATTTAGGTTAAATATTTCAAGAGGGTTACCAACGGGTAGGGTTAGGGGTTGGTATATAGGCCTATATAGGCTGTCAATTAGGGCCTACAATTAAACAACTGAATAATTCCTGAAAAATAATAATATAAATACAGAATTGAATAGTAAGTGCTATAAAAAAATATATAAACTGCTAAAACATGCAAAAAACTATACGTTTCTAGAAATACGGTCCTGAAACTGCCTCCGGTATTGCAGGATTGGAATACACTAATCTTTCTTTCCGTTGAATGCGTATCACAATTTCAGAATTGGGACGTAGGAAATTTCGTGAAGGAAGCATAAAGGCTAATATCACTCCTGAATTAAGGTATTAACAAGAAAGAAAGAAAGAAAGAAAGAAAAAGAAAGAATAACAGTGATTTGTCCATGTCTGGACTCTAGGGTCTCACCTTATTACTCTGCTCCCATAAAATCCTTGCAAAATCTCTTTAATGACAGAATGGTGAAAATGTGTCATGTGCTCTGTGACACACCTCATGTCACTGATAGCAAGTGTCATGAAAGACTATTTAATACCTTTAAAAATGTTCCAGGGCAGAGTTTAATTTTGTCTGCACCATGAATGGAGAAAAAAAAAAAACTAAATATTGTAATAAGTGTTATATTAAAATAATTAATCACAATATAATTCATTGTTTGGTTACACAATTTTGGCACAGACTATCGTAATGAAATTGTATTGATACCCATAAACATTTTCAAAGGTAGATATCTGTTGTTTTCGGACTTTAAGAAGAAGCCCAGCCACACTCTGGATATAGCATAGCAGATGAGGCTAGATTTCCATTGACTGCTGTGGCAGAGCCATGATGAGAGTCCTAGCAGTGCTACTTCTGTCCTGGAGAAGGTGAAAAACATCTCTAGATTAGCTGGCCTACAGTGCACCACCATCTTCTCCTAAAATGTTGATATTTTAGAAGTGCATGCAGAGAGAAAGAGAGGGTAGTCTGGAATCTGAAAACTCTGTAATGATCACGTTAGAGATTTGGAGCAGCTGCTCTGAGGGATCTTTCGTAGTTAAAAGTGACCTTTTTCCTCTGCCCCAGCAGAGACCTCTCTTATGGCTGTTATTAATGTAATAAAACAAGCCTCTCTTTCTCTTTCTTTTTCTTTTTCTCTTTCACACACACACACACAAACACACACACGTTGTGTTTTCATGTTTTATGGGGACTTTCCATAGACATTATGATTTTTATACTGTACAAATGTTGCATTTTTACATTTTCAAAAAACATCACTTAGTATGATTTATAAGCTGTTTTCCTCATGGGGACCAAAAAATGTCCCCACATGGACATTTTGTCCACATAATGTAGGGTTTACCAGGACACACACACACACTTTTTTGTGGCATTTTAGCCTTATTATTTGTGTAGTACAGAACAGAGCGGGCAAGAAGAAATGTGGGAGACGAAAAGGAGCTGGGAGGGCTGCTGCCCAATGGTACATGATATATACCTTATCATAACCGAGCTCATCTCTCTCTCTCTCTACGTACAGCAGTGGCCAAAAGTGATGTCCCGCCTATGAGAATTGACATTATCACCCTTTATTTAAATATTATTAAAAAATTGTTGAAGATTTTGTAATCATATTACATAGTTGTGCTTGGAGTCCATTGTTTTATTTGTGAAAACACAACGAAACCTGTGAAATTGTGCAGACAATTTTTGGCCAAGCTACTATACTAAAAAAATTATGAACACATGCAAAAACTAGAGAGAACCAACAAAATATTACAGTTTTTTTTTTTAATTGCTTACAATTTCTGAAACTATGGCTCCATTTTTTTAAACTAAACCACAAAACACACACACAACATGCAAAACGTCACACATCTCTTGCAAAATCAAACACTTCATTCAAAACTATTTTAACTTTTCCAAAAAAGGTGTTTCATGCGTAGTAACTCTACACACAAACTTGACACACAAATGATTAGCCACAAATGATTAGCCACACACTTTTGTCTTTTGCTTGTTCAGTGTAGTGGAGTGTACAGGAGTTTGTCACACGTACATGTATGTGCACAGCACAAATACACTGTATATACAGTATGTGTGCACAACTGATGTATTTTATAGTTATTGAATTAAACTGAATAAACACTGAACTGACTTTAGCTGAGTAATGACACTTTTGACTTGTTAGAGCTGCTTTTCAGGAGAATTTGATTACTATTGTTACTATTGTGAAGATTCTTTGAAACACTTTGTATTGTATAAAGCACTAAAAGGTGAAGACTTACCGGTAGCCTATGTATATTCAGTATAGGCTATATTTACAAAATAAACAGAATTGCAAGGGTGAAAAATATATTTCTTTCTCAAAAAAATGAGTTTTGATTTCTAAGTGATTCATTTACAGTGGGGAGAACAAGTATTTGATACACTGCCGATTTTGCAGGTTTGCCCACTTACAAAGCATGTAGAAGTCTGTAATTTTTATCATAGGTACTCTTCAACTGTGAGAGACGGAATCTAAAACAAAAATCCAGAAAATCACATTGTATGATTTTTAAATAATTAATTTGCATTTTATTGCATGACATAAGTATTTGATACATCAGAAAAGCAGAACTTAATCTTTGGTACAGAAACCTTTGTTTGAAATTACAGAGATTATACGTTTCCTGTAGTTCTTGACCAGGTTTGCACACACTGCAGCAGGGATTTTGGCCCACTCCTCCATACAGACCTTCTCCAGATTCTTCAGGTTTCGGGGCTGTCGCTGGGCAATACGGACTTTCAGCTCCCTCCAAAGATTTTCTATTGGGTTCAGGTCTGGAGACTGGCTAGGCCACTCCAGGACCTTGAGATGCTTCTTACGGAGCCACTCCTTAGTTGCCCTGGCTGTGTGTTTTGGCTCGTTGTCATGCTGGAAGACCCAGCCACAACCCATCTTCAATGCTCTTACTGAGGGAAGGAGGTTGTTGGCCAAGATCTCGCGATACATGGCCCATCCATCCTCCCCTCAATACGGTGCAGTCGTCCTGTCCCCTTTGCAGAAAAACATCCCCAAAGAATGATGTTTCCACCTCCATGCTTCACGGTTGGGATGGTGTTCTTGGGGTTGTACTCATCCTTCTTCTTCCTCCAAACACGGCGAGTGGAGTTTAGACCAAAAAGCTCTATTTTTGTCTCATCAGACCACATTACCTTCTCCCATTCCTCCTCTGGGTCATCCAGATGGTCATTGGCAAACTTCAGACGGGCCTTGACATGCGCTGGCTTGAGCAGGGGGACCTTGCGTGCGCTGCAGGATTTTAATCCATGACGGCGTAGTGTGTTACTAATGGTTTTCTTTGAGACTGTGGTCCCAGCTCTCTTCAGGGCATTGACCAGGTCCTGCCGTGTAGTTCTGGGCTGATCCCTCAGATCTTGCATGGTGCCCCAGACCGAGGGAGATTGACCGTCATCTTGAACTTCTTCCATTTTCTAATAATTGCGCCAACAGTTGTTGCCTTCTCACCAAGCTGCTTGCCTATTGTCCTGTAGCCCATCCCAGCCTTGTGCAGGTCTACAATTTTATCCCTTATGTCCTTACACAGCTCTCTGGTCTTGGCCATTGTGGAGAGGTTGGAGTCTGTTTGATTGAGTGTGTGGACAGGTGTCTTTTATACAGGTAACGAGTTCAAACAGGTGCAGTTAATACAGGTAATGAGTGGAGAACAGGAGGGCTTCTTAAAGAAAAACTAACAGGTCTGTGAGAGCCGGAATTCTTACTGGTTGGTAGGTGATCAAATACTTATGTCATGCAATAAAATGCAAATTAATTATTTAAAAATCATACAATGTGATTTTCTGGATTTTTGTTTTAGATTCCGTCTCTCACAGTTGAAGTGTACCTATGATAAAAATTACAGACTTCTACATGCTTTGTAAGTAGGAAAACCTGCAAAATCGGCAGTGTATCAAATACTTGTTCTCCCCACTGTATGTATAAGTGTTTTCACACATAATTGTTGGGTGTAGGTAATCGGGAAATGATTGTGCCATTTAAATGGCAGTGTTTTCTAAATGAAACACAAGAGCTGTGAGTTTTGAGTGATGTGTCTAATGTAGAGAACTGTGTTTAGAGTTTTCCAAAAAGTTTATTTTTGCAAACTGAGTGTAAAGCATATAATGAGGTTGTATAGTTTAGCAGACTTGGTCTGAAGATTAGGTATTAAGTGAATGGTTTCACTGAGTGGACCTCAATGTTCACTTTTAGTGTGTAAGCAATTTGAAAAAACTGTAATAACTGATTGTTGTAGTTAATGTATGCATTTTCTTGTGAGATTTTTGTTTTTCTATGCATTTGTTTTTGCATAGTAAAATGAAAACCTGTAGCTGTATAGTTTGCCTTTTTTGGCAAATAATTTAGTTAATATAATTTAGTGTTTCATTTCTCATTCATATTTAAAACATTTAAAATATATAAAATATTTAGTCAATAGTTTATTCAAACTTATTATAGGGTCATAAAAAACAAATATCCCCTCTGGAAATCACTTCTGGCAACTATTGTTTATATGCTCACCAAGGCTGCATTTATTTGATCAAAAATACAATAAAAAGAGTATTTCTGTGAAATATTATTACAATTTAAAATAGCTGTTTCCTGTTTTAATATATTTTAAAATGTAATTTATCCCTTTGATGGCAAAGCTGAATTTTCAGCATTATTACTCCAGTCTTCAGTGTCACATGATCCTTCAAAAATCATTCTGGAATCCTCCCTACTTCCCTTGCAGCCACCGTGTGACAAATTATTACAGGATTCTTTGAATTAAAAAGGTCAAAAGAACAGCATTTATTTGATAGAGAAATCTTTTGTAACATTATAAATGTCTTTACTGTCACTTTTGCTCAATTTAACGAATCCTTGCGGAATAATTATTAATTTAATAATAACAATTAATTTCTTACTGACTTCAAACTTTTGAACAGTAATATATATATATATATATTACAGACTTCTACATGCTTTGTAAGTGGGCAAACCTGGAAAAACGGCAGTGTATCAAATACTTGTTCTCCCCACTGTATATATATATATATATATATATATATATAACATTTATGTTTAATACATTTTTTTCTTTTATAGGATTGTGAAATGGAGACAAGAAAGTAAGGCTGAGAGAGAGGGAATGTGATAGGAATAGGATCAGGATAGGAGCCAACAGCTCTTACTGAGCATGTGTACAGTCCACTGCACGACAGCTCTGATACACTATTTATTAATATTATTAAGAAACAAGGGTTCAGGCATGAGGGAATTCCAACTAAAGAAAGAGCAATTCCTTCTAAAAGAGCAGCAACTGCAAAATACTGCACTGGCCCTGAGAAATGCTGCCATTACTCTTTCTGTTAAACTGTAAAGTGGTGAATCTGATCGTTACATTTACATCCATTTGGCAGATGACATATACATTTTCAGAATACACATTTTACTTGGGAATAACCTGCATCTACCATATGACTCATCAAATGTATTTGAACTGCTGCTACTGCTTCTCCAAATGACTCACTTGTTGCTTTAGAATGGACAAGTACTTTAATTTTGAGTCTTGATGGAGAAACAAAGGTTCAATAAGATGTAAGTAGACACAAATAGTTGTTGAGCTGCAGCTCGTGTCTGCCTCCAATCTGCAGGTCTGGAGACCTCAGTTAGACTTCAAACAATCAATCACAGACTTCAATGCAGCATTCGACACACCACATTAACATATTAATTATATTCAGAATTCATTAGCATGATATAATGATATAAAATATAAGACCATATTAACAGATAGTATGACTAGAAAACAGTCGTTGCCGTCGTTTTATCACATTTGATCTTCTCTGCTCCATCTTCCTTTGGTTTTATTGACCAAAACAGATTGAGAAAGTTCAGCAACACATTTAGCAAATGAGTCTGTCCTAGATTATAAAGTCCACACACAAAGCTTGATATTTATGTTGTGATGATGTTGCCACAAAGGGATAGTTCACCCAAAAATTCTTTCATCATTTACTCACCCTCATTTCATCCCAAACTTGTGTGACTGTGAAAAACACAGAAGAAAATATTTTGAAGAATGTTGGTAACCAAACCGTTTTCATGAGCAGTGACTTCCATTGCATGGAAAAATAAAAACAGACATTTCTTAAAATATCTTTTTTTGTGTTCCACAGAAGTGATGACAATTTTCATATTTGGGTGAACTATCCCTTTAAGACCAAACACAACACAGTTAGATACATGCATATAAAGGTCAGAAGAAACAGTGACGATTTTCTCAAACACCTTCATTTAATCAGCACATACACCTCAGTTGCACCTTATGGTTCAGGTGTTGCAATGCATTAGAAGTGAAAATTAAAGTCTTTTTTTAGGCATACAAGATGGAAAGTCTAATTAGAATTACTGTCACAGAGAGGCAAATGCAGAGAGGCAGAGAGAGAGAGAGAGAGAGAGAGAGAGAGAGAGAGAGAGAGAGAGAGAGAGAGAGAGAGAGAGAGAGAGAGAGAGAGAGAGAGAGAGAGAGAGAGAGAGAGAGAGAGAGAGAGAGAGAGAGAGAGAGAGAGAGAGAGACGAGTGAAGACTGTGTGTGTTTCTCTATGTGAGGGAAACAGAAAGACAGGTCGCTGATATGTGGAGAGATTGTGTATGGAAGACTGTCTTTGTCAGACAGACAGGAAGATGTGTGTGAAAGGATCGTTTAAATGAATAACCACATTTATACAGACAGAAACAGCACTTCCAAATCAAGTTACATTTTTTTATTTCCCATGGACAGAAAAAGACAGAACACACAGTCTATGCAGCATTTATAAAGTCCATGTTTATTTCATTCTGGAATGTATTAACTTCCACCGGCAAAAAATAAATCTAATGAAGCACAAACATAATTCAGACCAAAAAAAGAAAACACCAAAGAAAAGAAACTTTTGTGTGCAGCGATGTGAGTGAACTGACGTGAATGTGCAGCCTGATGATAGCTGAATAATTCTCTCAGCAGAGCCAATGGTGGCACTGCTCAATCAGACACACAAACAAACACATGCACGCTCAGTCACATACTATGCTTGAGTAAGCACATCCACACATAAAGTCATACCCAAGGCGCACAGAACATAGTACAGCTCTATGTTAAGGGTGTGAGTACATCTGGAACTGCTCAGAGGAGCACACAACAAAAGGTTCTCAAAATGAAGACATGTAGGCTGTTGGTAAATTAGTAGCGCTGAAGAATTAGTTTCCTCCACTCCTTTCCTCTCCTCTTACCAATTGAATGAGGGATGGGGAGGAGTGATATCTATGCAATAATCCCCTTACTGTCCTCTGTTTGTCCCTTTCTGAAAGTCCATGAAAGTGCTCCGCCTCTTATTAGGCTCGGCCAATCACTGGCCAGCTTCTAGATGGTCTGCTGGTTGCCTTAATAAAGGAGTTCATTTTGCAATTGGCATAAGGTATATGTATGCTAATGAGAAGGCGAAAATGTCAAGATCATCCAGCCAATCACAAAGTAGAACAGGAACACTGGATACACGACCAGGGCTTTCCTATTGGCCGGTTGGCTGTCTGCAAGAAATGCTGTGGAGGCTGTAAATGAAACACACATAGAGAGATATGAGTTCAGATCTCACTGAAATCCCCTAAAGACTGTGTGTACAAGAAAGAGACAATGAGTTGAGTGATCTGTATCTTCACAGTATTACTGGTACATCTAGTCTTATTTTCTTTATCACTTTACTATCTGGTTATTAATAGCACTTAATTGACGGTACATTTATAATTCATTCATTTGTAATTTCTCTGTGCAAAAATTGCTTGTAATTTTAATTGTACTCTGCACATTCTTATTCTGCTTGGCAGATATTTTATTTTTATTTTTATTACACACTATTATTTTTGTTTTGTTTGTCACAACCAGTTTTTTATTGTTAACTAAAACTAAACCAAAATAAAGCTAAAAATATTGTCACTATGTAAACCTAAAAATAAAACAAAATATAAATCTTATCATTTAAGATTAATTATTAAAAGTTATTTTATCAGGAATATTGTTATTTTACTTTTATTTGTTTATTTCGCACTGTGAGCCACTAAATGTACAGTTTTTCCTCATGGGTATAAAGCAATAAAATTCAAAACAAAAAAACAACAACATTAAATTAGTCTACACAGCCACCTGGTGGTGGCTGCATGCACTGCCTGAGGGGCTTGTTTGCCAATCAGGCTGATCTGGTGTACCAGCAGACAAAACACATGGATTCTACACATTACTGCTATAAACAGAAATCTGAATAATTTAAGTAGAACAATCCCAATCTGTGAACAATATGTGATTGACAGATGATTTTGATTGGTTCTTACCAAATGTTGACCAGGTGAAGGATGCGGTGACAACTATAAGACGGACAGCAAAACCGAGTTTGCCTGAGCCCCCCAGAAGAACGATACGGCAAACTATCATGGCCACAGTCAAAGGAAGAATACAGTACCCCAACACACATAGACTCTGGAAAAATGATCTGTACAGACAAAGAGTAAGACAGAGAAATGGAGAGAAGGAATGACATTGTTCCAGTAATGTGCTCAAACATTAAATCAGCTAAAACTATTATGCACTGTAAATTGTCTAGAAGCTAATGAATAGTTAGCAAATTCAGAAAACTCATGTTGCTAATAAATGAACAATCAACTATTACTGTGGAAATGACCAACCTGGTGTAGAGGGGTTTCACTAAATTCATATTTTTTTTTAAACTGATGAAACATGATTTTCAAATTGTAGGACAGAACCTGATTTTAGTTGGAGGGGTTAAAAATAAGAGAGCTTACAAATAAAAGCTACACATAACAGTAGCCCATTTTTTGGTGGAAAAAAATATTTGTTAGCTTGCAGAAAGTACAGTGGGGAGAACAAGTATTTGATACACTGCCGATTTTGCAGGTTTTCCTACTATTTGATCACCTACCAACCAGTAAAAATTCCAGCTCTCACAGACCTGTTAGTTTTTCTTTAGGAAGCCCTCCTGTTCTCCACTCATTACCTGTATTAACTGCACCTGTTTGAACTCGTTACCTGTATAAAAGACACCTGTCCACACACTCAATCAAACAGACTCCAACCTCTCCACAATGGCCAAGACCAGAGAGCTGTGTAAGGACATCAGGGATAAAATTGTAGACCTGCACAAGGCTGGGATGGGCTACAGGACAATAGGCAAGCAGCTTGGTGAGAAGGCAACAACTGTTGGCGCAATTATTAGAAAATGGAAGAAGTTCAAGATGACGGTCAATCTCCCTCGGTCTGGGGCACCATGCAAGATCTCACCTCGTGAGGCATCAATGATCATGAGGAAAGTGAGGGATCAGCCCAGAACTACACGGCAGGACCTGGTCAATGCCCTGAAGAGAGCTGGGACCACAGTCTCAAAGAAAACCATTAGTAACACACTACGCCGTCATGGATTAAAATCCTGCAGTGCACACAAGGTCCCCCTGCTCAAGCCAGCGCATGTCCAGGCCCGTCTGAAGTTTGCCAATGACCATCTGGATGATCCAGAGGAGGAATGGGAGAAGGTCATGTGGTCTGATGAGACAAAAATAGAGCTTTTTGGTCTAAACTCCACTCGCCGTGTTTGGAGGAAGAAGAAGGATGAGTACAACCCCAAGAACACCATCCCAACCGTGAAGCATGGAGGTGGAAACATCATTCTTTGGGGATGCTTTTCTGCAAAGGGGACAGGACGACTGCACCGTATTGAGGGGAGGATGGATGGGGCCATGTATCGCGAGATCTTGGCCAACAACCTCCTTCCCTCAGTAAGAGCATTGAAGATGGGTCGTGGCTGGGTCTTCCAGCATGAAAACGACCCGAAACACACAGCCAGGGCAACTAAGGAGTGGCTCCATAAGAAGCATCTCAAGGTCCTGGAGTGGCGTAGCCAGTCTCCAGACCTGAACCCAATAGAAAATCTTTGGAGGGAGCTGAAAGTCCGTATTGCCCAGCAACAGCCCCGAAACCTGAAGGATCTGGAGAAGGTCTGTATGGAGGAGTGGGCCAAAATCCCTGCTGCAGTGTGTGCAAACCTGGTCAAGAACTACAGGAAACGTATGATCTCTGTAATTGCAAACAAAGGTTTCTGTACCAAATATTAAGTTCTGCTTTTCTGATGTATCAAATACTTATGTCATGCAATAAAATGCAAATTAATTAGTTAAAAATCATACAATGTGATTTTCTGGATTTTTGTTTTAGATTCCGTCACTCACAGTTGAAGAGTACCTATGATAAAAATTACAGACCTCTACATGCTTTGTAAGTGGGCAAACCTGCAAAATCGGCAGTGTATCAAATACTTGTTCTCCCCACTGTAAGTATTTGATATCTTTTTTTACTCTATTTAATTTCCATTTCCATAGTGACAACATGCCCTGAAATTTTGAACGTACATAAATTTGAAACGCTGGGCATTAAAGGAATACTTTTTTCTATTGTTCTAACACAATGGAGCCTATTTAAAGAATGGTCAAATAATATTTTTTTTAGCTGTTTTCTTAGTGGTTTTATTATTATAACAAGATATATAAATACATACACAGTACACAGCATAAATTATCCTCCTGTTAAACCTCATGACAAAGGGCATCTCAGGAATCACATTATAGTGGTTCAAGTCTTTGCGCCGAACAGAGAGCGTCACAGCTCTCTTCATCAATTTGCACTGGTTGCCAATAGCCGCTCGCATAAAATTCAAGCCACTGATGTTTGCCTACAGAACAACAGCTGGCTCTGCATCTCTATACCTACACAAACTACTTCAGACCTATGTGACCTCTAGAAGCTTGAATTCTGCTAGTGAGATCCCAAAGAGGCACAAAAAGGACCTTTACCTTGACTGTTGGACATGCTAGCGAACTTACATATTGTTGCCCTATTGTTGGTCTGATTGCTTCTATTGTTCTCCTCATTTGTAAGCCACTTTGGATAAAAGCATCTGCTAAATGATTAAATGTAAATATTACATGTACACTACTGTTCAAAAGTTTGGGATCAGTATGATAAGTTTTTGAAAGAAGTCTCTTATGCTCAGCAAGGCTGCATTTTATTTTATCAAAAAATACAGTAAAAACAGCAATTTTGTGACAATTTAAAATATTTAAAATATTATTACAATTTAAAATATCTCTTTTCTGTTTAAATATATTCTAAAATGTGATTTATTCCTATGATGACAAAGCTGAATTTTCAGCAGCCATTACTCCAGTCTTCAGTGTCACATGATCCTTCAGAAATCATTCTAATATGCTGCTTAATATTTTTGTGGAAATGGTGATACTTTTTTTCAGAATTCTAAAAAAGAAAGTTCAAAAGAACAGCATTTATATTTATGATTTAAATATGATTTATTACAGTATTTAAATATTCAAATTGTGAAATTGTATGACTTTACATGACTGTACTTTTCTGGTTAAAATGTATTGTTTTTCAAATATATTTGTGAGCGGAATTGTGTTGTGAAGTCAAACCTCTCACAACCCTTAATGCCCAGAGTTGCAATTTTACAACGGTTTCCAAAATTTGCCTAAATAAAATGGCTTCCTAAAACTATTTATGGGTGAAAAAAAATACATATCATGAATATCAATGCTTAGGTCTCTGATGGCTAAACAAAACAATTAATGTCACCCATACTCTTTTCCTTCATTGGTCAGTGGCATTAAACAACCAATTCTCTCGGATATGGTTGACTAGCTCTCTTTTCTACCCCTAGTGATGAGACAACGTCCCTCTCATTGGTACAGATGCCGAAGCACAGGCAACAATTTGGTTTGACTTAAGAGACTCCTCTTTAATATGAATATTAAATTACTAAATAAATTGACAATAAGAAAACTGCACTAAATTCACACTTCCTCCACTCTGAGAATCTGAGGTTCTCTTTTTTGTGCATGTAAGAAAGCTTCTACCAAGCTAATTAATTACTTAGACTGTAGTGTAATCTGTGCCGCCAGAGTTTCATAATGAACCGAAATTTTTTTAAAAGGTCTCTAACGTTGTTTTGCGCCATTGTTTTGGCAAGGTATCTGTCAAATTAACTAAAACCGAAAGCGCGATATGACTATGCCCCCGGACCCCCCCACAGGGAACGAGGTCCATCCACCACAGTCTCACAAAATCCTGCAGGAAACAGAGAAATATAAATGAAAATCTGACTGTTTACTCACATTGTTCCTCCCAGGAGTTTGGAGTTGAGGGTGATGATTACAGAACCAAACCAGATGATGACAAAGACTTCTGCAAACTGTGGTCTGCCATCCTCCTCACTGTCAGCAGACCCACCCTGCAGCATTCTGAGATAGACAATATTATAAATACAAACCCGATTCCAAAAAAGTTGGGACACTGTACAAATTGTGAATAAAAAAGGAATGCAATAATTTACAAATCTCATAAACTTATATTTTATTCACAATAGAATATAGATAACATATCAAATGTTGAAAGTGAGACATTTTGAAATGTCATGCCAAATATTGGCTCATTCTGGATTTCATGAGAGCTACACATTCCAAAAAAGTTGGGACAGGTAGCAATAAGAGGCCGGAAAAGTTAAATGTACATATAAGGAACAGCTGGAGGACCAATTTGCAACTTCAACTGGTCAATTGGCAACATGATTGGGTATAAAAAGAGCCTCTCAGAGTGGCAGTGTCTCTCAGAAGTCAAGATGGGCAGAGGATCACCAATTCCCCCAATGCTGCGGTGAAAAATAGTGGAGCAATATCAGAAAGGAGTTTCTCAGAGAAAAATTGCAAAGAGTTTGAAGTTATCATCATCTACAGTGCATAATATCATCCAAAGATTCAGAGAATCTGGAACAATCTCTGTGCGTAAGGGTCAAGGCCGGAAAACCATACTGGATGCCCGTGATCTTCGGGCCCTTAGACGGCACTGCATCACATACAGGAATGCTACTGTAATGGAAATCACAACATGGGCTTAGGAATACTTCCAGAAAACATTGTCGGTGAACACAATCCACCGTGCCATTCGCCGTTGCCGGCTAAAACTCTATAGGTCAAAAAAGAAGCCATATCTAAACATGATCCAGAAGCGCAGGCGTTTTCTCTGGGCCAAGGCTCATTTCAAATGGACTGTGGCAAAGTGGAAAACTGTTCTGTGGTCAGACGAATCAAAATTTGAAGTTCTTTTTGGAAAACTGAGACGCCATGTCATCCGGACTAAAGAGGACAAGGACAACCCAAGTTGTCATCAGCGCTCAGTTCAGAAGCCTGCATCTCTGATGGTATGGGGTTGCATGAGTGCGTGTGCCATGGGCAGCTTACACATCTGGAAAGGCACCATCAATGCTGAAAGGTATATCCAAGTTCTAGAACAACATATGCTCCCATCCAGACGTCGTCTCTTTCAGGGACATTTTCCAACATGACAATGCCAGACCACATACTGCATCAATTACAACATCATGGCTGCGTAGAAGAAGGATCCGGGTACTGAAATGGCCAGCCTGCAGTCCAGATCTTTCACCCATAGAAAACATTTGGCGCATCATAAAGAGGAAGATGCGACAAAGAAGACCTAAGACAGTTGAGCAACTAGAAGCCTGTATTAGACAAGAATGGGACAACATTCCTATTCCTAAACTTGAGCAACTTGTCTCCTCAGTCCCCAGATGTTTGCAGACTGTTATAAAAAGAAGAGGGGATGCCACACAGTGGTAAACATGGCCTTGTCCCAACTTTTTTGAGATGTGTTGATGCCATGAAATTTAAAATCAACTTATTTTTCCCTTAAAATTATACATTTTCTCAGTTTAAACATTTGATATGTCATCTATGTTGTATTCTGAATAAAATATTGAAATTTGAAACTTCCACATCATTGCATTCTGTTTTTATTCACAGTTTGTAGAGTGTCCCAACTTTTTTGGAATCGGGTTTGTACAATATATTTGCTGGAGTCATAGTGACAATAGTTCTGGCTTGGACTGGTCAACATTACTACTCACAAGGCCAGAGTGACAAAGAGGATGAGAGGTCCCCATAAGTCCCCTAAAAAGTACAGAACACATACACTCCTTATTAAATTAAGACAGCTGAAAAACATTTAACATGTATAACAATAAGTGATCAAAAATAGGCCACATCCTTTATGTAATCTGATTGTGTCATTAGAAAAGGATGAACTGTGAATGATGGACTCACAGTCTCTGAGTAGCGCAGAACTTTTCTTGGGGTACATCACATGGACAAACTTCTGTCCAATGGCTCTTAGATCCCTCAGCTGAGACCCAGAAACAGAGCAAAAAGAGAATAAGAAACGCTGCTTCAACTCAAACAGAACTACTCTTAAATGTGCACTCCAGTGTTATTTTAGTATTATTTATATATTATTATAGTCTGTTTTCATTTTAATTTTTAAGTAATTTTGTTGTGTGATTTTGTCATTTTATTTGCTTTTAAAAATATTTCTATACAGCTTAAATTCATTTTTATTTCAGTTTTAGTAATTGTAGTACTTCAAATTAAACATATTTCAGTTAGTTGCCAAGGCAAGGTTTTTCATCTAATATTTATACTTTAATTTATTTCAGCTTTATTTTAATTACAGACAAATGATTTTTAATAGCTCTAGTTTTATTAAACAATAACACTGGTGTACTTAGAATTATTTTCCTCATTACAATTATCCACACAAAATATTTGAACACAGAAAATGTGTATTGCCATATATGCCAATATATCACTACCCTGTAACAAAAGGTTTCACTTACAATAGTGTCTTTGACAGGCTCATCCAGCGTCGAGAGATCATTGTCAGCGTTCTGCGAGCTTGCAGGAACAGATATATCTCCCTCCACTAGGATGTCCTCCGAAATTGAAATGTCAGACAAACCTGCGAACTGAGACAGGAATAATGACTGTTTAAATCATTCATGGCATATACACCCAAAACACAAGTTCACGTTTATCTACACTAACAATTCTCAAGATGTGATTCACTGGTGGTCCATATAATGGGTTGTGTGTTGACTGACTAATAGAGGTAAATAATAAAATAATAATTATAATGAAAACAAAGCACTTGAATTAATTGAATCCGCTCATTAATAATTGAGTTAAATGTGTAATAAAGTGTTTCTGTTGTCTTCACAATATAGGTATATTAGCAAATAGAAACATTTAAGTTGATTTTAATTAGTCAAGAAGAAAACAAGTCAGGCAAATGAATGGTAGAAGTAGACAATTTCAAGATACAAGTTATATACTGATGATAATTTGTACACTATTTATTTAAAACTTCCTGTCCTGAAAGGGGACACCTTGACCTCAGGCTCAAGAAGAATTGCAAACTTTTAACTCAGTAAAACCTATTGTAAAACCCTTATGCACAGAAACCTCATTTCAAGACCCATATGATCACTGGAAATACATCTAACGAGCAGCTATAGAGCGTTAAATCACCAGTAAAGAAATGTAAACATCTCTCTGTCGAGATCCTTAAATGGGAAATTACAATCAAATGGTGGAAATCTAGATTGGAGTCTAGAGCTACAGTCTGTAAGTTAAAATCTCTGCACTAATATAGCGAATAAATAAACATTTAAAATCAGACAGACTGAGACACACAGTGAGACAGTGTCGCCAACAGTTTCAGATAGGCGGCGATGTTCCATCCTCACTGTTTACATAGTTTGGTAACACTGCACAATAAAAGGAGCAATCCTGTTTTCCATAAAAATCAACAAATCTATCAGTATGGTCATTTGGGTGATGTTTAAAAAATCGTTAAGGTAGTAACGTTAAATGTTTTGTTGTGCTGAGAAACGACCATCTGCTTTTACACGTATTAACCTTAACCCAGCAGAGCTTTACTGACGACACATTTACATTACATTCCCAAGCAGTACTCGGGATCGGTTCCCAGACAAAAGCAAAAACGGTGGATACGCTGACAATTTGTTTTAAAGATTTTTAAGGGTTTTAAAGCATGTTTTGTATCTTACCAAAGGCTTGCTAGACTCCTCTACTTCCGCCATCTTCACACGGATACGGATACGTCATCGGTAGTGTGACGTCAAAAACGCCAACATGCCGCTGAGCAAATAATAATAATATATTGTTGATACATTTTATGTATTGTATACAAAGTTGTATATCATAATGTCATCTCTACTGTTTGTAATCAATAAAATAAAAAAATATTAATGGACCGACCGGAAAAACAGGAAATAGTAAAACAAATAAAAAATAAAATAAAATAATACATTTCAGGGTGCTAAGCCCTACTTTTTCGTTTTTTTGTAAGGAACTTAAATCCTACCTGGACACCCACCTTACATCCAGCAACTCCAAATCCCTTAATACTGTCTCACTGTGTCATTTGTATGATTATTTTTCCTGATTTTGTAACCTGTAATTTAATTCTCAACTGTATTTAGCCCTGGCATTGGTTTTGTATGTTCTCAGCAATAACAATAAAAAGACAACAACAACAACAATAATAATAATTATAAATTCGGTTCGTCATTTTAATATTTGATTAATAATGTGTCACTTGTTCAGTTCATATAATTTATCAGTAGCTAAATGGACACGTTAAATATGTTTACTATACTATTAACATGTCGTTAATGTCTCTAATATACCCTATGTTTTAAACTGATCAAAGCTTTGAAATCACATTAACACAGATTGAAAAATGCTTTGTAAATTTATTTGTATGATTCAGAAGAACAGTGTCTGTCTCTTTAAGGGTCGGAGTCAGTGTGGGTTTAGAAATACAACGTGCGGGTAGAATGACAAACTAGCATGACTTCGATTTATTAAAATAGGCGAGGCTTTAGTGGCCCGGATGTTTGTCTCTACTTCAACCTATGACATAAACAAGCAGGATGGATCAACATAATATATATATATATTTTTTCTATTTTAACTATTCATTGTATATTTCAATGCAATGGTTATTAAGTGTCATTTTTTTCAGATGTAACTTTTTACATCTGTTCACAGCTCACGTTCAACGTTGGCGGCATGTCACGTGGTAAATGTTACTTTTTCCAGCGCCGTTCAGTATGACTAATAATAGTCGTTTATGATTGCTGGATAACGCAATCATTAATTCATAATTTAATAGTGACTGTAGAGGCATGTTTCCATTTGTATTTTAGGTACCAAATAATAGATTTGAATGATTATACTTTTCAGCATATTTATGTCTGCAGCAATACAGAATACATCCTGAGATTTATATGCAGGTCAATGGAGGATTTCCTTTTGTGGGCCCTCACGCGCCCCCTAGAGGAATAAAACGGCGTGTCCCATAAAAGTAATAGTTTTCGCTACTAACAAGTGACATTTGCCGCCCAATGATGTGGGAGTGCTCAGAATGTTGCCCTGCCCGCCGCGTTTGTCAGTCCCTCCGCTCCCAAAACAAGGAAAAGTATTGAAACACAAATATTTTATCAGTACTTTTAAGTTTTAGCCTGATTTGCAGCTCAAATCGACTTGGTCTTTATAGCAATACCGCGTGCACACGGAGGCAGTCACTACCGCAGCGCTGGATTATTATTATTATTTTTTTAAAAAAATTTTTACAACTGCATACAATATGTCAAATATGGGGAACTTTATCGAAACCAATTAATCGAAATCAACTTGATTAATACAGCCGAGTGATCAACAGGCACGTCAGTCGTGGTTTGTGTACTTTATTGACAACAAAAGGCCGGTTATCACCGTTGATCGGTCAGAGAGTGAGAATGGGGCATCCTCCACTGGAGTTCAGCGACTGCTACTCCGACAGTCCAAATTTCAGAGAGAGGTTGAAATGCTACGAAAACGAGCTGGAAAAAACCAACAAGTTCCTAAAGGATGTCATCAAGGACGGGAACAGTGTGATCAACACGATTAAAGGTAAAATGCCCTTTTGCAGCATCGGTGGTCTAAGCTGGGGGAGGTGGATCGAGGTCTCCGCCTTTACAAAAGCCGTGCTGCCGATGAACGAATACGCATAATCAGTATATAATTTGGTTGTACTCCGAGGAAAAAGTCATTTCATTCGTAGGGCTTTTTGAAAAAGCTTTCACTTGCAGATCACTGGTTGGTTTTAAAGGGGATTATGAACTGTAGAGGGGAGGGAGTGATCTGGCAGATGGTGCGCACCTCTCAGAGATGCTGGCAAACACTTTCAGGAGACGGTTGATTTATTTATAGCAGACACCTTTCATTTTCCAGATTAGTAAATGGAATTCAACTGGAAAGTGTGAACGTGTCAACAAGACGATTAAAGTTGGAGGGAGAGCCAGCAGTCATATTAACCCAGATGCTATCACTATCAGCACTTATCACTATTCTGCTGATCTCGTAGATGTCAATTATAAGGCACTTTGCGTCCTCGAAATGGAGATGAGAGACAGAGAGATTCAGGCTGTAAACTAGCCGTCTAAGAAGCATTCATTTTTACGGCCATACGCCACAATACATGTAATCTCTCTTCCTCCTTCCTCTTTTTTTTGTTTGGCTTATCTCTGAAGTGTTATGAAGCAACAAACTACAAATGGAAATTTTCCAAGATTCCAGTCCTACTCTACCACTACTGTTCCCCTGAACGAGGCAGTTAACGACAGAGGAACTATCACTGCAAACAATGCACTTTAGACAGTAGCTTCTGCTTAATGAGGAGAAGTTGCTGAACTCACATGAGTTGTATTATGGTCATTATAGATACTGATATAATAGTAATTGTAGCTGTAGATTTCCCAGTGCACAGCTCATATGTGGCCCTCTTTGTCATCAGGGTTCAGGGAAATATCAGAGAATTGTAAAAGTGTGATTTCCAGGCCTGGTCACGGAAATCAATAAAAATGAATAACAACCTTTTTTCTAAAATGATGCAATCATAAAAGTAATCTTTTATTAAAATGAATAAAACCTTTTTTTTACTAATTACATTGTAATAAGTAATATAATTTAATTATATTAAGTTATGCATGCAGAGATTTATCTGACCAAATGAAATAAATAAATATAATGAAGATATAAAGGCACTAAGTGCAAATAGTGATAGATTTAAGAGCAGTATTTTCTTTGAACCATGTCTAAATAGTAATTAGATGCCATTTGCACTAAGTGTAAATAGTTGTTAGATGCTAGTTATACTTAGTGCAGATACTATTTGCACCTCACTTTATTGTAGTAGGCCTAGGCTATAAACAAATATGTAATAACAACATATTCAGTGTATATGATTATATTTATTAAAATCATAAATGGATGCTACCTTATTGGGACATTACTTGTCCCTATCCCTAAAGGCCATTACACCTAAAGGAGCCTTAACCCTAACCCTGCGGTTAAACACTTTATTCCCACTATATACCCGTTAGGCACCTTATTTCCACTTTTTGAGTATTTTATTATTTAAAATAAACAGACAGACTGAAGGTCTGAAGTCTGGACTCCATCACAGCTTTCTTTGGCCAAGGACTGCCCAAGAGGACGTTTGACTGACATGTAACACAACCAATCACAGTTCGTTTTGTTTGCCGTCATGTTTAGGGGCGTGAACATGTAACGTTGATGTTCCTGTGATAACAGACCGGCGTGCAACAAATTATTCATTCAAGAACGTTGTGCAAGTGTACTGCAACAATGGTGCCGTGAATTTCACGTTCTTACATCCAGCGTTTAGTTGACCCTGGTAAACGCTCATTGTCACAGTTGTAAACACGACGGCTTTCTTCTTCCACGAGAGGGTTTGGTGTCACGATGGCTTTGTTTCCAGACGAATCGTTAAAGAACGCGACACACACGTCTCCCGGACATCCTGTAGAATTCAACCAGTCAGATGATGACTTAGAAAATCCTGAAGTGTTTCCAGTTAAGTGTGCCATATACATCAGACGTTCAGCCAACGGTCCGTGGGCATGACGTCTGAGGCTGAGATTAAGTAAAAGCCAGATTCAAACTCTGGTCGGTTGCCACTTCTCCTGTTGTCAGATGGGTGTAATTTTGTAATTTTGTCTGGGTCAACCAGACATTGGTGGGCAGAGTTAGTGTAAATAGCCTCTGCCTACAAGGCGGGCTATTTGCACTTAGTGTAAATAGACACTCCAAAATATTAAATACATCATGGAATGTTGCAATAAATAAAAGTAAAATGAAATGTAAGCATAAACACATAAGTAATAAATAATAAATAAATAAGCATGTCAAGCTCTAAAATAATTTAACTGGCTAGAAATTGCTTTTTAAAATAAAATTATTTAAAATCCTTTAATCTGGAACTACTGGAAAAGTAATGTACATTAATTGGTCAAAAAGAGCAGGAATCATGTGTCATTGTCAAATGATTTCCTGATTTATTAGAGTTTCAGCTGATTGGCGGTCAGTTTGCATTTCACTGCCTAAGTTTGGGTAGAAAACTTGACAGTTGGTCTTCTGTCTGTAATAATTTGATGATTCAGCTTTAATTTATCTCCTTCTCAGGCTTCCTTCCCTAATTTCAAGGGAGGTCATAAATGCACTAGTTTTCTAAAAACGCATGTTTTTATTTTGCCAGAGGGGTTATGCAAGCCTCTAATTTGACTAACCATAAGCCTCTTTCTATACCTCAGAGTACAACACTCCAAAAGCAGAATGCTGAGCCATTAAGGCAGATTTCCTTACGGAACTGTGGAGAGCACGACTGGCTGTAATTTGATGACTGCAGTCTGCTCCCCGATGCTTCCAGTGTCTTGGAATAATAATAATTAATTTGTTACATTTATATAGCGCTTTTCTGGGTACTCAAAGCGCTTTACATATAGAAGGAGGGAATCACCTCAACCACCACCAATGGAAGGAGTCTTCAGTAACTTTTGCTTTGGTAACTGAATAACCACTGGAGCCCATACAATATATATCCACTATCTGAAGTTCTGCAACTTCTAAAGTCATATGACCTGACTCAGTGGTTTCAATATGCTTGCTTCCTGCGTTTATGTAGTTTTGCACTTTTTGAGGAATATCGTGGGTGCTGTGTGGATGTGAAACTTGACACAGGAAGTTAAGCATTTCCTTTTCTCCAATGATGAGGAACCTCCTTGGAGATCTATTGCTCCTGTTATGACTAAACAGAGAATATCAACATGACAAATTTTCAGAAGGATTGAGGAAGATTTCATATTATGCTTCAACAAACATGCTGCCAATACATAATTGTTGTGGCGGTTGTGGTTTTAAAAGTATTTTTGAACAAATAATCAAATAATCTTTTACACAACACTTTTTGGCACCTCTCCATTCAAACATCACCTGTTTAGTTTAGCAATCTCCTTTTGTCATCTGTTTTGACTGCACTGACCGGTTTTTCAGCCGAGTCTGGTTTTCCTCTACCAGGATGTGGTTCTTGGCTTCAGCTGTGGTTTAGTAGTTTATAACCTGCAGTACAAACTGACACTTTGTCATACACACTTTGTCGTGCATTTCAAGAACACCTGTTACATCACTTCTTGTTGCAAGAGTAAAATAGCTCCCTTTTGAGATCCGCGTTTGTGTTTGTCAGAGGGCCGGACAGGGCGGGTTTTGTGATCTAGTTTGGAGAGTGTAGTCCGTCATGCCAGCTCTTCATGCTTTAGACAAACACACTCTTTGTGTCCTTTTCATCAGAGGGGATATAATCATTTAAGCCTTTTCCTCTGTTAGCACGGCTCACTTCACAGAGTGTGTAGACCTACAGCACAGAGATAGAGATAGAAAGAGTTAGGGATGAATGGCTCACCTGGCTATTGATCAGTAAAAGAGAGGAATATTTATTATATTATATTATATTGTATTATATTTTATATTATAATATATTATATTATTATTAATTATGATGGGTAAATACGGTGTAGTACATTCTAATTTTAAGCTGAATTTTCAGCATCATTACTCCAGTCTTCAGTGTCACATGATCCTTCAGAAATTATTCTAATATGCTGATTTGGGGCTCAAGAAACATTTCTTAATATTATTAGTGTTAAAAACAGTTGCTCTCCTTAATATTTTTTTTGGAAACCGCGATACACTAACATTCAAAAGAATGGGGTGAGTAAGAAAAAAAAGAAATTGACACTTTTATTCAACAAGGGCACATTAAATTGATTGAAAGTGACAGTAAAAACAATAAATGCTGTTTATTGAACTTTCTATTTATCAGAGAATCCTGAAAAATGTCTCACGGTTTCCACAAAAATATTAAGTAAAAATATTAAGCAAAAACAAAAGTTTTCAACATTGATAATAAAAAGAACCATTATTGATAATTGTGTACCAATAATATTTGATAATATTTGAGTGCCAAATCAGCATATTAGAATGATTTCTGAAGGATCATGTGACACTGAAGACTGGAGTAATGATGCTGAAAATTCAGCTTTGTCATCACAGGAATAAATTACATTTTAAAATATATTATAGAAAATTGTAGTGATATTTGACAATATTATTGTTTGTAGTGTTTTATAAATGCAGCCTTGGTGGGTGAGCATAAGAAACACATTTTTTTTAATTAAATAAAACATTTGGTCCCACTTTATATTCGGTGGCCTTAACTACTATGTACTTACATAAAAAAGTAGTACAATTAAGTACAATGTACTTAATGTGTTCATATTGTATTGCAAAACACTTTTGCTGATATTGAGGTGGGATAAAGTTAGGGACAGGTGTGGTGGTATGGGTAAGTTTAAGGGTGGGGTTAGGTGTAAGGGAAGTGTCAACAGTGTAATTATAAATGTAACTACAGAAATTTATTACAGATGTAATTACATGCAGGTAATTTTTAAAATGTAAGTACAATGTAAAAACATGTATGTACACAATAAGTGCACTGTATCAAATGATTAATTTAAATGTTAGTACATACATATTAGTTAAGGGCACCTTATATAAAGTGGGTCCAAACATTTTAATTATTCCAAACTATATATATATATATAAGTTTGAACAGAGATTTTGGTCCATATTGACATAATATCATCACGTAGTTGCTGCAGATTTGTCGGCTGAACATCCATGATGCGACTCTCCCGTTCCACCACATCCCAAAGGTGCTCGATTGGATTTACCATTTGAGTAGAGTGAACTCATTGTCATGTTCAAGAAAGCAGTTTGAGATGATTTCAGCTTTGTCACATGGCATCAGAAGATGTGTACATAAAGGGATGGACATGGTTAGCAACAATACTCAGGTAGGCTTTGGCATTTAAACAATGCTCATATGTTGCTAAGGGGTCCAAAGTGTGCCATGAAAATGTTCCCCACACCATTACACCACCAGCAGCAGCCTGAACCATTGATACAAGGCAGGATGGATCCATTCTTTCATGTTGTTTACACCAAATTCTGACCCTACCAACTGAATGTCACAGCAGAAATCAACACTCACTCACAGACCAGGAAACATTTTCCTATTTCACCCAGTGTGCCTTCTGCTGCTGCAGCCCATCTGCATCAAGTTTCAATGTTTTTGGGCATTCAGAGATGCTCTTCTGCAGACTTCGGTTGTAACAAGTGGTTATTTGAGTTACTGTTGACTTTCTATCAGCTCGAACCAGTCTAGCCATTCTCCTCTGACCTCTGGCATCAACAAGCTATTTTCGCCCACAGAACTGCCGTCCACTGGATATTTTCTATTTTTCTGGCCATTCTCTATAAACCCTAGAGATGGTTGTGCGTGAAAATCCCAGTAGATCAGCAGTTCCTGAAATACTCAGACCAGCCCGTCTAGCATCAACAACCATGCCACGTTCAAAGTCACTTAAATTACCTTTCTTCCTTATTCTGATGCTCAGTTTGAACTTTAGCAGATCTTCTCGACCATATCTACACGCCTAAATGCATTGAGCTGCTGCCATGTGATTGGCTGATTAGATATTAGGGTTAACAAGCAGTTGAACAGGTGCACACACACACATACACCGATCAGGCATAACATTGTGACCACCTTCCTAATATTGTGTTGGTCTCCCTTTTGCTGCCAAAACAGCTCTGACCCGTCGAGGCATGGACTCCACTAGACCCCTGAAGGTGTGCTGTGGGGTCTGGCACCAAGATGTTAGCAGCAGATCCTTTAAGTCCTGTAAGTTGCGAGGTGGGGCCTCCACGGATCGGACTTGTTTTTTTAGCACATCCCACAGATGTTTGATTGGATTGAGATCTGGGGAATTTGGAGGCCAAGTCAACACCTCAAACTCGTTGTTGTTTTCCTCAAACCATTCCTGAACCATTTTTGCTTTGTGGCAGGACACATTATCCTGCTGAAAGAGGCCACAGCCACCAGGGAATACCGTTTCCATGAAAGGGTGTACATGGCCTGCAACAATGCTTAGGTAGGTGGTACGTGTCAAGGTAACATCCACATGGATGGCAGGACCCAAGGTTTCCCTGCAGAACATTACCCAAAGCATCACACTGCCTCTGCCGGCTTGCCTTCTTCCCATATTGCATCCTGGTGCCTTGTGTTCCCCAGGTAAGCGACGCACACGCACCCGACCATCCACGTGATTTAGAAGAAAACGTGATTCATCAGACCAGGCCACCTTCTTTAATTGCTCCGTGGGCCAGTTCTGATGCTCACATGTCCACTGTTGGTGCTTTCGGGGGTGGACAGGGGTCAGCATGGGCACCCTGACTGGTCTGCAGCTATGCAGCCCCATACACAACAAACTGCGATGCACTGTGTATTCTGACACCTTTCTATCAAAACCAGCATTAACTTCTTGATCAATTTGAGCTACAGTAGCTCGTCTGTTTGATTGGACCACACGGGTCAGCCTTCGCTCCCCACGTCGCCGGTTCACCACTGTTCCTTTCTTGGACCACTTTTGATAGATACTGACCACTGCAGACCGGGAACACCCCACAAGAGCTGCAGTTTTGGAGATGCTCTGACCCAGTCATCTAGCCATCACAATTTGGCACTTGTCAAACTCACTCAAATCCTTACGCTTGCCCATTTTTCCTGCTTCTAACACATCAACTTTGAGGACAAAATTTTTTACTTGCTGCCTAATATATCCCACCCACTAACAGGTGCCGTGATGAAGAGATAATCAGTGTTATTCACTTTACCTGTCATAATGTTATGCCTGATCGGTGACATATCAGTAGGATTTCATTACAATAAACATTCAGATTTTAGTGTTTGTTTGTTTTATCCATATCATTTTAGATAACCCGAATCAATCTCAGATAGGTTGTTAAATAGTTTGCCAGGTCTACTTAGGTAAATGGAAACCCTACTTAAAGAGGTTGTTCCACATTATTATACAAATCACAAATCCTACAAAGTCACTTGCATGATAATTTGGAACACAGTGTACAGTAGTGGCCAAAAGTGATGTCCGGAGGGGGTATTTGTTGTTAATGACCCTACTAGTTTGATTAAACCATCAAAATTTGAAGAAACTATTTTATATAAATAAATAAAAATTTCTGTACAATTTGACATGTTTCATTGCGTTCTCACAAATAAAACAATTGACTCCAAGCACAATTACACAATATGCTTACAAAATCTATAACAAATTTGTAATAATATTTGAAAAGGGTGTAGGTGACAAAGGGTGTAGATGACAATATTCCTAGGCCAGAAAATTTTCCTTTTGGCCACTACTGTATATGTATGTATGTATGCGTGTGTGTGTGTATATATATATATACATAATATATATTGATTGCACTTTATTCATAAAATACATGAAATATTCTGAAATATATATGATATATCCAAATAGGATGATAATTTATAGTAGCATGTCTGATGCCGAAGGAGGAACCCATGATCTGGAGAGTTACTGAGATCCCACTACTGGTTTATTTTCATAGGCCCATGATCAAAATACTTCTAAACCCTTGGTTTGGTTGGGAGAACGTCTCAGCAATTACAGTAATGTAAAATGCTTTGGATGAATGCATCTGACAGTGGCCTGTCTTGCTGTGCGTGTGTGTTCTGGCACTGAACCTGTGTAGAGAGTTTGAGACATAATTCCATCCTCACTGCATCCCACAACATCTGATTTCACTTAACAGTAAAGCTGCTATTCTTATTTCTCAGAGGTTCAGTAATCATTGGCTTCATATGCTAAGTGGCCAGCAACCAATCAACGTGTTGAAAGATTGTTCGTGTTTGAATTTCCTGGCCGTGGTCTTCAGTGAAACCGTGAGAGTTGATATAGAGAGTGTTTCATTGGGGCTGGGTTGAAGCCAGAGACAGTATAAGGTGTAGGAGGATGACAACTTAAACACAAATATCCCGCCTTTCAATAAAAAGAGCCACTCACTTTATTTATAGAAGCATCGCTCAATTGTTTACTCTAGAACATGCATGCTCATTAACATGATTTGAACTACAAAAGCGACATTTAAGATACAATTGTTGCCAACATGCCACATCCGACATGGAGCGTGGTTGCGCTTCGGGGTGACCCAAGTTCAAGTCCTGGCCCTCTCTCCCCCAATTCACTGCCTATCCTATCTCAAGGAAAAAACGCCACAAATAAATCTTTTTAAAAAAGAAAGAAAACAGATACCTTGAGATATGGACAGACCGAGTGGACTAGCTGTAAAGCTTTTAGCATGTGGGATCCATATGTTAAATCAGGAAATGTTTTCCTATTGATGTTCTTCATAAGTAGTAATTTATTCTGGCCAAATAACCAAACCAACAAAGACTAATGTGGATTGTTGATTGTTTTTTTTATGGTTTTTATGTTGTTTCCAGAATACTCGCTAGCGGTGCAGAAGTTCTCTCAGACCCTTCAGTCGTTCCAGTTTGATTTCATCGGTGACAGTCTGACTGATGATGAGATGAACATCGGTGAGTTGACAGCTGGTCTTAACCTTTTTGAAGTAGTGCTCATTAGTGTGTGTCCATTTCATTTATGTGGTATGTTTAAGTCATCCTTATTTCACTTTTCTCGGTCGAATTTGTATGTGGAATGTGTTGTGGCAGTTCTGAATATTTGTGCATGTATTTGTGCTTGACTTACGTGTTACGTGGCCTACCTTGTTTACGTGACCACATGTTTTACCTTCACAGCTGAGTCATTTCGTGAGTTTGCTGGTTTGCTGCAGGATGTGGAAGAGGGCCGAATGATGCTGGTTGGTGGAGTGCACTTCTTCCCATACCCTTGTAAAAACACTGTCAATCATAATCTGAATTCAAATGCAAAAAAACACCTAAGATTCTCACACGTCAATCATTAACAATCTGCAAGATTAGCCTTCCTGTGCTGAGGGCCAGTTAAACTTCATTTTATTGAGATGTTTGTGCCATAAAACTCAGTAATTAGGTTTTTAACCCTGAAAACTCACCCACAGAATTCCTTGAGCTTGTCTATGAATCTTATCTGTTCTAACCGTGGCATGTATAACAGGAAACTCCAGAATCAGACAAAAAATAGACCTTCTCCTTCCTTAAAAGGTGCAGAATCGAGTGAAGTGTATGACAGGACTGAAATAAATATTTGCAGATATTTTTAATTATTTCTGCAAGGTTTACATCCACTATGAGGGAAAGTCTCGAACAATTATTCCATATATATATATATATAGGTCAGAATTAATTAATCCATAGAGATTAACAAATTGATATATTGAGCAAACTGATTTAAATAAATTATTTATTGTCAATGTTGAAAGCAGTTGTGCTGCTTAATATTTTTGGTATATTTTTTCAGCATTCTTTGATGAATATAAAGTAAGAAAAAACAGCATTTGTTTGAAATAGAAATCTTTTGTAACATTATTAATGCCTTTCTTGTCACTTTTGATTAATTTAATGCATCCTTGAATAAAAGTATATAACAGTAATTTCTTAAATAAAATATTCACTCCAAACTTTTGAACGGTAATATAGAAAGGGATATTTCTTATATCCAGACGAACATATGATGAACAATATCACATTGTTTGTGTAACAAGTGGAGTTTCACACAGAGACAGAGACCCGTCTCGTATATGATGCTGTGTGACATACACTGATCTATATAAATGACTGGATTGCTCATCGCGTTCTAAACTGCCATCAGGTGGTGAAGCCACCGGAAGTGTTCGAGCGGCCATTTTACTATTCCCTACCGACAGAGGGCATCATTGACTTACAGCCAAAACATTAAGCTAAAATCACCCGATTTGCAGCGTCTCAGTCTCACAGGATTAGTTTTGTGATATATGTATGTAAATTAATAGTTACTTCAGATGTTATCTGTAATGTTTATGGTCTTTTCGGAGAGGATAAGTCATATATTGAAATCGTTAATGTGGGTGTGTCTACTGCACACTGCCGACACAGGTAACGTAACTGAACTAACACAAAATATATTTCTTTATGTATGTAATTATGGAAAAAAAAATTAAATATTAACACATATCTGTGTTTAGCTGCAGAAATTGATTTGAATAGCTTATACAATAAATATTAATACAAGCCTCTATATTGCACTATATTGTATTACAATTCAAAGTTTGCCATGCATCATCTCGGAAATAAAGCAGTCAGCGTTATTTGTCTGAATAAGTTATGATGCATGTATTTATTTCCTGATTGAGCAACATCTATTTCAGACTCTTAAAGACAAATTTATGTGCGTTTATGTTTCCATATGAGTAAAGTGTTACGTATGCCATGTTGTTGAATTAATTATTAATTTAACCATCGTTTAAATCATTAACTGCTTCGAAATGCATAACGAAATCATTGTTGAAACAATTTGCAGTTAGCCTATGAATAAAAACAATACTACAGCACAATTTAAATACATAAACACAACAGTACAAGGTGATTTCAGGTTACAAGGCATAAATCTTTATTCCGATTTCAGAATATGCGTTTTGACATTTGCAATACATACGCTGAAGTGTCTCATCCGCCCGCCGAGCTGATGTTCACTACTATAATGAATATGAACATAACTTTTTAATAAGCAGGGGAAATTCCTGACTTTAAACAAATAACCATTTTCCTGCTTAGGACGTTTGTGCTGTAAGAATGTACAGGGAGACTTCAAATATAAAAACGGTGTCTCCTTAGGCAATGTTTTCTCAGTAAAATCATATCATTTCCTATTGATTCAATAGAACGCGTGAGCTTACTAGGGAATACCAATATGGTGGCGCGGCGGCTTCACTTTTTATGACGTCATGAGCAATCCAGTTCTCTATATACGTCAGTGGTGACATAATGGCTTAGGTTGTCAGAAATATGGTAAAAACAGTATAATTCGATTGCCATATAGACAAAAATATTAATATTACATATGATATATAAATAAATAATATATAAAATGCAAAATCTGGTACATTTTCTTAATTGATCTGCCATTGGCCAGTGTGAAAAAAAAGTTAATTTTGGACCTTGCTCTTCGCTTCCTACTCAGGGCCCCTGCTATTGTTTCACACTGGGATACTTGACGTTCATCTGTTCCAGTGTTACAGCTCTTGACCTCTGACCCCCATTAATTGATTAAGAGCAGAGACAAGACTTTCTATTATAGATACAGCAAGAGGCTTTTACAGAGTTTTACTCACCTTTTCTCTTGCAGGTCCAGAATGCTTGTGACTTGCTTATCAAACCTTTGGAAAAGTTTAGGAAAGAGCAGATTGGAGTCACAAAAGTGAGTTTTTATTATACACATTTACACACATTAAGAACACACCACATGACCACGTGTGTGAGCATGCTCATAATTTCCACATCTACTTCCCTTCTCAGAGCAAAGGGTACAGCGTACCACAACTCACAAATATATACGCATATTATGTATAGACAGTGTTTGTAATGGCTTTCATGTGCATGTAATTTATTTTTGAGCTGTACACACACACACACACACACACACACACACACACACACACACACACACACACACACAACTAGACATGAATAATGTGTCAGTAGCTGGAGAATCCATGGAAAAACTGTTTGTTTTAGAGAGACTGAGAAAGAGTTACGGAGCTATCATGCTTTTAGAAGAAAAGCGAGATCATTTGTTGGAAAAACGACATATGGAAAGTTTCAAAATTCCTAAGACTTTTCAGTGGATTAGACTCTTTCCATGCCAGCATGCTTCAGTTAACATTACTGAAGTATCAGTTTCCTTTCTGCAGTTTATTGTGGCTACTCAAAAGATTATTGGTTGAAATTATTGGTTGTAAGGAACCAGTTACAAGTCTGCAAAAAGTTTTATAAAGACAAGTTGTTTTGTTTTTGTTAAGAATGGGTTTAATGAACTTGAGCACTTCTACTCCAGTTTTCGATCTCATTTTCTCAGTTTCAGGTTGCTTGTTTGCATGCGTGTGTTTCAGGAGAGACGAAAGAAGTTCGAGAAAGAGAGTGAGAAGTATTACTCTCAGTTGGACAAACATGTGAACCTGTCCTCAAAGAAAAAAGAGACACAGCTACAGGAGGTACATTTGTAAATACAGTAAATTTGAAATGAAAAAAAAAAAAAAAAACCCACAGTAATATAATCTTTATTTTTGTGTGTTTATATTATGTGTTTATAGGCTGATGAACAGTTGGATAAGGAGCGTCAGACATTTTATGAGTCGTCTATTGAATATGTGTACCAGATTCAGCAGGTTCAGGACAGAAAGAAGTTTGATGTTGTGGAGCCCGTGCGTGTGAACTTCCTTTTCCTCAAGCACATACACACACTTCTATTTTTAAATGTGTTTTGTAGTAACAGATATTTGATTGTGTGTACAAGAAAGCATTTATAGGTGCACAAATGAAGACCCTAAAGGTGCCGTACGCGATTTCTGAGAATCATTGTTGAACACAGTTGATATTTGAAATCAACCCAAACAAACACCCCCTCCCTTCATTGATCCACCCCCAAAATGCACAAACACGCAATGCAAGAGTGGATGTCTCTTTATCATAGCAGAAGCGAACCAAATACAGCTTCGCGAAAAATAAAGCGAAGATGACGAACGACAAGGAAGAACAAAAAATGAACATACCGTACATGAGTATTTACAAGCAAGACTTCGTTGTTAGTGGGCAGCAGCACACACTCAAAACCAATGTTACTCATGTATGAAGCAGAAACGTCTCGGTTACATATGGTAACCCTCGTTCCCTGAAGGAGGGAACGGAGACGTACTTCGGACGTCACCGACGAATTGGAATCACTTCTGGGAGCCCCTATCAGCTTCGAGTGTATAGAGAACGGGCCAATGGCCATTGGCGTGCGAGATTTGCATCTCGTGCTCCGCCCCGCATCGCGGGTATAAAGCGGAAGCGGATGCAGCGCACATTTGTTTTTCACTGAGGAGCCGAACTAGTGACTCGGCCATGCAGTGATGGTACAGCAACTGTGGCGACGGGACGTACGTCTCTGTTCCCTCCTTCAGGGAACGAGGGTTACCATACGTAACCGAGACGTTCCCTTTCAGTCGAATTGGGATCCCTATGGAAAACGCCACAGTTACTACCACTTCCAGCGCCCAGCGAAAGCCCCTCAGACCCCCGTCTGTTCGGGGCATGGAACTCACAAAGGGAGAGTCACTGCTGCTGTTCCGCAAGACCCACTCAGCAGAGTATTGGATAACGCTGGGAAAGCGTGCCCAGGGGGGCCGCTGCGGAAGCCACATCCTACCCGTAGGGAGGTATTATGTGGAATATACACGTATGGACTGGCCGTGGGCAGTACAACATACGGAAGTCCCAGGGGTGGCCCCGGCCAATGCAGGCGGAGGACTACACCGCACAGAGACGGCAGAGCGAGCTCTGCCAAGGGAAAGACACGGGCTCGCTGTAGGGAGCCGTACCGTGGAAGAATACACATATGGGACCGCCGTAGGGGTCACAACATATGGATACCCAGCCTAACACAAGTTCCACCAATGCATACGAGTGTTAGACCTGGCGTCGGACGCTCCGCCACGTCTGACTGCCGCGGGTTGCGGAGGACTCAACAGGGTTTGCCGTTCTGGGGAACTCGACTGGAGCATATCAGCGCACGTATCCGGTCCATGGGGAGGGGAATGGCGCAGCAAGCCGACACAAGAACGGGCCCTTCGTTGTCACTGGCTATTTGAAGCGAGCACACAGGAAGATACTACACTACACGGCTCTACACGAAGGATATAAAATCTAGCGAACGTGTTAGGTATCGCCCATCCCGCAGCTCTACATATATCTGTCAGCGAGGCGCCACGAGCCAACGCCCAAGAAGAAGCCACACCCCTAGTGGAGTGGGCCTTTAACCCGAGCGGGCAGGGCACGCCTTGGGACTCATACGCCAAGGCGATGGCATCCACTATCCAGTGGGCCAACCTCTGCTTGGAGACAGCCTTTCCCTTCTGCTGGCCTAGATTGTAACAGATGAAGAGCTCCTGAAGCTTTGCGTTCTGTCCACGTAAGGCCGCAGGGCGCGAACGGGACAGAGAAAAGCTAGGGCTGGGTCTGCCTCCTCCGAAGGCAGCGCTTGCAGGCTCACCACCTGGTCCCGAAAGGGAGTGGTGGGAACCTTGGGCACATATCCGAGCCGGGGTCTCAGGATTACATTAGAGTTACCCGCCCCGAATTCCAGGCACGATTCGTCGGCCTAAAATGCCTGCAGGTCTCCTACCCTCTTGATGGAGGCCATTGCAGTCAGGAGTACTGTCTTCCAAGACAGAATTTTTAACTCTGCTGACTGCAAAGGCTCAAAGGGCGCTCTCTGTAGTGCAGTTAGCACTAGAGTTAAGTCCCAAGAGGGTAAAGAGTGAGGGCGAGGCGGATTTAGTCTCCTCGCCCCCCTCAGGAACCTGACGATCAGATCGTGCTTCCCTAAGGACTTACCATTAACCATGTCATGATTTGCGGCGATAGCGGCAACATAAACTTTGAGGGTGGAGGGAGACAGCCTTTGCTCCAACCCATCTAGGAAGGAAAGCACAGAACTGATCGAGCATCTTCGGGGGTCTTCTCGCCGAGAAGAACACCATTCAACGAACAGGTTCCACTTCAACACATAGAGGCGCCTCGTAGAGGGAGCTCTAGCGGAAGTGATGGTGTCTACCACAGCCTGTGGTAGGCCACCTAGAACCTCCGCGTCCCGTCCAGGGACCAGACATGGAGTTTCCAGAGGTCCGGACATGGGTGCCATAAGGTGCCCCGTCTCTGAGTCAGGAGGTCCTTCCTCAGAGGAATGGGCCATGGAGGTGCTGTCGCGAGGAGCACTAGTTCCGGGAACCAAGTCCAGTTGGGCCAATACGGGGCGACCAACAGGACTTGCTCCTCGTCCTCCCTGACTTTGCACAGTGTCTGTGCGAGAAGGCTCACTGGGGGAAACGCATATTTGCGAAGGCCCCGGGGCCAGCTGTGCGCCAGAGCAGCCGAGCCGAGAGTCCCCTCGGTCAGGGAGTAAAACAACTGGCAGTGAGACGTGTCCGGGGCGGCAAACAGGTCTACCTGTGCGTTCCCGAAGCGACTCCAGATCAGCCGGAACACCTGGGGATGGAGTCTCCACTCTCCCGGGAGCACTGGCTGTCGTGAGAGCTCGTCGGCTGCACGATTGAGCAGGCCCGGAATGTGAATGGCACGAAGCGACCTCAGATGCTTCTGACTCCATAAGAGGAGATGGCGGGCGAGTTGTGACATGCGACGGGAGCGTAGACCACCCTGTTTGTTGATGTACGCAACGGCTGCAGTGTTGTCCGAACGGACCAGAACGTGCTTGCCTCGTAGCGGTCCTTTGAGGCGGCCTAGCGCAAGACGAACTGCTAACAACTCCAGGCAATTGATATGCTATTGCAGTTGAGGCCCCGTCCACAGACCCGAAACTGCAAGCCCGTTGTACGTGGCCCCCCAACCGGTGGATGAGGCATCCGTGGAGACAACAGCATGCCTGGACACTTGTTCTAGGGGAACTCCTGCCCGTAGAAACGAAGGGTCTGACCACGGGCTGAAGCTTTGGCGGCACCTCGGTGTAACTGAGACACGGAATGAGCCACTCTGCCACGCCCATCTCGGGACTCGGTCGTGTAGCCAGTGTTGAAGCGGTCTCATATGAAGCAATCCGAGCGGCGTTACTGCGGCTGCGGATGCCATATGCCCCAGGAGCCTCTGAAAATGTTTCAGTGGTACCGCTGTCCTGCGTTTGAACGAATTCAAGCAGTTCAACACTGACTGGACGCGCTCCTCTGTGAGTCGTGTTGTCAGACCGACCGAGTCCAGCTTCATACCGAGAAAAGAGATCCTCTGCACAGGGGAAGAGTTTGCTCTTCTCCCAGTTGACCCGAAATCCCAACTGGCTGAGGTGACTGAGCACCATGTCCCTGTGTTCGCACAACTGCTCCCGCGACTGCGCAAGAATCAGCCAGTCGTCGAGATAGTTGAGGATGCGAACCCCACGCTCTCTCATGGTAGCAATGGCCGCCTCCGCGACTTTCGTGAAGACACGGGGCGACAGGGACAGCCCGAAGGGTAAGACCCTGTACTGATATGCCCGTCCCTCGAACACAAAGCGTAGGAACGGTCTGTGTCGAGGGAGAATCAAGACATGAAAGTATGCGTCCTTCAGGTCGATCGCTGCAAACCAATCTTGGGGACGGATGCACCTGAAGATACGTTTCTGCGTTAGCATTCTGAACGGCAGCCTGTGAAGGGACCGATTCAAGAACTGCAGGTCCAAGATGGGCCGTAACCCGCCACCTTTCTTGGGTACAATGAAGTACGGGCTGTAGAAGCCCGTCTTCATATCGGCTGGAGGGACCGGCTCTATCGCGTTCTTCGCCAGTAGGACTGCGATCTCCGCCCGGAGCACGGGGGCGTTCTCCTTCGACACGGAGGTGAAGTGAATGCCCCTGAACTTGGGCGGACGCCGGGCGAACTGAATCGCATAGCCTGATAGTGTGGATGAGCCAGCGAGACGGGCTGGGGAGCGCTAACCAGGCTCCCAGCGACCGTGCAAGCGGGACTAACGGCACCACAGACGTACCCGCAGCGGGGCAGCGCAGCGGCGTGCAGGGACCCGACTCGGACGGCATAGCAGCCCGAAGTGGGGTCTGAGTGTGCAGTGCAACACTTACCTGCTTCCGCTGAGGGGGCGCACGGGTGTGAGGAGGCCTCTTGTGTGCGTCCTGAGAGGCCTCCTTGGAGAGGCACCGGAGGGTGACAAGGCATGGGAGCGTCGCAAGATTTTGGAAACTGCTCTTTTGGTGAAAATTTGGCTGAACAGAAATTAAATGAAAACCAAAGATTCTCTCCCGGCCCTCCTCCGGGAGAAGGAGTGGTGCTGCTACCACCTCCTGAAGAGCAGTTCCCTCCATCTCTGGGCGGCCCGTCTCAGGTTCTCTTACGACGGCGCTTGCCACCTGGCTTAGCAGCGGCCTGAGCGGGCTGGATGTCCTTCCCACGGCCGGCTCCACACCGACGGCCTGGTGGAGGCTGCTGCTGGGCTTTGGCGGGAGCGGGGGCAGGGGCGGGCAGACGCCCTTGGCAACGAGCAGGCGGAGGCGCTGTGACCGGTGGCTGGGTGGAGGCAGCAGCTGACCGCCGGGGCAGGATGTGCTTGATGGCCTCCGTCTGCTTCTGGGCGGCCGAGAACTGCTGGGCAAAGCTCTCGACCGCGTCGCCGAACAACCCGGCCAAGGAGATGGGGGAGTCCAGGAACCGATATTTATCAGTCTCCCTCATGTCGGCCAGGTTGAGCCAGAGGTGTCGCTCCTGGACTACGAGCATGGACATCGCCTGACCGATGGAACGGGCGGTGACTTCCGTCGCCCGGAGGGCGAGGTCCGGAGCCGTCCGGAGCTCCCGGAGGAGCTCTGGGTCAGGCCTACCCTCGTGCATGTCCATGAGTGCCTGGGCCTGGTGCACCTGGAGCAACGTCATGGCATGCCAAGCGGATGCAGCCTGCCCACAGGCCTTGTAAGCCTTTCCAGTCAGACTGGAAGAGAACTTACAGGCCTTGGAGGCCAGTTGGAAGCGGACTCCGGACACAGTTGCATCGCGACGGCCCGTTCCACCGGCGGGATTCCCACGTACCCCTTGGCTGGCCCGCCGTCGATGGTAGTGAGGAGGGAGGAGCCACTCGGCCGGTTTCTGGCAGAAAAAGGTGCCGTCCACGACTTCGTGAGCTCCTCATGCACCTCCGGGAAGAAAGGCACTGGTGCGGGACACTGAGAACCAGCGCGACCCGCCCCGAGAAACCAATCGTCCAACCTAGAAGGCTCGGGACACGGTGGAGGGTTCCACATGAGCCCGACCTTTTCGGCGGCCCGGGAAAGCATAGCAGTCAACTCAGGGCCCGACTCGGCCGCTGCGACTCTCCCAGAGGGAGGCAGCGCAGCCGAGTCTTCATCCTCCGAGGACTGGAACTCCCCCTCCGATGCAGCGATCGACATCTGTTCGTCTGCTGGAGCCCCGAAGGTCACCACTGGACGCCCATGGGAGGGGCCAGCGGTTTCCTCTGGAAGCTCTACCGGCTGTGGCGCTTCAGAGGGAATAGGGGCCCGCGGAGGCTGGCTCGGCGGGTTTGCCCTAAACGTGATCCTCAGGTCACCCTGGCTATTCGTCGAAGTAGGTCAGTTCTGCTGAGCAGGAATAGCACTAGATCGAGGCATAGGTAAGGGGACTCCACCCTCCCGAAGGTAGGGGAGTCTCGACCTAAGCGCTGAGATAGTCATGTTCCCGCAGTGGGAACATGAACTATCCACAAAAGCTGCCTCAGCTTGCTGAATGCCCAGGCACGTGAGACAACGATTGTGACCGTCAGCTGGCGACAGGGAACGACCGCATCCAGAAACACGGTGGAATGACATCTTGAAAAAGACGCAGTGTCACACCCGTGTTGCTCTTTTAGAGGAAACCGCTCTTTTAATAGTGCTGAAGCACCCAGGGACAACCGCGGCAGAATCACAGGGAATAGTGCAGCCTGTGTCTGCTCTCACTGTGTGGAACGCCCTCACCGAACCAACAGGAAATGCTGTGAAAACAGCAGTTTTTTCCCAACCAGGAAGTGAGCACGCGGTCGCGCTGCAGTGTGCCTTTTCCCCAGCACAAGGCGATCTCTCTCGACACGTTCTCTTTCTCTCTCTCTGCTTGATAGGCAGGAACAGTCTGTCTTCATCAACGCCGTTCGGCTCCGAAGTGAATGACAAATGTGCGCTGCATCCGCTTCCGCTTTATACCTGCGATGCGGGGCGGAGCGCGAGATGCAAATCTCGCACGCCAATGGCCATTGGCCCGTTCTCTATACACTCGAAGCTGATAGGGGCTCCCAGAAGTGATCCCAATTCGTCGGTGACGTCCAACGTACGTTGAACGTGACCGACTGAAAGGAAACAACAGAACCTTGTGTCTGTTTTCGGGCCTTCCCGCTCTCTAACGTAACTCCAGTGCTGGAAAGCTTTTCTAATATTAACGTGGGTCCTAAACAGAGTATATGAGCGGAGTGGAGCGGCAGCAATTTCCACTCCATGCTCTAAGCATTCAGTAATCACTCTGCTCCAGCTCTGCTCCGGGTTCACCATTTCCCACTCCCCTCTCCACTCCTCGCTCACTGATATCAGAAACACTGCTCCGTCTTCGCTCCGAGGAAATTCATGGCTAAAGTATTTAAGTAACCTCTGAAATATCACAAAAGTTCGGTTTATAACATACATTAAATGAAAAAAACAAAACAAAACAAAAAAATAATAGGAGATAGTTTCAACATGGTTTATTGGAACACTAGTGTGCAAACATTTTCCTACGTCATGCCAAGCTTATTAGGCTTCATAAGTTTAAAAGTTAAATATCATTGCTGCTTTTGCAGTGCAAATTTTGTTTGGAAAAATGAAAATAGTATGTTTTCATCAGTTATTTTATCTACGGGTCACTACATATATCTGCTCATTCAAAATCAGATAACTGTAAGCAGATAAGCACTGTAAGATTACATTTGTTTGAATGCATTAGAGAGAATGATTGTGTGTGCGAATAAGTGCTACCTGTTTAAAATGTGCTTTCACCCGATCATATTCAGTATGTAGATGGTACAAAAGAATTCCTTGAACTATAACATCCCGCTCATGTCCATCGCCGTCATCATAACCTCTACATTCTTTCTGATTTGAGTAATCCATCTGTATCAAGCTAGGAAAATGTGTTTAACGAGTGAGTTCTGGCTAAAAATGCAGTTATATTATGGGCCGTTGGCATGAATTGTACTCGTGATGGAGCGGTAGTGGAGCACTCTCGGAGGAATATCACTGGGAGTGAGTGAAAACCACGACGCTCCGACTTTTAAAAAATCCTCTCCTCACTCCATTCAAAATCATGCCGCTCCATTCCTCGCTCCGCTCCCACTCCACTCCGCTCACATACTCTGGTCCAAAAAGCTCTTGCCTGATCACTGCCCTTCTTTTCCCAGTGATATTCCTCTGACATTTTCTCTTTTGTAATATCTCTCATCTTGCCATCTCTCTTTCTACAGTCTTTCTTCAAATCTCCCTCCTGCTCACACTCTCTCCTCCCCCATCATGAGTGTATACGCCCCTACTGCTGATTAGCTACAAGTGCGTTGTGGTGCTCGGGCTCTGATCCACGTACAACAGCATTTTTCAGAAATCACTTACTGCACCTTTAAAACACACCGATTATATTCATACTGATACAAACAATGAATTGACTAGAGCATGTTATGCTTATAGAGGTGTGTCCTTGTGTGTGTGATTGGCAGGTTTTAGCGTTTCTGCAGAGCATCCTAACTCTGAATAATCTCACTGTGGAGATGACACATGACTTCCTTCCATATAAACAGGAGCTTCAGCTCAGTCTACAGAATGTGAGAGCTTTACCGATCAATAATGACTTTAACCTTCCATCCACATATCGTTTGTCCTTCACTCTCATAGTGGTGTTGTGAACATACAGGTTTAATAAATTTCACCAATAATTATTATTATGGATTATACATTAATGTTGATTAATTTAAATTATTATTATTATTATTATTGTTATTATGACACTTTACAATAAGGTTTCATTAGTTAACATTATTCAACTACTTTAGTTAACATGAACTAAGTATTAAGAATACTTCTACAGTTCTAAGTAATCTTAGTTAATGTTTATTTCAACATTTACTAATACATTATTAAAATCAAAAGTTGTATTTGTTAACATTAGTTAATGCACTGTGAACTAACATCAATGAACAGCGGGATTTTTAATAACATAAAAATTGATAAATACTGCAACAAATGTATTGCTCATGGTTAGTTCATTGTATTTAATACATTAACTAATGTTAACAAATGAGACCTTATTTTATAATGTTACCATTATTATTATTATTTGAATGTTTTACATGCAAATTGATTACATTCTTTTCCCTAATGATTTATAATTAATTTATATACACTACCATTCAAAAGTTTGGGGTCTGTAAGATTTTTAAAATCAAATGTTCATAAGTCTCTTGTGCGTTCACACCGCCGCCGGCGAGAGCGTCAAACTTCGCTCTGGCCGCCCTGCCAACGACGCTGTAGAAAGATTCGTGGACGCGCTGACGCTCTGACATAGATCGAATGCTTGGTCTTTTTTAAACTTTATTTAAAGGGGCCAAAGCAAACAACAATGTTGATCGGCATTTGTGCAGACTGACCACAAGTAGTGTATAACCGTATAAGTTAACCTTATGAAATCATTTAAATATGAAAGTAAAAAAAAAAAAAAAAACAGATCGATGGAACTGCTAACGAAATAAACCAATTAAAAGCCATTTGTGTGGTGTGGCTTTTGTATTCATGGTTAAGTGCTAGTCTAATTTCAACATGCAGTTTATAGGAGACGTTTGCTAGCCTTGGTCTTTAATTAACATTAACATTAATTTGTGTGCAGCCGACATTACAATAACTGTCCTGGTTGAAGTGCAGCATTAATGCAATTGGTCAAATCGGTGTTGTTTTGAGCAAATTAATTGCATTCCCGCTGAAAAACAAGCGTTCTAGAGCGAAAATGTTGCCTATAAATAGTGTTGCGCGCCTTCTTATCAAAGCCGCCACAGCAATGATCAACCTCTGCTCCATTTTGCTTGGGAACTAATGTGGTCGGAACCAAAGTTTACAGGCCTGCGCTCTCTGGAATCCTCTCAAGCGGAGCACTTCTACATTCCGATTGATTGCCGCCGAACCGCGTCGTAGCTCATTACCATAAAGTTGACCTGATTTCAACTCCCCTCGACGCCCAAGTCGTCCAAGACGCGCCGCGCCGCTCTTGCCGGAGCTCGCCACCGGTTCCCATTGAAAATGAATGACTTCCGGCCACTTTGACGCTCTCACCGCCGGCGGTGTGAACGCAGTTATGGTCACCCAGGGCTGCATTTATTTTATCAAAAATGTTGTGAAATATTGTTACAATTTAAAATAACTTTTTTTTTTTTTCTATTTGAATGTATTTTTAAATGTAATTTAGTCCTGTCTTTCTCCAGTCTTCAGTGTCACATGATCCTTCAGAAATAATTTTAATATGCTTATTTGGTGTTCAAAAACATTTCTTAAAATTATCATTGTTGAAAACAGTTGTGCTGCTTAATATTTTTTGTAACATTATAAATGTCTTTACTGTCACCTTTGATCAAAAACATAAAATATATGAACTCCAAACTTTCGAACAGTAGTGTAATTAATGTTAGAATTAATATTATGGAGCAAATTAAATCAACATATCTTTAAAAAAATTGAATTGCTCCTGTTAATATGTAATATGTACTTATGTAATGTGACTGTATGTAATATGTATGTGTTTTTTGATCGGCTGCTGGTGTTTTTGTAGACCCGTAACCACTTTGAGAGCACCAGAGAGGAGATGGAAGAGCTAATGAAGAGGATGAAGGGGTCGGCAAAGATCTGTATGAGACACAGCCAGCAGGCGACTATGGAGGGATACCTCTATGTGCAGGAGAAATGTGAGTTCTGCAACACTGCATGTTGCCCATTAACATAGACAATAATTTTAACTTCAATTGAAATTTCAATCTCTCAGTGTTCATAATTGTGCAGGAAAGCTTACTTGTTAAGTGGACCAGAGGTATGAAGCTCATATAAGTATTTACGTGAATTCTTCAGTAAAAAAAAGGTTTGCTGCTATTGTTAAACTATAAAGTTGTTTGAATCCTCTTTTTGAGGTGGGACTACTGCCGTTTATGCATAACAGATGTTAATTCAGTGGGTGGAGTTTGAAAAACATCAACAAAGTCTTGTTGGTCTTGTGCATGCAGTAACATCGCATCCTTTTGGTATCCTTTATGGTGTTTCTTCTTGGTATCCTTATGCGAATATCAGTCATGAATAAGTTAAAAATGTTATGCAATTATAAGGGAATTACTGTAATAGCTTTCTCATTCATTTTTATAAACTTTTTTTTGTCTGTGGTAATCACCAGCCTGACACAGATGCAGTCCATTGACCTTCAGTTAAAAATATTCCTTTACTGTGAAGAAAGAGCAGCAAAAATATTAATGAGTTATGATAGTTAATAAAAGACCGCTTTCTCTTTGGTCAAACGCAGCATTCTGCACTCAGATATTTTTGTATGTTGACTGTTATAATGATGCTAAACTGCATAATTGATTGCTATTGGCTCCAGATTTCTTGTAGCTGTGCTAGAGTCATGTCTCTATGGTAGAACTCTGCGATCTCCGTCTTCTCACATAATAAAATAATTTAAACTCAAATCAACATCTCTAAGCCAATCTCTGAAGCAGAATAAACCCCAGAAAAAGGGTCATACAAGACCCCTCCATTTCACATCTGGGTCAGTCACCCAGTCAGGATTTAATTTTGCAATATTGATTGTACATTATCCCTAATCAGATCATATTCAATCATTCAAATGATACATATGCTATTTGTCTTTCTTTCTCTCTAGGGGCTCTTGGCGTAACCTGGGTAAAGTATTACTGTAAATACTTCAAGGACAACAAGTTATTCATTATGGAGCCAATGGAACAAAAGACAGGAACCAAACAGGTGCAGAATTATTACAGATACGATTATTACTTTGTGAAGTGCCAGCCCTTTTCTCTTATATTTGTCTCTTTGTTTTTCTCAGACCACAGCTCAGCTCACACTGAAGTCCTGTGTACGCCGTAAAACGGACTCAACCGATAAACGCTTCTGCTTTGACATCGAGACAAATGAAAAGTGAGGGTCCTGCCTGTAATATTTACTCATTCTCAGGGCTGTTTGTTTACTCTGTGAAGTGCATTTATAACAAAAGTTTTAGTAGGAGGGTCAGCAAACTAGAAAGCTTATATTTTTTGTTAAAGCACTTATATGAACTCTTCTATAAAAACATGTTTTTAAGTTGCACTCTGTAATGTGCAGGCATTTGTTTGATACTGGAGAAAATTCACGCAAACAATTTAATAAAGGCTTTATTTACTCCATTGCAGTTTGTCTGAAGTTTTTTTGTGTTGTGTTTTCATAGGTTCAGCCCTGTCCTGCTCCAGGCTATTTCTGAGGTCAATAGGAAGCAGTGGATAGAGGCCATGGATGGCAAAGAACCAGTGGGTTTAACATTGTCTTTCCTCGCTCCTCATTAAGAGCCCTCACTACTGTGTTTGATCATGTTTCTGATCCTTTGTGGTTTCTGTTCCAGATTTATCATTCTCCCATTCAAAAGCAGGCAGAAAGTAAGTATAACTTCACTTCATCAGCGGGATAGTATATTAGTACAGATGCTTATTTGTATCAAAAAACCACTGACATTTATTTTCTGCTTAATTATAATAATTATACCACCCCAGTCCTCTACATGTCAGAAAACCTGAATGTGCTAAATGTTTCACAGGAATAGCTTTTCTAATTTTATCATTTTTAAAAAGGGTTGATTGCTCCATTGAATTTTTTTTCAATACTGTTCAAAAGTTTAGGGTCAGTAGGTTTTTTTTTTTTTTCTTCTAAAGAAATTAATACTTTTATTCAAAAAGGATGCATTAAATTGATCAAAAGTGACAGTAAAGACATGGGTGCAGGACACTATAGTTCATTTATGTAAGTGAGGATAGCAAAATAAAATAAACTGTGACACATTATACTCAAAAATTCTTCATACAGTGGACTACCAGTAAAATTGATAAATATTTTGGACCAAAATTATTCAGACACTTTGACCTGACCATGTTTTGCTTAAGTGTTTTTTCTTTAATTGCTAAAGCGACATTTTACACCACAGACTGAACAAAATTAAGCATTGCTTGGTCATTGGTTGACCTAAATTGGTATTATCTAATTGTGTACTTAAATTTAACAGCTGACAGCTGATTGGTTGATTGTAATCCAATACATACCTTTCTATCAAAGTTATCTGACATTATCAAGATGAATTTATTCTGACACAGTTTAACTCTGAGTTCTTGTCATATTTTATTACCATTTTCTAAACTATAGCGAATAAACTGTGATCATGTGAGAAATGTTTGAAGGTGTCTGAATAAATTTTGGTTTGACTGTACAATGTCACAAAAGATTTCTATTTCAAATTGCTGTTCTTTTGAACTTTCTATTCATCAAAGAATCATGGAAAAAATGTACAACTGTTTACATAACAATTAGTAAGCAGCACAACGGTTTTAAAAATTGATAATCAGCAATTTTAGAATATTAGAAAGATTTCTGAAGGATCATGTGACACTGAAGCTTCGAGTGTATACAGCTTCGAGTGTATACAGAACGGGCCAATGGCCATTTGCGTGTGAGATTTGCATCTCGCGCTCCGCCTTCTTGAACCTTGAACTGAACCTGGCGTCAGATGCTCCGCCACATCTGACAGCCGCATGGTGGTGGAGGACTCAACAGGGTTCGCCTAACTGGGGAACTTACTGTAGCAGTAAAGCGCACTTACACGGTCCATGAAGAGGGGAATGGTGCGTTGAGCACCACTCAACGAATAAGTTCCACTTAAAAGCATAGAGGCGCCTCTTAGAGGGGGCTCTAGCTGCAGTGATGGTATCTACCACAGCTAGTGGCAGATCACCTAGAACCTCTGTGTCCCATCCAGGGACCAGACATGGAGTTTCCAGAGGTCTGGACGCGGGTGCCATAGGGTGCCCCGTCTCTGAGAAAGCAGGTCCTTCCTCAGAGGAATGGGCCAAGGAGGTGCTGTCGCAAGGAGCATCAGTTCCGGGAACCAGGTCCGGTTGGGCCAATACGGCGCAACTAGCAAGACCTGCTCCTCGTCCTCTCTGACTTTGCACAGTGTCTGTGCTAGAAGGCTCACTGGGGGAAACGCATACTTGCGTAGACCCTGGGGTCAGCTGTGTGCCAGTGCGTCCGAGCCGAGAGTCCCCTCGGTCAGGGAGTGAAACAACTGGCAGTGCGATGTGTCCGGGGCAGCAAACAGGTCTACCTGTGCGGTCCCTAAGCGTCTCCAAATCAGCTGGACTGCCTGGGGGTGGAGTCTCCACTTTCCCGGAAGTGCTTGCTGTCGTGAGAGCTCGTCGGCTGCATGATTGAGCAGGCCCGGAATGTGAGTGGTGCGAAGCGACCTCAGATACTTCTGACTCCAGAGGAGGAGATGGCGGGCGAGTTGTGACAGGCGACGGGAGCGTAGACCACCTTGTTTGTTGATATACGCAACGGTCGCCATGCTGTCCGTACGGACCAGTATGTGCTTGCCTCGTAGCAGCGTTTTGAGGTGGCCCAGTGCAAGACATACTGTTAACAACTTGAGGCAGTTGATGTGCCATTGCAGTTGAGGCCCCGTCCACAGACCCGAAACTGCATGCCCGTTGTACGTGGCACCCCAGCCAGTGATAGAGGCATCCATGGAGACCGCAGCATGCCTGGACACTTGTTCTAGGGGAACACCTGCCCAAAGAAACGAAGGGTCCGACCACATTGCTACACGGAATGAACCGCTCTGCCATGCCCATCTCGGGACTCGGTCGTGGAGCCAGTGTTGAAGCGGACTCATATGAAGCAATCCGAGCGGCATTACTGCAGCTGCGGATGCTATATGCCCCAGGAGCCTCTGAAAATGTTTCAGTGGTACCGCTGTTCTGCATCTGAACAAATTCAAGCAGTTCAACACCGACTGGACGCGCTCTTTGGTGTCAGATTGACCAAATCCAACTCCATACCGAGAAAAGAGATCCTCTGCACGGGGGAGAGTTTGCTCTTTTCCCAGTTGACCCAAAGTCCCAACTGGCTGAGGTGACTGAGCACCATGTCCCTGTGTTCGCACAACTGCTCCCTCGACTGGGCTAGGATCAGCCAGTCATCGAGGTAGTTGAGAATACGAACACCACGCTCTCTCATGGGAGCAATGGCCGCCTCCGCGACCTTCGTAAAGACACGGGGTGACAGAGACAGCCCGAAGGGTAGGACTCTGTACTGATATGCCCGTCCCTCGAACGCAAAGCGTAGGAACGGTCTGTGTCGAGGGAGAATCGAGACATGAAAGTACGCGTCCTTCAGGTCGATCGCTGCAAACCAGTCTTGGGGACGGATGCACCCGAAGATGCATTTCTGCGTTAGTATCTTGAACGGCAGCCTGTGCAGGGACCGATTCAAGAATCGCAGGTCCAAGATTGGTCGTAACCCACAGCCTTTCTTGGGTACAATGAAGTACGGGCTGTAGAAGCCTGTCTTCATATCGGATGGAAGGACCAGCTCTATTGCGTCCTTCGCCAGTAGGACTGCGATCTCCGCCCGTAAAACAGGAGCACCCTCCTTCAGTATGGAGGTGAAGTAGATGCCCCTGAACTTGGGGGGCCGCCGGGCAAACTGAATGCATAGCCGAGTCTGATAGTACGGATGAGCCAGCGAGACGGGCTGGGAAGCGCTAGCCAGGCTTCCAGCGACTGAGCAAGCGGGACCAACGGCACCACAGACGTACCCGCAGTGGGGAAGCGAGGCGGGATGCAGGGACCCGACTCGGATGGCGTATCGGCCCGAAGTGGGGTCTGAGTGTGCAGTGCAACACTTACCTCCTTCCGCTGAGGGGGCGCACGGGTGTGTGGAGGCCTCTCGAGTGCGTCCTGGGCACAGCCAGTGCCCCCCGCTGGCGATGGGAGAGAACGGCTGTGCAAAGCCAACCTGGGAAATGGGGGAGTCCAAGAACCAATATTTATCGGTCTCCCTCATATTCGCCAGGTTGAGCCAGAGATGTCGCTCCTGGACCACCATGGTGGACATCGTCTGCACGGGTGGTGACTTTCGTCGCCCGTAGGGTCTGTCACCGCCCGGAGCTCCCTCAAGCTCTGGGTTAGGCCTACCCTCGTGCATGTCCACGAGTGCCTGGGCCTGGTGCACCTGGAGCAACGCCATGACATGCAGAGCGGACGCAGCCTGTCCACAGTCTCTGTAAGCCTTGCCCGTAAAAGTGGATGTAAACTTACAGGCCTTGGATGGGAGACACGGATTACCATGCCAGGAGGAAGCGGCGCTGGACACAGTTGCATCGTGGTGGCCAGTTCCACCGGTGGGATCTCCACATACCTCTTGGCTGGCCCGTCATCAAGGGTTGTGAGGAGGGAGGAGTTACCAGATCGGTTTCGGGCAGAAAAAGGTGCCGTCCATGATTTGGTAAGCTCCTCATGCACTTCCAGGAAGAAGGGCACTGTGGCGGGGCGCTGAGAACCAGCGTGGGCCACCCCGAGATACCAATCATCCAACCTAGAAGGTTCAAGACACGGTGGAGGGTTCCACGCGAGCCCGACCTTTTCGGCGGCCTGGGAAAGCATAGCCGTCAACTCTGGGTCTGTCTCGGGCAACGCTACTCTCCCAGAGGGAGGCAACGCAGCCGAGTCTTCATCCCCAGAAGACTGAAGCTCCCCCTCCGATGCAGCGATCGACACCCTGTCATCTGCTGGAGCTCCGAAAGTCACCACTGGACGCCCGTGGGAGGGGCCAGCGTGCTCTCTCGGTAACTCCACCGGCTGCGGCTCTACAGAGGGATTAGGGGCCCACAGAGATTGCCTCGGTGGGGTAGCCCTAACCGTAATCCTCAGGTCACCCTGGCTATTCGCCGAAGTAGCCCTATTCTGCTGTCCAGCAGGAATAGCACTAGGTCGGGGTATAGGTAAGGGGACTCCGCCTTCCCGAAGGTAGGTGAGTCTCGACCTCAACGCCGAGATAGTCATGTTCCCGCAGTGGGTACATGAACTATCCACAAACGCTGCCTCAGCGTGCTGAATGCCCAGACACCTAAGACAGCGATTGTGACTGTCAGCTGGTGACAGGGAACGACCGCATCCAGAAACGCACGGGTGGAATGACATCTTGAAAAACACGCAGTGTCACACCCGTGTACTCTTTTAGGGGAAAAGCTCTTTTAATGTGCTGAAGCACACAGGGAAATGGCCGCGGCAAAGCACAGGGAAAATAGTGCAGCCCTGTGTATGCACTCACTACAGCACTCCAAGCTTCCCTTTCTCTCGTTCTCTCTCTCTCTCTGATAAACAGGAACACTCTTCAGATAGCACAACATCGGTTCCGAAGTGAATGACAAATGTGCGCTGCATCCGCTTCCGTATTTATACCCGCGGGGCGGAGCGCAAGATGCAAATCTCGCACGCCAATGGCCATTGGCCCGTTCTGTATACATTCGAAGCTGATAGGGCTCCCAGAAGTGATCCCAATACGTCGGTGACGTCAACGTAACGTCGAACATGACCGACTGAAAGGGAACATGGTAATACATTGGTACTGTTTTATTGTGGGCCAACGTTTTGGTCATAAAATACATAACAAATTCTAAAAAGAGCAAAATTGCAGAACACGAGAAACTCTAAAAATAGATGGAGAAAATGCTGCTTAATAGATTCTGATCCTTGCACGTCTGTGCAATACCATGTATAATTACACCGTAAATAGTGTCCAGTAACCTACCGAGAAATGCATACAGGGATGATGAACAGTGTTTATTATATGTAATATTAATTCTTTTTTTTTTCACAGTGGAGCTGAATGACCTCGGCTTCAAGTTCGTCAGAAAATGCATCAACTTTGTGGAAACAAAAGGTGCCTTCACACATTAGAATAACACGAATATCAATCGCTTATTTTAGTTTCTGAAATTGGTTTGTCACCTGCTCTCAAATGACTGACTTTTGTTTCAGTTTTTGCACTTCATTGTCACCATATGCTTTAATTAATCAGAGATGGAAAGACAAGCACAATGTCACTATTATTTATTGGATTCATGTCTCAAATGCAGCCAGCAGAGGGCAGCAGCACACCATTTGTGTTCACGTCTGCGTATCCAGCGATTTAAGCCAACTGTAAAAAGAAAACATAGGCACTGAAACATGTAGGTTTTATCAATAATATATCATACAAGGTAAAAAAAAAAACATGCGCAGATACAAATTGATAGAGGAAGTGTCACTTTTCTCCAACATGGCAAGTCATTTGAAACCTGGCATTTATGCTCATTAATAAGTATGATTACAGCATAACGTTTACTGCGGGAGCACCGAGCACCAACGGTTCTGTTTGAAGTGCTTATGTATGTGTTCGTCAGTCTCTGAGTGTGCCTTTACTCAGATTTCCCAGACGTTTAAGTCCAGCCTTGTCATCAGGCACAACATGGTGTATGTTAACAATCAGTAAACTTTCATTTGCATGGCTAACGAACGTAAAGCGGGCCAGTTCCACCGCTGCTGTCGTTTTTCGTTAGAGCTGTACTTTTCCACTTCAAGACACTCCCCCTTTCTTTCTCCTTCATGCCAGGTTCTCCAATTTTCTCAGTCAATAAATCATGCTTTCTGTTTCTCTTTCCTCTTTTTCTTTGGTTTCTCTCTTCTTCTCTTTCTTTCTGGTAGGGCTGACTCAGGAAGGGGTCTACAGGACTGTGGGCAGCAATATTCAAGTACAAAAACTTCTGAATGCCTTCTTTGGTGAGGAAATGGCCAAAAGAACATCTGCTGTGTGTGTGTGTACGGGGGAAGACATATGAACATGCACTCACACACATACACACACACACGCGCTCACTGTGTTTCTGTTGAAAACCAGTAAACTAGATTTATACACAAACATTTACAACCACATATACAAACAAGAGGCTTATGTTTTATGTGGATGATAAATTTAATGACTCATAAATCAGAGTCTAACTTATTGTGCTGTGTTTAATATCTGCAGTGAGCTTTGTGAACTTGCACATTTTTTTTAACGCTGAGGAAACCAAAGCACAGATATACGTCCATGAGAGCGTCCTTGAGCTGTTACAAAATCCCTGACACATACTGAAAAACAACAACCGTCTGAGGAAGGCCGTTTATCTCTCTTTTTTCTCTCTCTCTCTCTGTCTTAATCTGTCCTCCACTCTCTGCAGACCCAAAGTGTCCAGCTGATGTAGATTTCAATTCCATTGACATGGACATTAAGACCATCACTAGTGCTTTGAAATTCTATCTGCGGTGAGTTAAGCACACATTATTTGATTATCTTCAACAATTCCATTTTTTTTTTTTTGGCCATTTGATTTAATGTTTGTTTGTGTACTGCACATTTACATATGTTTTTCCAGGAGTCTGAATGAACCTCTGATGACCTACAGCCTGCATGGAGAACTGATCTTAGCAGCAAGTATGACAGCGAATGCATCCAGACAGACACACAAACCCATATATCCATCCTTACACACAGATAGACACACACTTTTATGTGTTTATATGTATTTTCCATCTCTTATGTGGGTCTGTCTAGTTCAACACAAGCATAGCTCTAAAAGAGGGGAAAAACACAAGTCCAAGTGCACCGTTTCCTCTTTCAGCACTGTACAAAAAAGCAATACCCCTCTTCAGTGATTCTCAACCATGGTTATGTGAACCACAGTGTTTCAGGGGGTTCTTGGAAAGAGTTTGATTTTGCTTTGTTAACCCTATAAAACAAGATTACAAGTTTTATACATTTGAATAACGCATAAAAGAATACATTAGCGTTCAAAAGTTTGGGGTCTGTAATTTTTTTATTTGGCATGGATGCATTAAATTGATCAAAACTGACAGTAAAGACATTTATAATGTTTTGAACTTTCTATTCATCAAAGAGTCCTGAAAAAAATGACGGTGTTCACAAAAAAAGCAGCACAACTGTTTTCAACATTGATGATAATAATAAAAACTATTACTATAACTATTTTTCATCACAGGAACAAATTACATTTTAAAATATATTAAGATAGAAAACAGTTATTTTACATTGTAATAATATTTCACAATATTGCTGTTTCAAATAAATGTAGCCTTGGTGAGCATAAGAGACTTCTGTAACACTTTATTTTGGGGTTCAATCCTTACTATTAACTAGTTGCTTATTAGCATGCATATTACTAGGATATTGGTTGTTTATTAGTACTTATAAAGCACATATTAATGCCTTATTCTGCATGACCTTATTTTACATCCCTTAATCCTACTCAATACCTAAACTTAAACGCTGCAAAAACTACCTTACTAACTATTATTAAGCAGTAAATTAGGAGTTTATTGAGGCAAAAGTCATAGTTAATAGTGAATGTGTGTTCCCCATACTGAAGTGTTACCGAGACTTCTTTAAAAAACTAAAAATATCATACCAACCCAAAATTTTTGACCCTACTTTTTTCCAATAGCAATTTTAATAATATTACTCATAATTGTAAATGAAAGGACTAGGATTGAACCAAAATGTTAACTTTAGTACAATACCTAGTCTCTAGTATATTGGTATCGATATTAAATTGATACCTCAGGTAACAAATTAACAGCTTCATGAAATAAAACTAGTATCAAAAAATAAAATAAAAATTGAATCAAATAGACAGAGGAAATGTCTGGAAAACTTTAAATATAAATATAATTAAATATAATTCTGAATTCTGAACCGAAGCAAGTCATTGCAGTATTAACAAGTACCCTACTGTTTCTATTCCACACTGAATAAAATGATGAATAAATTTAGCCAGAGTAAATTACACCTTATTTGTGCATTTAGACATAAATTGTCTGTAGTCCTACAGAAACCCCTGTAACAGTCCCCGAGTGCCCGTTGAGTGCCTGCACTCATGCTGCTTTAGTCAAGCATTCAATTGGCCGAGTAAAAGGCATTTTCAAGACTGACATGTACATGGACGTATCATTAAAAGAAAAACAACCTCTTTTACTGGTCTTGTGTTGACATATTAATCTTTTGTAATTTTTTACACTTCATGTAATCGCCCAAACTGGCCTGCACTGCCTGTACTGTACTGGTTATGCATGGCCTTTCCTTTTGTTTAAATTAATAAGCCACATAAGGGCATGTTTTACAGTGATTGTACAACAGTGACGGTTATTTTTAGGTCTAAAACCCTCTTAATCTTGGTAAAATGCATAGCTTCAAGGGAATTATTACTTTTACAAGACGACAGCAATAGCAATGTGATAGAAGACACCAATGTTAAATAAATAGGTACATTTAATTATTAATAATATTCAGAATAAGCTATTCTTTTAAGTAATGTAGTTCATTAGCGTAATTGTAGATGTGTACGGTTGCCAGCAATGTAGCATATTAATACACTGTAGAACGCAACTCATCCAAACAGAAATTAGTCAAAACTTTCTTTTTATATCCTCCTGTGTGTGTGTGTGTTGTCTTGGTAAACCCTACATTATCAGGACCAAATGTCCCCACAAAGATATTAATACCAGTCATTTTTAACGTTGTGGGGACATTTTTTGATCCCCATGAGGAAAACAGCTTATAAATTATACTAAATGATGTGTTTTGAAAATGTAAAAATAGGGTTTAGGGGGTAGCAAATACAGTTTGTACAGAATAAAAACCATTGTCTATTGAAAGTCCCCACAAACCGTGGAAACCCAACATGCGTGTATGTGAGTAAGTGTACGTTCAGCTTTGAGCTTTGAGCGTTTTCAACAAGTTGAAAGTGCTGTATTGTAATCCTGCCCATAATAAGATTAGAAGCCATTAAAGCAGCTTTGATTATTATAGCTTGTCTGTGTACTTGCGCTCAGATCACACACAACTAGACAAACGCAGCAGAGCAGAGGAAAAGGCTACACCTGCCAAGGGATTAACGGCTTGCTTTAATGCGCTTTACTCACTTGGCCCAACTGACCTCCCAGTCTGTCGTGTTGTAGAATTTCTTCTATTTTTTTATACATTAAAGACGCTGTGAGGATTCATTCGAATCTTTCAAAGATGCTACATTATCTCTTAAAATCGCTGTACAGAGTTCACAAGTATACGTTTGCTTTGCACTCCATAAAAGCTTCGTTACGGTTCGCCACAGGCTGTATTTTCAGATAAAGCTGTTTATCCCACATTTCACAATAAATGTGTCTGTACTGATCCTTTTAGGATTTTACAAGTTATCTTTGGACAAGTTGAAAGACGTTCAGCAAACTGCCGTTAAGATGAAAATAAACAAACACTTCTAGAAACCACTAGCTTGCTAACAATCAAACGGCTCTATTACCTTTAACAGCTCTATTAGTCTTAGCGTAGGCAGAGAAGTGCACTGACATGTACTGTCTGCTTCTTTCTGCATTCACACTGCATTCTTCAAAGCCTTTTCAGTGGACCATGTAATGGGAGTCATGGCATTGAAATGTAGCATGAACTACTTTTTCCATGGGTGGGATTCAACACAAACTGTGGTACGATGATTATGTTAATGAGGCAATATGTGGATCATGTCCATCTATAGTGTGTGTGTGTGTGTGTGACTTTTTCCAACATTTTTTCCTCAGAGTCTGAGAATCTGGACTATCGGTTAGGGGCGGTTCACTCGCTTGTTTACAAACTCCCAGAGCGGAACAGAGAGATGCTGGAACTGCTAATCAAACACCTGGTCAGGTAACACAGACACACATGCATGCATGCGTGCACACAGACCTGCTAATACACGCACACACACACGCGCACACACACACACACACACACACACACACACAGACTGTGATTCCTGTAAGTGCTACCCAGCTTGCTTGGGTGTACCTTTATAATTATATATTTGAGCTGTGTTGTGGTTAATTTGACAGGTTGTGTGTGTGAAAGTTTTGTGTTCTGACAAGCCTAACAATAATTCACCTGATCTATAGCTCCATACCTTGAGTATTTTGAGTAAAGCGAACAAAATATTCACATACTGTAGCTTGAACTTTATGCTAAACAAGCTCATATACTAAATATAAATTAAACTAATATTATATTAATAATGTGTAAATTTAATTAAGCCTGCAAATATTTAAAGGTGCACTGAATTTTAGGTGAATTTTAGCGACATCTAGCGGTGAGGATGCGAATTGCAACTGCCCAATGCTCACCCTTCCCTTTCGAAGCACATAGAGAAGCTACAGTGGCCGACACAGGACAAAAATGTCATCGTCAGAGAGAGCAGAGAGTGACTAGCGCTCTGTAGAGCAGTTTGTCCGTTTAGGGCTACTGTAGAAACATGACGGCGCAAAATGCCGATTTCACTGTAAGGGGACCCGCTGTGTATGTAGATAAAAATGGCTCATTCTAAGTTATTAAAAACATAACGGTTCATTATGTAAGGTCTTTATAATCCACTGAAAACATAGTTATATATATTATATTGCATTTCTGTCAATAGATCCTCATAAATACTACACACTGCACCTTTAAGTTGCAGTCAAGCATGGATCAGCACATGATATATACAGGGCTCAACAGTTTCTTTTAGTAGTTCAGTTTTGTGTGTTTGTATACATAGGTATATATCGGCCAGTAAGATCTTTTAAAATGTTTTTGAAAATAAGTCTTCTATGCTTACTAAGGCTACACTGATCAAAAATACATAATTATTACAGTTTAAAACAACTGTCTTCAACTTTTGCTGTTTTAATACATTTAAAATGTAATTTATTCCTGTGATGGCAAAGCTGAATTTTCAGCATCATTACTTCAGTCTTCAGTGTCACATGATCCTTCAGAAATCATTCTAATATGATGATTTGCTACTCAAGTAACATTTTTTTTTATTACAAACCCGATTCCAAAAAAGTTGGGACAGTGTACAAATTGTGAATAAAAACAGAATGCAATGATGTGGAAGTTTCAAATTTCAATATTTTATTCAGAATACAACATAGATGACATATCAAATGTTTAAACTGAAAAAATGTATCATTTTAAGGGAAAAATAAGTTGATTTTAAATTTCATGGCATCAACACATCTCAAAAAAGTTGATACAAGGCCATGTTTACCACTGTGTGGCATCCCCTCTTCTTTTTATAACAGTCTGCAAACGTCTGGGGACTGAGGAGACAAGTTGCTCAAGTTTAGGAATAGGAATGTTGTCCCATTCTTGTCTAATACAGGCTTCTAGTTGCTCAACTGTCTTAGGTCTTCTTTGTCGCATCTTCCTCTTTATGATGCGCCAAATGTTTTCTATGGGTGAAAGATCTGGACTGCAGGCTGGCCATTTCAGTACCCGGATCTTTCTTCTACGCAGCCATGATGTTGTAATTGATGCAGTATGTGGTCTGGCATTGTCATGTTGGAAAATGCAAGGTCTTCCCTAAAAGAGACGACGTCTGGATGGGAGCATATGTTGTTCTAGAACTTGGATATACCTTTCAGCATTGATGGTGCCTTTCCAGATGTGTAAGCTGCCCATGCCACACGTACTCATGCAACCCCATACCATCAGAGATGCAGGCTTCTGAACTGAGCGCTGATAACAACTTGGGTTGTCCTTGTCCTCTTTAGTCCGGATGACGTGGCATCCCAGTTTTCCAAAAAGAACTTCAAATTTTGATTTGTCTGACCACAGAACAGTTTTCCACTTTGCCACAGTCCATTTGAAATGAGCCTTGGCCCAGAGAAAACGCCTGCGCTTCTGGATCATGTTTAGATATGGCTTCTTTTTTGACCTATAGAGTTTTAGCCGGCAACGGCGAATGGCACGGTGGATTGTGTTCACCGACAATGTTTTCTGGAAGTATTCCTGAGCCCATGTTGTGATTTCCATTACAGTAGCATTCCTGTATGTGATGCAGTGCCGTCTAAGGGCCCGAAGATCACGGGCATCCAGTATGGTTTTCCGGCCTTGACCCTTACGCACAGAGATTGTTCCAGATTCTCTGAATCTTTGGATGATATTATGCACTGTAGATGATGATAACTTCAAACTCTTTGCAATTTTTCTCTGAGAAACTCCTTTCTGATATTGCTCCACTATTTTTCGCCGCGGCATTGGGGGAATTGGTGATCCTCTGCCCATCTTGACTTCTGAGAGACACTGCCACTCTGAGAGGCTCTTTTTATACCCAATCATGTTGCCAATTGACCTAATAAGTTGCCAATTGTTCCTCCAGCTGTTCCTTATATGTACATTTAACTTTTCCGGCCTCTTATTGCTACCTGTCCCAACTTTTTTGAATGTGTAGCTTTCATGAAATCCAAAATTTCAAAATGTCTCACTTTCAACATTTGATATGTTATCTATATTCTATTGTGAAAAAAATATAAGTTTATGAGATTTGTAAATTATTGCATTCCTTTTTTTATTCACAATTTGTACAGTGTCCCAACTTTTTTGGAATCGGGTTTGTATTATCCATACTCCAATCAAAACACTCACCGCCCTCTCCCAGCTAATTAGGTGCTAAGACCTATATATCAGTACAAAAATGTGAAAAAGGTCTGCACTCTAAAAATACTTTATTAATAGGAGATAAACAGGAGTGACACTGATGAGGCAAAGAGCCGAAGCGTTTGTACATCTTTATCTCCTATTAAGAAAGTATTTTTAGAATGCAGACCTTTTTTTTTTTTTTTACATTTTTATTATCAATACTGAAAAGTATTTTTTTTTTTTTTTTTTTGTGGAAAACATGTTTTATGGAAACATTTTTTTCAGGATTCTTTACTGAATAGAAAGTTCAATGGCATTTATCTGAAATAGAAATATTTTGTAACAAGTTTGAGCATGTATATTACTTTACTTTGATCAGAAGATCTGAATAAAAGTGCTAATTTCTTTAAAAATTCCAAACAGTGAATAAATAATTAATTAATTATTATTTTTAAATAATTATATATATATATATATATATATACAGTGCTGCTTGAAAGTTTGTGAACGCCTTGCAGAATCTGTGAAAATGTGAATAATTTTAACAAAATAAGAGGGATCATACAAAATGCATGTAATTTTTTTTATTTAGTACTGTCCTGAATAAGATATTTTACATAAAAAATGTTTACATATAGTCCACAAGAAAACCACATGGATCATATAGATCAGATACAGACCGGAGCGAGCGCGTTTCAGTTTTTTATGGACATATTTCATATACTCTAGTGCTCTAAACATGAACCAGCACCGTGTATGCGCACATATTTCATCACGTCTTCTTCAAATGAAATATATGTGCAAACAAGGACACTGATACTACAGCCGTACGTCTGATCACGACCGCAATGACACGATGGATTATTCTGCTACACCGAAGACAATGATGTAAATTAATAAATAGACTGACAATTCAAAGAAGAATGGGCAAAAAGTAACTGCTTTATTCTTTCTGTGTTAAACTTACGTGTGTCATTTGTTCAGAGACTGTAGTGCTCTTAAATGTATTGAAAATATCCTTAGACCTTTTAAATGTTCTTCCGCGTTTCTCCCTCGTTTTGGCAGTTTGTTGTTATATAGGGTTAGATTTTTAAACTGCTTAAGGTGCCCTCAACTCTGTTTTTTTTTCATATTTTAATATTCATGTGTCTGTAATGAGTGTGTTGCAGGTGTGTGTTTTATTGGTTGTTGTCTCCCCACAGCATCATTTTGTGGGGCTTTGCAAACCTGTATTAACTCTAGTGTGGAATTTTTCTACAATATTCACTCATCATGACCGTAAAATATAAAATTCTAGTCAATCTACTGCAGTATTTCCTCTCTATTGTGTGTGTAGAAAATGTGGTTAACACCCTCTCATGCATAGGGGAAGAAAAAATACCGTCATATACCGCAAAACCGGTATAATTTAGAAAAATACCGTGATATACATTTTTGGTCATACCGCCCAGTACTACGCTCTTCTGAAAAATCCTCCAAAGTGAATCCCGAAAATTCTTCAGTTTTCCAGCATCTTTTGCATATTTGAACCCTTTCCAGCAGTGACTATGTTTTTGAAATCCATCTTCACACTGAGGACAATTGAGGGACTCAAACACAACTATTAAAAAAGGTTCAAACATTGACTGATGCTCCAGAAGGAAACACGATGCATTAAGAGCCAGGGGGTGAAAACTTTTGAACAGGATGAAGATGTCCAAATTGTTCTTATTTTGTTTAAATATCCATTTTTTTTTTTATTTAGTACTGCTCTTCGGAAGCAACAAAAGATACTTACATGTTTCCCGGAAGACAAATTAAGTACAATTTACCTTGATCTTCAAATTCAAAAAGTTTTCACCTTCAACTTAATGCTGGAAAACTGAGGAATTTTTGGGACCTGGAGGATTTTTCTGAAGAATGTTGGGCAGTTTAACTGCTCAGGACAAACAAGGTACTCAAGAACAACCATTACAAAACAAAACCATCCAGGTAATGACACAGTTCATCAAGGTTTCATAAACTTTTGAACGGGGTCATTTTTATAAATTCAGCTATTGTTTTGTTTTGTGGACTTATTCAGAGCAGTACTAAATAAAAAATAACTTGTGTTTTGTATGATCCCTCTTATTTTGTTAAAATTATTCAGAGATTCTGCAAGGGGTTCACAAACTTTCAAGCAGCACTGTATAGATATATATATGCATGTGCCAGATGTGCTGTTAAATCTATGTTGAAGTTCCATAATGTTTATAAATTTCTAAAAACAAAGTGCAAACAATGACATACAATCCAAACTACATCTGTCACAATTCATTGTTGCAGTTTTGTCAAATCTTCAGTCTATGAATTCTGAAAAGTGTCAGCCAGAGGCTGCAGTGTCAGCCAGCTTGGAATCAGTATCTTGGTGGCAGGTTTAAATCAGCAGAATTCAAAACAGCTACCAAATAAAGTAAACCAAATAAATACATTATATAACAAATGTACGATCCACTCTAGTCCAATAAGGAAAAACTTTCTCACTCTGGCCCTGGGCTAGGGGGCTTATTATAATAGTTTTATCCAAAGCAGTACAGTACTTCTCACAGGGACAATCCATATATCCTATCCCAAAGCTCACTACACTATCTCTGTTGTTTTTCTAGTGTTTGCAGCCACAGCAGTGAAAATCTGATGACTGTGTCAAATATGGGTGTAATATTTGGCCCCACTCTCATGAGAGCAGAGGAGGAGACAGTGGCGGCCATGTTGGATATTAAGTTCCAGAACATCGTCATGGAGATCCTTATTGAAGACTACAGCAAGGTCAGATATGCCCCTTTCCAACTAAACAGGGGACAGTTTATCTGTGTATCTATACAAGCTAAGTGCTCAGACAGAAAACAGGTTTCCATTGAGAACTGCTATATTTGCACTCTAAAATATTTTGAAATCAAAACAGAAATGCTGTATGATTCATAAGAGAACAATATGAAAAATATTTGTCACCTTTTCAGTGACTCTGATGGTGACATAGTTGAGTGATGTTAATGATGTCATATTGTTTTGTAATCACTGCCGTCTCTGATGTTCTCAGATCTTTAAGGGTCCTCCTGAAGAAACCACACTGCCTCCTATCCCACCTCCAAGGGTGACGCCACGGAGACGGCAGCCAATTACGATCTCAAAACGCCCACCCCGTCTCTACCCCAGCCTTCAGCCTCCAGTTTTTGAGCGTAAATAGCATTCAGCATCCTAGCGATTCATCATCATCATCATCATCGGCATCATCATTTTGTCATTATATAATGCTTTTTTTTTGCCTTATCAGTGAATTATTATGAATGTGAATTATATTTGTTATCTTTTTAAGAATTTATCTTTAACATATATGAAAACTGATTTTTTTTTTGTAGATTGGATTTAAAAAAAACAAAACTTTTTTTTTTTATAAAAATCTATATATCTCAGATAAGACATATTATGTGTTTCATATCTATATCTATATATTGTGTGTGTGTGTGTTTTTGGCTCAGTATTTTTCTTTGATTGCTATCAGTCTTTAAAATGTTCCTTTTTTGCTTTTACCTTTTTTTTGCAAAGCCTGTTCTTGTACTGCGAGCTTAAATACAATACATGCACCTAAACATAAAAAGTTGTTAGTGAGCGCACACTCATAACAGCCGATCAGGATTCATATGTTCTGGAAGGGACCTTAGACTAGATCTGTTTCTCCTTAAGTGATTTCCTCTAAATGAAGAAAAATACAACCAAATCTCCCCGATCTTTCTGTCACGCTCCAGTTTAGAAGCCCCTCTATGCACATTGTGAATTGTATGATTAAATCTGCAGGATCTCAGGGTGCGTGTATGTGTGTCTGCCTTGATCAATGTTTGTTCTCTGACATGTTGTCCTCCCCTCATTGTTAGCTGTGTTATGTAGTGTTTAACAACAGTCAAACTAATAGTACACTCACTAGAGCATGAAAAATAATGACTACCTGCCCTTCTGCAGCAAGTGTGTGTGTGTGTGCATCAGTGCCTATGGCTCCGCGAGTGTGTGTGCAGGAGTGCGTGCGGACGAGTGTTGGTATGCCATCGTGTGTGTCCTATGAGCGCTACCCAGTGTGTCTGAGAGCTAATGCCTGCATGTGTTTACGAGTCTCTCTCAATCTGTTTTCGGTTGGCTTTTGGACCTTTTTTCCTCTAATAAGCTATTCTTATTATTAACATCTGAGCTTTTTTCTCTCTCTTGATCAAAAGCGAATGTGTTTATTAATCCATTAATATGACTCTCTAGTTCATTTGTATATTCATGAAATTTGGTTTAAGCATGCTGGATATTTGCTTGTTCAGATCAGTGGAATAAATTTTTTCCCCTTCTGTTGTATTTTTCAATCAAATCATCAATCTAAGTAGATCATAACTGCTCGTTTCCTGTTTGGTGAACTTGCTGGTGGTGGGATATGTGTGTTTGTGCATGTGAGCGCCAAGCCACCTGTTGAGTTTCAGTGAATCTTGGATCGTGATGGTCCCTAAACTTGGCCCTGTGTGTGTGTGTGTGTGTGTGTGTGTGTGTGTGTGTGTTTCTGTGTCTTTTTTGAGAATACAGATACAGTCAAGGAGTATTAGGACCAACTGTGTATTTGGGAACCCCTGCCAAAATGCGAATGTGTTTGTGAATGCGTTTTCATGCAAACGTGTCCATGTCCAGTTTGGCTATCTCACACAAAGCTGGTTGTTTTGACTGATGCTGCTCACATACACAGACACACAGCTGTGTTTTACACTCATGTCCTTGGTTCTCACATGGCCATAGCAACCTTTCTTATGACACTGATTTCATCTTTTCACACACTAAACTGGAGTCAAACCAGATGTTTGTATTTATTTATTTTTATTTCACATTTTTGACTAAGCAAAGAAGACTATAAAAGTACTTTCCCCTGCATAAAAACCTTATTGTGTGAAAGAAACAATAGAGTCTGGTGTAAATGCCAGCGGTGAACAGAAATCCTGCTTGTAGTTTATCTGAAATGAAAGATATAGGCTAAAAGCAGTTAGCTTTTACCATTTCAAGGTAATAATGCTTATTCCAGACATTAAAGAGATCGGAAGAAAAAAAAACCATCAGGCCTTTCAAAGGATAAAAAACCAGCCTGGAGGAGATAGACTTTGACCGTGTGGCTTGATCTGATAACAATCGGCGTGTTTGGGTAAAGCAATTCATGGCTTCTTCAGACTTTTTCTTTCATTTTAAAGCTTCCTTTATGTTCCAGTTGTGTTGAAGCTATTGGAATGAAATGACTCACTTTGAGTAATTTGATTTTGACTAGTTTAGTCTTTATTGGTTTGTATTTCCCGTATTGTGGAAATACAAGAGGACAGAGCATCTGTCAAGCTGCTCTCCTTATTTATTTATCGGAACTATCAAAACCTCCCTTTTTAAGCCAAAACTACAAGAACAGGAAATTTAAAGTTTTAACGACACCCCTGATACAATCTCCCCTCAGGGGAATGTTAAGGGCTAAACTGTTGCAATCGTGCTTCTGACCCACCAGACGTTTAGTAGTGCTTTATCTAAACTGCCTGCATTGACTGACTCTGTGCTTCGCAGGGCGAGAGCAAAACGGCGCCACCCACAATGACGGTGAACCTGAGGGAGACACCAGCCTCACCAGTCCGGTTCCTCATCAAAGAACAAAACTGGCACCTCCTTCCATCTCTCCTCCATCCATCCCGCTCTCCTCTCCGACATCTCGGAAGCCTGTTAACCCCAGACCTGCTCTCCGGCCCTTGGATTCTGATGTTGGCAGGCTTGAAGTTAGGATACAGGATGGTCAGAGGTCGGATGCCATGGTGACGACCAATGGGGAATCAGGAGCGACAGTGAACCGAGCTCAGTCTTTCCAAGGAAGCAGGCCACAACTCAAAGGAACAACCGGTAAACAAGGAATTCAAATGATCTAACTATCCACCACCCTGTGACAACAATGAAGGCCAATATATATATATATTACAAAACTGTTTCCCTGATTATACATTTTTATTTGCCTTTTGTCTGCCAAATCAGTCATTTGGTTTAACTAATATTCAGCAAAAAAAAAAAAACATGATATCAAATGTAATGAAGTAATGCAATAACACATTGTGGCATGAAGTATGAATGATCAGCATAGTACATGAAGCAGGATGGAAATCCCTTGTGATCTACAGTAAGCAGAACATATACTTACAATAATCATGCTCCAGTGAGTCAGTCTGTTAAAATGGTTGTAACAGGTGTGTGTGTGTGTAACAGGAGAGGCTCAGGGGCTGAAAGGACGATCTTTCTCAGAGAAGAGTTCCATCTGCCGGCCACCCACTCGACCACCAGATCCACCCTCCCGTCTCCTCAATAAAACTCTAACTGAAGACACTCCAGCATCATAGTAAGTATACATCAATTCACCACAAACCATACTTCACTGTAATGCTACTGCTGATTTATTCAGATTCTGGTATTTTTTTTGCTGAAACTGTTTTTTTTTTCATGTTTTTTTTATAAACATTAAATGACTGCATGAATTCTTTGGGTGATGGATAAATCAGCTCTCTGCTCAGGTGTGATTTTGGCACGTTCATCCAGGAAGATTTGCTCCTGATTGTTCCGGTTACTTGGTTGATACCTGTCTACTGCAATTTTTAAGTAGCAGCACAGATTCTCAGTTGGATTGAGTTCAGAACTTTGATTGTGCCATTGTGAGATATGTTTGTGTTCTTGTGCCACTGGGATGTTCATTTAGCCTTGTGTCTGGAATCACTGACTTTCTGAAGGATGAACTTTCTCCCAAACGTTGGCTTTTTGGCAGACTAAAACAGGTTCTCCTGTAGTAGGGCGGCACAATTTTAGGGATGCATTCTATATATATTGGTATCAAAACATTTACTAGTTATCACATTTTTAGGTCAATATTGGATATTTAATTGCATGTTTATTTCCTCTATTTTTTACATAAAGATAATAATTAAATAATGCATAATAATTTAATAACACCGTTGATGTAATCTTTAGCAAATTTTAAAATTAATATACATTTTTCATGCTTTACATTATAATGTTGTAGCATTTAAAATTATTGATTTTAGTTTTTAGGTTTTTTTTAATATTTAGACAAAATAATATAGAATTTTAATACTTATGCAAAAAAAGTATTTGCCAATTATTGCAATAATGATATGAAATTCAACATAAACATTGAACATTTGTTATTGTTGCTGTTAAGGTATTTCAAGACTAAAAGAAGAAAAAGGCATAAAAGTACATAGAGATGGCAGCTCTCAGGTTGAAACGGGTGTGCAAAAACTACAAACTAGGAAGTCTTTGTCTCCAAACTAAGTCCTGTTTTGCCCAAGCTTTCCTGCTAACAGAAAGAGTAACTCAGACTTCTTTCAGTTAAGCCAAACGTGAACCAAGTGAAAAAGATCCCAGCTCTCTTGGCATTTATATTATACCTGAACTTACCTTAAGTTGGACTCAGATCTCTATACACTTTAGCTGTGAGAGGGTTTCTGTCCACTTTTTATTCATAAGTGCTCTCCACTCGTGTTAATTATCTGAACGTGCTCCTCCCGAACTTTGTTAATAAAACATCATTTATTGTTATTATATTTAATATTGAAGTTATGGTTGCACTTTATTTTACAGTATGTGCACTTACAGTGTACTTACCTAAGAAAGTTCTGGTTACTACAGGTAACTACATGGGTTAAGTTTAGGTTTAGGGGTAGGTTCAGGGTTAGTACCTAGTTATTACCCAGTTATTGTAATAATTATAATAAGTACATAGTATGTACATGGGGAAAAGGACTGTAAAATAAAGTGCTACTGAAATTATGAAATAGTTATATTTCTTTAAATGTATAACTTTCAAGCCTGTTTGGCGGATAACTTTCTGTGCAGATTGCAATAGTTTTTCGCTCTGTCGAAATGCTGTAAACTCTTTACATATGTTTATTAATTATTATTTTATTACAATTTCAGCCATTAGTAATCAGACTATTCCGTTGCAAGTTTGATTCTATTGCGATTCGTTTTGCAGCCCTATATTGCAGTACCTCTCTGTATTTTGCACCATCCATCCATCCTTCTGTTTTTATGAATATGTCCAGTTCCTACTGATAAAGAGAAGCCCTACATCTTTCATCGGCATATGGATGGGGTTTTTGTGGTGTGGGCAGATATAGATTTGTGCCATCCAAATTGTTTTAGCCTGACCAAGATTTGATCGTTTCCACATTGCAGCTGGACCACCATTATGCGTTTTGGCAAACTCCTGACATGCTTTCGCATTGTTCTTTTTTAAGAATGGCTCCTTGCTGTCAGCCTCCCTATACAGGCCAGTGTTTGCAGGACTGGTTGGCTGGTGCGTGTTTAATCTGTTGTCAACGACTGAACACTGTTGATCCTGCAAAGTGATTGTTGGCCTCTTTGCAGTTGATTTGGAAGATTTCTGGTTTCGCAGTTTTGAGCGATGACCTTTTCTAGGCAGTGTCTGGGTGGCTTGATTCCAAACACTTGGATATAGTTTTATGTTTTTCCAAAATGTATGCATTTGGTTTACTTTTACTTGGACTCAAGAATGCTCTTAACTCGTAATTTTCACAGCAGTCCCTAAGATTAGCAGCTAGAATAATGATTCTTTAACTGTGGGGATTTTATCTATAAAATGCTACAGTTGTTTTAATGATTCACAGGTAGAGGTCAATTCGACGGCATTTGTGTCCTCATTAATGAAATCGTTTTCCATCCGTGTAAACTTTAAACTTGTGACAAAATGATTGAATTCTTATACAAACAATACATTTCAGATTTTTTTTTTTTTTTTTTTTACAATTAATTCTGGAAAACAAAAACGTTACATTTCTTTTCTGACAGTCACATTAAAATAATGTTGAGTTTCAGTGCTTAGAAATAAATATCCCAGAGAGCTCAATTTCAGTGCAGGATCTGCAGGGATTAAGTAAACTGAGAGATTTAGTAAAGTGTCTGAATCCTTTTGCAAGCCACTGTAAATATACTATATACAGCAGATTTGATGTGGATAAGACTGCTAATCTTGAATGTCTTGTGTCTTACCTCAGAAATGCTTCAAACTAATTTCTTCTGAAAACCCACATACTCTCAAGCATACTGGCTCTATCATTCTTGTGGCAGACTGCAGAATGAGTTGATCTTTTTTGTTGTTATCAGAGTAGTTTGTGTATTTGGTTTGCTTACTCATGAGGGCCTAAAGTCTACAAGATATTTAAAAAAAATTAAGAACCAACTTGTAGGATGGCTAATTAAAAATATTTATGCACAAATAATATCTTAATTAAAATCTAAAAATAGCCGAAGGTGTTTGTGTTAAGGTGCAACAATTAGTTAATGCAGTAATAATTAGTTGGAACAATAAGTCTAATGGAGTATAAGCACAGCAGTGTTACATCAGCGGAATTACTGGGAAAATTAAATAATTTTAATATAGGTGATGGAAAATATGGCAAGAAAAAAGAACAATGCAAGGTGTTAATAATGCACTAACAATTTTTTAGAAGAAGAAAAATGTAGAAAGAACTGATTCAAATCAGTATATTGAGAATTGAGCTGAAGGTCACTAAAATGAAGCACTTTTCTAGCAAATTAATCAACTCAATGAAATACATATATAACTATAACCTGCAACACGCTAGGCATAATGCAGTTTCCTACAACACCAAAAATGAATGAATGAATGAATGAATGAACACAATAACATCTAAAGTGTTGTTAGTACTCTAGTATATTCATATCAAGAGCTCAGATTTTCATGTGGTATTTTGTTTATTCGTATGATACATAAATGAATACATGTTTAGAATTTTTTTTTTTTCAAATTGTGTTAAAAATTTTGTAAAGGTTTGGTGTTATTTTTTTTTATCAATCAAATATTGTCAACAAAAATGTTTTATTGACTAAAATTTGAGCAAAACAGTATAATTTGACTTGACAAAATACAAAAAACATGTCTACAAATTTAAATAAACCTGCACAGATGAATGCTGTATACTAGTGTGTGTGTATTTGTGTGTTCTGTCTGTCAGGTATGCCATATTTACTTAACAGAAAGTGGTTTATGTGTCAATCAATTGCAAATATACATGCGCACACACGCTGATATTCAATGCAGATGGTATTACATGTTTGTGAGATTAAGTGCAAAGAGTGACTCAGACCTCAACACGGCCACGTTTTCACATTTAGGATTCAAGATTCCAACTTCAGTCTCAGAAGAGATTGTAATCTGTTCAAGCATGTTTGGGATTGAATATTGTCATATATTTAGAATGATCTCAGTAGATGATTTTCATCATCAGTGATGAATTGATGCATTCTTCTTTCTTTCTTTCATAGTGTCGCCTCCAAAACCAGATTTTTTGAGAACGCTTCCAGGCAGATGGGGAGGTATGTGTGTGCGTGTATGTGAGGGCATGCATGCGTGTTCATGTGCTGGCTCACGAGTGTGTGTGTGTGTGTGTGTGTGTGTGTGAACCTTTCATTGTTTTCAGCAGCTGCCTTACCTCACTTAGAGCGGAGCCAGTAAAACTCAATGCTCTTTTGATGTGGTGCTTTTAAATAAAGTTGTGTTTAATACAGGACCACATGCTGAAAGTCCTTGTGTTACAGACCAAATAAAATCTGTTCTAGACATACATCCGATCAGTTGTTTAGTCCCGCATGACGGTTTAGTTTAAACCTTTTAAATAGATGGCTACTCTAGAGCAGGTAATATGATCTACGTCTGGGAAAAATTTAACATGCTCACATTTGCACCTACAGGCATAATAGCCTGATTTGAACCCTTTGGCTTAAAGGAATAGTTCATCCGAAAATAAAAATTCCGTCATCATTTATTCATTCCTCATGTTGTTTCAAGGACTTTCTTTCTTCCATTGACCATAGCATGAGAAATTTTGAAGAACGTTTTGGTCACTGTTTTCCATGCAATTACAATAAATAAATTTTCATGCTTCAAAAAGGGTGTAAAAGCACCATAAAACTGTCATAAAATTGGTCCACATGACTCATGCGCTACTGTATATTCCAAGTCTTCTTCGTCATACAATAGTTTTGTGTGAGGAACAGTCCGTTCTAGCTCCCCTCTAACCGATGTCCTGTTCATGAACAAATCATTCTTTTGGAGTTGCATCTCTTCAATGAATCAGTTGATCTGAATCAGTATTCTGAATCTGAATCAGTGATCTGATCCGAATGAGTATTCCTGTAGCATGGTGTTAGCAACACCAAGGTCATGGGTTGGATACCGGGAATGCATGAACTTGAATGCAATGTAAGTCATCTTGGATGAAAGCATATGCCAAATGCATAAATGTACAGTAAATTAATCATTTAGGTAAATGGTTTGTTCACAGATTAGACTGATTCAGTTCTATAACTCAATTTCAATTCAGTGACTGTGTTCCAGCTTGCTGGAGATTATCAGTAAATAATAATTCATATGACTAAATATGGCGCATGAATCGTATGGACCATTTTTAAGGTGCTTTTTTTGTACTTTTGGAGCTTGACAGTCACCGGTCATATAATGGACCAGTTTAATGGCACTTTTATAAGGTGCTTATGTGATTTTAAATGCTTGAAAGCTCCAGTCTTCAGTCATTTTTATTGCATGAAAAAGAACAATATTCTTTACATTTCTCCATTTATGTTCCAAAGAAAAAGAAAGTCGATAAAGTTATTATGACAAATAATAGTAAATTATGACATTATAATAGTAAATTAATGTAATTCAAAAAGTAAGCTTTTTCATTTTTGGGTAAACTATCCCAAAAGCACAAGATTCAAAGGCTACTGTGTAAGATTTTCCTAGACACCACAGGAAAGTGCAGAGAAGTTAGACTAGTTTTGCAGTCAGAAGTGAGCTACTGCTCAGATATCAGGTTTTGTGTGACAGTATGTGGGTGTTTGTAATCTAAAATCAGTATGGGCTGATATTACTAAATTCTGAATTATGAAGTATGAAATGATGAGCAGTTTGGCTGCTTGTTTGAGATTAGGAGGATTCTTTTCACTGCTCGTGGCTGCACTCCAAGCCCGCGCACACACTTGTGTAGTTCAAGTTCAAGGACTTTCACAGTGCTAGAACAGATCCCAAAGGGAACTCTCAGAGGATACTAAGATAAAAGGTTTGACCAATGCAAAGCATCAAAGTTAACTAAAATGAACGTCTGTAATGAAGCACCACACCCCGTTCATTTCACAAGCCTGTGCACAGCGCTCGCTACGCAGGTGCCCATATTTCAAGTGCATAAAATCTAATGTACTGATGATGGTGCAGGTGACAATGACATTTTAAAGGAGTAATTCAGCCAAAAAATGTACATTTTGTCATCATTTACTCATCCTTGTGTCATTCCAATCTTGAACGCTGTAAATTTCATTGAAATACAAAAGGAGAATTTTGAGGATTCTGTATCTTCCATACTATGACAGTTCACAGGTATCATGGGCTGTCAAGTTCCAAAAATGACCAAATAAGTGGTGTATATATGTCTCTATATCCTAAGATATACCAATATGGTGCACTCATATTACTACAGTATGAAGTGGAGAAAGGGCAACATGCAGTATGGCGGAATAAGCCCCCGCCTTCTAAATAAAAGAGCCAATTGTCATCGCATCACTCTGGTTGCCATTCAATCACCTGATGGAGTTTGGGTTCCTCGCCACTGTCGCCCCGGGCTTGCTTAGTTGGGGACACTTAATATTCAACAATATTATTGATTTGACTGCACTGACACTATTGGATGAGAGCTGGACAATACATCACTGTTTTCTGCAGAACTGCTTTATAGATGAAATAAACTAATGTAATAATTGATCTTTACGACGGAACTGAATAAACACTGAACTGACTTCAGCTGAACAATGACACTATTTTCTTTTGTTATTTTCTTTTCCTGTTATCGCTATAAAGCTGCTTTGAAACAATCTGTATTGTATAAATTGCTATATAAATAAAGGCAACTTGACTAGAAACAGTCAGTGTCCTGAGACACGCACTTAGGAGTTATTAGCTCATTGACTGGTCCAGCCTCAAATATAAGCTATCCATACTTATGCTATTTGAGCATAATAAACAACATTTCTGGGATAGTTTATGTCAGATTTTGTTGTTGATTTGAAATATGGTTAGACATCTTGAACATTAATTGTCATTGGATCAAGCTTGTCTTGTGACCAAACTTTATGATGTCAAAACTGCACCATATTGACTCAAGAACTCTTAGTTTTAGGACCTTTTTAGATCTTGACAACCTCATCCCTTTGTACAGCCATTGTAGAGAAATAATTTAAAATTTTGTCAATTTTCCACGAAAAAAAAAAAACAGCTAACGGGTTTGGAACAACATGAGTGAGTAAATAATGACTGCATTTTCTTTTTTGGGTAAACTATTCATTGAAGTTGCTGAAAAGAATTACATTTATAATAACAACTTACTGTTTTTTGTCCTGCAGCTCCTCTCCGAATGCCTCAACTGCAGCTTCTAGAGATGAGGTACGGCATGTTCTACTGTCTTATTTTTATTGTTAAAGTAACCTATAGTGTTTATGCTCATTTCTGTCACTTGTTTTTCTTTGCAGAACACTAAATAGGAACTTCCAGTCACTGCTACAACTTGTGGATCAATGTCTTGTGGACCAATTAATGCACATCAGCGGTCAGGGGACTGTATGTGGCCATGTATGGCACAGGCCTGGTGTCTGGATGTGGTTTTGATAGATAAATTATTAATGTTACTGACAGAGCATGAAGGGACACCCCTTGACCCCAGTTTTTGTGTGTGTATGTGTATGTGAATTGGGCAGGGTACTATTTTTTTGTGCTTCATTGCCAATTTTTGCACTTGCTTACTTTGTTGTAAAACTAAGTCTTTGATTCTTGCTCGGATCAAAGAACAAAAAGAAAGAAATGAATTTTTTTTCTTTTTTAAACATTTTGACCTTCCTGCACACAATAGGGAGAACTCCCTCCTGTTCTCTCGGTCATTGTGTCTCTCAATATCTCTCTGACCTACTTTAATGAAACTAATAAGACTTACGGTTTACAGTCTCACTCTACAGACGCACTACAGACTTCACTTTAAGAGTGGTAGAAGGTGGTACACCCCAGACATATTATATAATCAACACTAATCAGTATTTAATTACGTAGAAGCTGAACATGCTTCTATTAATTATCTATTACTTAGTAATTAGTAACTGGAAAGAGATGAATCACCAGCAATGCTAGTTTTGAATGTTTCTGACAAGCAGAGTAATTACTGTAATTGCAAACTGCTTCTCCTTTTATCTGTTATGACATGCTTCTGGTGTTCCTATAGCAAACCAAAAGGGATTGAGGAACTTTCTTTACTTTGACTAGTTCACAGAGCAAAGGACGCTTCAATAAGTTTTTCTCTCCCTCTTGACCTTTCTTCTTTTTTTTTTTTCAAACTATCAGTCAACCTTACTGATATAGAGATCAGTTTCAGTACTGAGCTTAACCTCACTTTTAAGTCTCAAGCTTTGACCGGTTTCTTTTGGTCAGTGTGAATCTTCAGTGTGAAATCTAAAGTTTTCAAGTCTCATTCTCACTTTCACACAATTGTAAATGTGGAAATGGAAATGTATATGTCAGTGTGTTTTTGGTACTTCAGATACGATGAGGTTGAAATTTTAGGTCACTTTATGTGGGTTTGGCGCATTCCTATGTATTATTATTTTTATAAAGCTCCAAATTTACGTAGTTTATGTAAATATTTTATTGCTGTTTGTCAAGTTCTCAATTTCTAATTCTTTGTAACAGTCACTAACCCTGTTTGTTTTTTCGTTTAAATGTACTGCTGCAAAATGCAACTTTATTAAAAAAAAAAAAAGAGAGATGAACTGTTTCATTCTTATGAAAGTAAGCTGTACCTGAAAGTGCACTGAGTCAACCCAGAGTAGAAATAAATCTATACAATGAAATGGCCTCATGATAATAATCAATAAATGAGTGGGAGGAGAACGGACCATTGGAATCTAGGTAAATTAAAACAGCTATGCATCAGTCAAAATCCAAAGTACAAAAAAAGTCATGGCCTTAAGAGGTTAGACAAGCTCCCACCACAAAAATGCTTCTTGTGCCCATTTGCTTTTTCATGAGATTGTTTAGGTCCATCCGATTCAGGGTGTGTCTCACAAAAAAGTTGCACAGGACTTTCAAGAGTTTCAAATGTTTTTTATTGAAAGCGGTAAAACACAAACAACCCTGATTTACAGAGGCTCTACACAACAGGAATCAGAGCGTGTCTGACAATTTTCCATAAGAGTAGAAATCAGTTCGCAAACTGAAAAATGAAATCGTCAGTTAACAACTGTCAATACAACACTACATAGCAGTACCAAATAACCTGCGAAAAGCGTGCATGCACAGACACACACCCACTCACACATACACACAACTGCTGTAAAAAAAAAAAGACTATAAAGTCACAAAGATTTAAGTAACAAACATCGTTTAAGAAGCCAGAATTTCCTCTTCTAGTCATATAAAGCCAAACTACCCAGCTCCTCCGTCTGCATATGGAAAGGCGAAAAAAGATCCCATAATACCAGGAAAAGACAGGAATTATTCACACAGAGAAAAAAGCTGTAAAAAAAAAGCATTCACTAATAATTAGTCGTGTAATTGCTCGTATCAGCCAGCGAAGAGAGTTAAAAAAAAAAAAAAAAGTCATCGTTACACATATGGGAGTTCGTATATGGTTTACAAAGCTGAAAGGACATAAATAGATAAAGCTATTTCATGGTTTCATTATGTTTCATTAGCACATTTAGTGTCTGTAACCAGTGTTGGTGCTCTCGTTTCAGTTTAACGTAGCTCTTCATTTCAAGATACTTTGCAGTAATACACATTAGAAAGCCAAATTATATCAGTGAGAAATCATTTGGTAACATTTTTCCCCCTTGTGTACCGAAAGACCAATTTATAACCACAGGAAGCATCCTGGTGACATGCAGACTGTTATTAAGACTCTAGGTTCTGTTGTTCACGTGAGAGTGGAAACATTGGTAGGATCCAAGCAAACCTTTTGTCATTAACACAGGCCAAATTCAATATTTTGCAAATGAAACCCGACAATCTTTCATCCCCCTTTTTTACCTATAAGGGTGGCGAAGTAGAGCCTGCTAACAGATTTACAAGAGTGCATATAAACATATGCTTTTGCTATTGGCTGACACACCGCACACAGTAACAGTAAATCTTAAGACTTTAATTAAAAACCAACACACGCAAAGTTCTACATCATAGCTCATAAGGGATGTCTTAAGAAAGTCACAAATCAGCGTATGGACCATCCAAGCACAAGTTGGTTCACACATGCGGGGTGTTACATCTGAGTGTTGCTAAATGACATATTAGAAACGTTCCATTGTAAACAGACAATTGTAAGACAGAGAGAGAGAGAGCGAGAGAGCGTCTCTCAAAAAGTCGAGTATGAATGAGATATATCAGTCTTTACATGCAAGTTCCACTGGCTAATGAACGACTTCGTGATCAGACTTTGGCTTTGGCTCTGTCCTAAAGCGCTGCATGTCTGTGGTAGAAGTCATGAGCTCTTTTTTTTGGCAGGGTAAAAGTGCAGATTGGAGTTCTGCAAATTCTAATGAGTGCTTTCGGGCCGTCTAAATGGGTAAACACCTGCGTGTAATTGCGCGGTGCTCGGTGCTGTCAGAGCAGAAGAGCTGTCTCTGACAGCCTATTCTCTGCCTGGCACATTTAAACCGTCAACATGCTCCGCGGCGACAAGAGCTCGAGCAGCTAAACCACATCTCGTCGTTTTAACTCGGTGGAAAACTCCCTGCTCTGCTGAAAGCACACCCCAGGTCACCCGAGGCCTGACAAAGACAACATAGCGTCGCGATTTTTGGGCTCTTTAAAGAGTAATCTACATACATAACGCTGCAGGCATTATTCAATCATTTAGAAACGGAGAGCGTGCAGAGGATAAAGTTGACACGACGTCTAGAAAATACGAGCTGCGAAGGAGTATGAGGCAAGCGAGTAAAGTCTTTCCTTTCTGACAGATAAATAGAGAATTAATTGAAGCGAAAGCGAAGTAAAAATACATATGCCTCGTGTGTGTGTGTGTGTGTGTTTTGTCTTATTTTACACCCTCGTGAATAAATAGGAGAGCTTTAGCACCTCTTGCCGTTGATTTGCGGCAGTTGATGGTGATCAAGATGTTTGGTACAAGTTTCTGATAAAATAACAGTACTGTCCAGTGTTATTATATACGCATAGTTTTTTTTGTTTGTTTTTTTTTTGTTTTTTTAAGCTGTGTACAATTTGAAGCGTGTTTTGGTATTCTAAATGAGCTCATTGAAAGAGCGTGTTAAGCATTAAATTACTTATTGCTTGCGCGGAGAAATACAAATCCCTCAGTGGCATTTACTATAAAGGAAAGAGAAGGAAATGTACTGTTAAACTATTGACTACATCCATACATTAGCACATAGAAAGGTTGAAAAGAACCACGCTCAACTTTTACATATATATATACAAGATCATTACCTTGCCAATTCTTCCATTAAGGGGGAGAGAGAGAGAGAGAGAGAGAGAGAGAGAGAGAGAGAGAGAGAGAGAGAGAGAGAGAGAGAGAGAGAGAGAGAGAGAGAGAGAGAGAGAGAGAGAGAGAGAGAGAGAGAGAGAGAGAGAGAGAGAGAGCGAGAGAGAGAGAGAGAGACTTCATAAGAGCCTTAATGGGAAAACAGTCCTGTTTCCTAACAATATCCATTTAGCTTACTGGAAAAGCAGTTAATTTTTTTTGAATATCTAGGGCTTTAGCATGCAATTATTTGTTGTTTTTTCATGATGGAGATGAAGACAGCATGCATAGATTTATATTTATGTATATATATTTGAAGATCCTCTATGCTGACCCAAGCGTTGCTGTATTTGTGTTCTATATACAAACTGTCAACGTTATACCCTAAAACCTGCACTTAATTATCCAGGTTGTAAAAAAGGGCACTGAGCCTCGTCTTAACAAAAGTCTGCTGTCTAGAGGAGGCAACTCTTGATGACTGAGATGTTTTTCATCGTGCCGTCCTTTCGTTTTCAGTGGCAACTTTCAAACCCAACTGTAACAGATTTTCAATTGACCGAAAAAGTCACAAATTGTCTGAACATTCCGAATGAATGATGCCTTTTAAAAAGCTTTTATAAAGAGCCTCTACATTTCATAAGAAATGAATGAAGCACTTGTTTTACAATCAATAAACTAATAAAGCAGGAAGGAGACTGATGGCCAGCCTGCTGTGCTGAATTTTATACTGTTTTAATGCTACAGTACTGTATTTAGTAGTGTGTTGTTCTAACTAACAATAGTAAAAGTCACAAGTGAAGAGATTCTGTCTTGGTTTTTACCACGTTTGAATGTATTACTCTATGCATGTAGCTTTGATTTGTCCTGATCTCTCAAGTCACGGACAATAAATGAAACCTTTTATCCCACAATGCATAGAGTCGAGGCAGGTCACAGATTCTGATAGGGATCTGTGTAATGTCCTTTTTTTTTTTTGATTAAGGGCTCAGATGAAAATTCAGTGTGATATTTTTTCCAACATGTCCACTGGGCAACACGCTGTAACTCTTGAAGGATAACTGCTGGTCGAAAGAAAGAACAAAACCATGCTGTCAGTTTGAGAAAATGAGCTCAAATGATCTCTGAGGAGAAGATAGACAACTGTAATGATGTAATGGTCCCACTACTTTTCAGGGCCATTTTTCAAAACGAGGGAGACGAGACTGATATAGAAAGGGAGGGATGGAGGGAGGGAGGTTAGAGAGAGGGAAAATAAAAAAATCAGGATTGTTCAGTCTCATCGCTCGATTCGAGTCCAGATTAAAAGTGTTGCAGGCTGGTTTAGGCTGGTTCAAACCGAACTGACTGGCTCATATGGCCTGGGTGGGGTTGGTATGGATCGGTGGTTCAGGGGTGTAGTCATGTCATTTGTGAAACAGGATTGGTTTAGACAGGCCGGCGAGGATCTTTGGCACCTGGACTGAGATTATTTCTGCAATCATTTCGGGAAAGCTGACCTTTGTGGGCAGGGACCGGGCTTGAACAAAGAGGTCAAAGGTGAACTGGTGCAACTTCTGAACAATCTGGGTGAGGGAGAGAAAGAGAGAAAGAGGAAAGGAGAGACAAAAATAAGCAAAATGACAACATATTTTACATAATTATTGTTTGTTAATGTTGCTTCTTAGTTGCTTACTTTTCTATCTTTGGTTATTTGAGCTTATACAGCACTTTGGTCAGTCCTGTGGCTGTTTTAAATGTGCTTTATAAATAAAAGAACTGAACTTATCAAAGTTGAAAATAGTTATGCTACTTTATATTTTTGTGGGAATCATGAAAGCATTTATTTGAAATAGAATCGTTTTGAATTTGTAACCACGTAAAAGTCTTTACTGACACTTTTGATCAATTTAACGCTATTAATTAATATTACTGACCCCAAACATTTGAACGGTACTGCATCATGGGGCCAGTAATGCATGTAACACACTAATCAGTGTGATGTATGGTGTCTCTGTATGTGTGTGTGTTTTTATGTATACAGTGTATGTGATTGCGTGTATGAGTGTTACTAACTGGTTGCAGCGAGTCCATCAGTCGGGTCAGCTGTTGGAAGCGCATGGCACAGTTGGTCTTCCTGCCATAGTTGATTAAACGATCAAGTTCGTTTATATATGTCAGACGCAGCTCATCAAAATACTTCTGACTCTTCAGCCCCTCCACTGGAACTGCAGAAATAGAAATAAATACATGCACCAACTTGTTTTCATTGAAATGCACCAGTTTTGTGTGTTTGCTTATTGCATCTTGCATTTCACCGTGTAATATAAATAAGAAATACACTACAAATAGGGTATAAAATGCAGACTAGACAGACTAAACTCCAGTCACTTTTTAACACTTTTTTAGCAAATGGTCAGTGAAAGGAGGTACCTAACCTTCAGGAGGTCAAACTAAATATTATATGAGCGGTTTCATTTTCTATTCATTTTCTATGAGGTTTTTTTGTCACCCTATTACTAAAATGTAGGGCAAAAAATACAGTATAAAAGACTGATTTCTGTGGTTAATATTTTCAAGTATAAACGTTAATTAATATCAACATTAAAAAATTTACAGTTTAAAAAAAATGAAAACAGAGCTATCACTTCATTCAAGCGCCACATTAAGAGCTGCAGATGACGTGGTTATTTTAACAACAGTTATAACATTTAATAACATTTAGAGATGGCAAGGGAAGACAGAAAACTAGTTAACTTTGTTTTTTGTGCTCATGATGAGAGTTCTGATTATTAGATTATGAACTGTATTTGTTTGTGCAAAATATAAAAATGGTCCATACTTTTCTTAAATGGGTCCTATTTTGCCCTTTTTTACAAGATGTAGAATAAGTCTCTAATGTCCCCAGAGTGTGCATGTGAAGTTTTAGCTCAAAATACCCCACAGATTATTTTCATAGCACTTTTTGAGGGTGAGCAAAAACGCACTGTTTTTTTTGTGTGTCCCTTTAAATGCAAATGAGCGGCTGCTCCCTTTCAGGAAGAGGGCGGAGCTTCAAGAGCTCGAGTTAGCAGCTTGATTACCTCACGCAGACACGCACTGAAAATGTCAGAAACTGTTCAGCCTTTTATGTTAACCGGAGTCGGACAATGATGGAGAGACTCACTAAGAAGTGACAACATGAATGAGGCATTTATATAGCGCTTTCATATGTACTACTGTACACCCAAAGCGCTTTACACTCATGTCAGGGGTCTCTCCTCAACCACCACCAGTGTGCAGCATCCACTTGGATGATGCGACGGCAGCCACAGTACAACGGCGCCAGTGCGCTCACCTGTGATAGAGCCAATTCAGTGGATGGGGATTATTAGGAGGCCGTGATTGGTAAGAGCCAATGGAGGGAATTTGGCCAGGACACCGAGAAGTGCCATGGGATTTTTAATGACCACAGAGAGTCAGGACCTCGGTTTAACGTCTCATCCGAAGGACGGCGCTTGTTACAGTACAGTGTCCCCATCACTATACTGGGGTGTTAGGACCCACACAGACCACAGGGTGAGCACCCCCTCATGGCCTCACTAACACCTCTTCCAGCAGCTACCTGGTTTTCCCAGTTGGTCTCCCATCCAGGTACTGACCAGGGTCAACCCTACTTAGCTTCAGTGGGAAACCAGTCTTGGGCTACAGGGTGATATGGCTGCTGGTAGAATATATTCCCAACATGTAGAATGCAACAGGACGTTTCTGAATGGTTAGTTGATGAATTTATGTAGCTGATGTGGAGTAAACTATCTTCAAGTCATTGATTAGCATATTCTGTCATGATAATCTATAAATCGCTCGTGTGGGAATTGTCGTAAAATGTCTTCAGAGCCAGAGAATATATGCTGCATGAAGATAGAACAGGTATAATTTAGTTATTTAGTAATTTAGTAATTACGGTTATAACTTATGTTGTCATCTTGCTTTATGACATGCTATTGCATTTGTGTTACGTACTGTATTGCAATAAAGGTGAAAAGACGAATGCGACAGCTTGAGCAGACTCCAAAATGTGCTCTACTACATAACTCTTCCTCTTCTCAACATGGCCTTTGTTGCGTGTTCCCGGGGGTGGGGTTTATGTAAATTTTAGGGTTTGTGATGTCATTAACCCGTGAAGAAGCTCGTTGTAGTCCCTACCAGCCATTTGTTGTAGTCCTTAAAAAGCGATTTCTGTAAAATAAAATATCTCCCTTTGATTTGAACTTTAAGCGTCGTAACTTTACAGATGTTGTTTATGCTCAAACAGCAACATTACACACTAACTAAAGTTAAAAAATTTAAATCATAATCAAGGACCCCTTTAAGAGGTAAACCCTGTGTAACGGTCTGGTCTGCAGCACGCACGGCAAGACGAAATAGTAACTCAGAATAGATTTTATTTAAACTTCATAATACTCAGGAACACACAGGGAAACATAGGAGGAATAGCAAACCAATAAACACATACGAGAACCGACAAAGGAACTGAACAAAACAGGGAGTTTAAAACAAGATAAACATAATGGGCCCTATTATACATCCGGCGCAATGCGACGCCAGGCGCGACTCAAGTGTTTTTTGCTAATTTCATCCTGACGCAGTTATCATTTTCACATCCTGTGCCACGTTGTTTAAATAACAAATGCATCTGCGCTCATCTGTTCGCCCATGGGTGTGCTGGTCTGAAATGAGGTGTGTTCAGGCGCATTGTTGGCGCGTTGCTATTTTGAGGCAACTGAAAATGGCTGTGCCATTGACAATAGTGCAGTATTTTTTGTGTTATTTAAAGGGCGCGTTAGTAATATGCGCCTGTAGGCGGGTGCACAACGCGCATACACTCTCCTTATTACACACACAGGGACGCGCAGCAGCACACAAACATGCCAAATATTAAAAATAAAAGGATTACAATGTAAAAGATTATTGTGTACATAAAGATAAAAATGCCTACATGTCATAATGGATAGTCATTGCATGTATCAGAATTACCTATTTGCAGTAATGACGAATGAAATTGGCTACTTATTTAACCAATCGTGGCAATACACGCATGTATTTAAACTGACTCGTCAGGTTGAGAGTATCTATATTCTGCCATGTAAATAGCGAATCCGCCATGGTGCAAGTGCAACTGACTTTTAAAGGGGAATGGGAGATGAGACTCTGATTGGTTTTTATTGTATGTTATGCCCAAAACACACCCATGTCTCATTAAGAGAATAGGGGCAACCCTTTTAGACCATGCGCCGGGTGCGCCGACCATTTTTCCTGTCGTTAAACTAGCAAAAGTGGATTCAGACACGCCCTAAGTGCACTTGCGCCGTGCACTTTAGACCATGTGCTTAGATCGTTAAAATAGGGCCCAATGACTGACAGGTGATATTTATACGTAACCATAGAAACAAACGAGGAGATAATCAACAACCAAGAAAACAAGAACTGAACTGAGCAGAGACTAAACAAAACGTGACACCCTGCACCCCCTTTTTTTGTGAAAAAAAAAAAGAAAAGAAAAAAAGCCTGATAAAACATCTGATCTAACCTTTTTATATTCATATCCAGTTGGGAGAAATATTAACTTTTTTGGGAAATATTGGTAACATTTTTTAAACATTACTGCTTTGGCTCTCGGGGCCCAAGATTCTCAAATTTGATGACTATTTTGAGTGTTTAGTGTTTTTCTTTTACAAAGTACTAACTGTTCAAAAAAAGTATTGTCCAGACAAGGAAATATACACTCACCTAAAGGATTATTAGGAACACCATACTAATACTGTGTTTGACCCCCTTTCGCCTTCAGAACTGCCTTAATTCTATGTGGCATTGATTCAACAAGGTGCTGAAAGCATTCTTTAGAAATGTTGGCCCATATTGATAGGATAGCTTCTTGCAGTTGATGGAGATTTGTGGGATGCACATCCAGGGCACGAAGCTCCCGTTCCACCACATCCCAAAGATGCTCTATTGGGTTGAGATCTGGTGACTGTGGGGGCCATTTTAGTACAGTGAACTCATTGTCATGTTCAAGAAACCAATTTGAAATGATTCGAGCTTTGTGACATGGTGCATTATCCTGCTGGAAGTAGCCATCAGAGGATGGGTACATGGTGGTCATAAAGGGATGGACATGGTCAGAAACAATGCTCAGGTAGGCCGTGGCATTTAAACGATGCCCAATTGGCACTAAGGGGCCTAAAGTGTGCCAAGAAAACATCCCCCACACCATTACACCACCACCACCAGCCTGCACAGTGGTAACAAGGCATGATGGATCCATGTTCTCATTCTGTTTACGCCAAATTCTGACTCTACCATCTGAATGTCTCAACAGAAATCGAGACTCATCAGACCAGGCAACATTTTTCCAGTCTTCAACTGTCCAATTTTGGTGAGCTCGTGCAAATTGTAGCCTCTTTTTTCTGTTTGTAGTGGAGATGAGTGGTACCCGGTGGGGTCTTCTGCTGTTGTAGCCCATCCGCCTCAAGGTTGTGCGTGTTGTGGCTTCACAAATGCTTTGCTGCATACCTCGGTTGTAACGAGTGGTTATTTCAGTCAAAGTTGCTCTTCTATCAGCTTGAATCAGTCGGCCCATTCTCCTCTGACCTCTAGCATCAACAAGGCATTTTCGCCCACAGGACTGCCGCATACTGGATGTTTTTCCCTTTTCACACCATTCTTTGTAAACTCTAGAAATGGTTGTGCGTGAAAATCCCAGTAACTGAGCAGATTGTGAAATACTCAGACCGGCCCGTCTGGCACCAACAACCATGCCACGCTCAAAATTGCTTAAATCACCTTTCTTTCCCATTCTGACATTCAGTTTGGAGTTCAGGAGATTGTCTTGACCAGGACCACACCCCTAAATGCATTGAAGCAACTGCCATGTGATTGGTTGATTAGATAATTGCATTAATCAGAAATTGAACAGGTGTTCCTAATAATCCTTTAGGTGAGTGTAGACCGGACCTCTTGGAACTTTAATTGAATACCCCTGGTCTAGAAGCTCTCTGAGGTGGGTCAGGCCAAGGGCACTATTTCAAGCCGCTGATGAAAGACATTTTATGTGTTTACAACTGACTACTTGTCAGGCTTGGCTCATTTCATCAAAAGTTTACCTAGCATATCTAATGTCATTAGGTGTTAATATCCACGAGTACTCTGGCAGAAAAATCTGTATGTGAACATACAGACACAGACACAGAAGTAGACTCACTGATGCTGAAGAGGAGGAGGGCCTTCATACAGAGGAATTCTTCCTGTGTGACCTGCAGCAGCACAAACTCCTGCGAGAGGTGCTTCATCTGAACACAGTGCTCGTACATGCTGGAGATATGCATCCTACGACTGACAGACAGGGGCAGATTAATAGACAGACACAGAGAGAGAGCGAGAGACAAACAAAGAAACATCTGGCAATTTTAGATAGCTTGAAACAACTTTCCATCCACTAATTACCATACAGTACTGACAACTGAACAATGCGGTCAGTCATCTAATGACTCCAAAATCTCTTACTAAATGAAATGTATTTCATGCCTAAAACACAATTTCCGTCAGCAGTTCTGGTATGGGATATGGCCAAGATGCATTTAGGAAGGAAGTATTCTATTTCAGATATTGGTGAAAAAGGCCATTGAGAGCATGTGAGCCCCCCAAAAAATCCAATCTCTCCTGGGATTGTGTTTGTGACAAAGATCCTCCACACCATAATAAGCCAGCAGTAAATTATAAATGAATCTTGGAAGTCTCAACGACGAGACTGTTATTGTGTGCATGAAGTACAAGATATGTACCTGCACGACAGAGAGAAAGAGAGGAAGATAGAGAGATGGAATAAGGCAGAGAGAGGGCCGCTGAGGAGAAATGAAATAAAAATGAGTTTGAGGAAAGATGGATTAGTACATTTACAAGACGAACAAATGGACAGAAGAAGAAAATGGAATGGGAGAGAGAGAGGAGGCAACAATGCAAAACACAGATGGGTGCCGGACACAAAAGAAAACAGGCAAATAAAAGCAGGGCGGATGTGAAAGAGAATAAGACTGACTCATTGAAGACCAGGTCTGGAGCGAAGTACAGCATCCGCGCATTGGCGTTCTTGTAGGATCTCCAACCCAGAGCAAAGACCATCACTCCCATCCAAGTGTGTTGTATGACTGTCATCTGATCATCCACATGCAGGTTACGGAAACCTGAGAGATGGGGAGAGATGGGGGAGATATTTGTGGTTTGTGTTTGCTGCCTATAGCTCACAGTTTGTCAGCTGCCTGGGCGCTATTTTTTCAGACCAACTTCATTTATGACTCTATTTCAATTCCACCAGCTCAAGCTATAAATCAGACTTCATCTGATGATGTTACTTAGAAAAAAATATGCATGCTTATCTGAATCGAGGATTTTTAGTACATCGAATTGAACCAAACGAAACTGAATCTGTAGAAGACCAGGCAGCATATGCACTGCTGTCAGGAAACAAAGGGGAAACACGTTGCACGTTCCTGGGCTAAAACTTGATCCCACTTTCCTCTGAAAAGATTCATCATTGGCTTCGGTGCAGATTAAAATGGATCCGTGTCAAGACACCCCTTTATCTCCTGCTATTTATCTCTCAGTATTTGATGGTTTGCCACTGGCGCATTTTACACAGGACTGAAGTCTGCCTTTGCTTTTCAAAATGCTCTTTATCAAAGCCATAGAGTGAAGTAGATTACACAACACGTACTCTTCAATTGGAAATACAAACCATAATTAAATCACTGTGGAAAAAAACCCAAATAATTTTCCACTGATGTCCCGACTGGAATCAACAGGCAGGATCTTCATCTCGTTCTTATATTATTCTATGTCAATAAAAATTAATCATGTAACTGATAATGAATAGGGGGGGAAATCTTTTTTTAAATCTAGTTTCCTTGAAATATACTCTTTGAATTTATGTTGGTTTCATGTTTTTTTTTGTATGGGTGGGTGTATGGATTGGTGTACAAATCTTAATCACATATATATATATATATATATATATATACACACACACCAATAAGGCATAACATTATGTGTGGCTCCCCCTTTTGCTGCCAAAACAGCCCTGACCCGTCGAGGCATGGACTCCACTAGACCCCTGAAGGTGTGCTGTGGTATCTGGCACCAAGGTATTAGCAGCAGATCCTTTAAGTCCTCTAAGTTATGAGGTGGGGCCTCCATGGATCGGATTTGTTTGTTCAACACATCCCACAGATGCTCGATTAGAATGAGATCTGGGGAATTTGGAGGCCAAGTCAACACCTCAAACTCGTTGTTGTGCTCCTCAAACCATTCCTGAACCATTTTTGCTTTGTGGCAGGGTGCATTATCCTGATGAAAGAGGCCACAGCCTCCAGGGAATACCGTTTCCATGAAAGGGTGTACATGGTCTGCAACAATGCTTAGGTAGGTGGTACGTGTCAAAGTAACATCCACATGGATGGCAGGACCCAAGGTTTCCCAGAAGAACATTGTCCAAAGCATCACACTGCCTCCGTCGACTTGCCTTCTTCCCATAGTGCATCCTGGTGCCATGTGTTCCCTATGTAAGCGACGCACACGCACCCGGCCATCCACGTGATGTAAAAGAAAACGTGATTCATCAGACCAGGCCACCTTCTTCCATTGCTCCGTGGTCCAGTTCTGATGCTCACGTGCCCACTGTTGGTGCTTTCGGCGGTGGACAGGGGTCAGCATGGGCACCCTGACTGGTCTGCAGCTATGCAGCCCCATACAGAACAAACTGCGATGCACTGTGTATTCTGACAGCTTTCTATCAGAACCAGCATTAACTTCTTGAGCAATCTGAGCTACAGTAGCTCTTCTGTTTGATCGGACCACACGGGCCAGCCTTCGCTCCCCACGTGCATCAATGAGCCTTGGCCGCCCATGACCCTGTCGCCGGTTCATCACTGTTCCTTCCTTGGACCACTTTTGATAGATACTGATCACTGCAGACCGGGAACACCCCACAAGAGCTGCAGTTTTGGAGATGCTCTGACCCAGTCGCCTAGCCATCACAATTTGGCCCTTGTCAAACTCACTCAAATCCTTACGCTTGCCCATTTTTCCTGCTTCTAACACATCAACTTGGAGGATAAAATGTTCACTTGCTGCCTAATATACCCCACCCACTAACAGGTGCTGTGATGAAGAAATAATCAGTATTATTCACTTCACCTGTCGGTATATATATATATATATACACTGCGCGCAGAATTATTAGGCACGTTTTTTTTTCAAGGCACATTTTACCAATTCCAAACCACATTAATCTTAATAACTACTATTAACTTTGTATTTAATCATTTATAAGTGATATATAATTGTTCAGCATTTCACTGTCCAATGGTCATGCCTTAACTGCAATGTCTAGTATTGCATTAGTATTGTATCCTTCTCATGCGCATTTAATAATTTTTGACTTTTCAGTCTGAGTTAAATCTCTTTTTCGGCTCATTTTATCTGTAAAAGAAAAAGTGCCTAATAATTCTGCACACCTGAATATAAGGTGTTTTTCATTTCCAGCCTTCATGAACAATTATATATCACTTATAAATTATTAAATACAAAATGAATAGTAGTTATTAAGATTAATGTGGTTTGGAATTGGTAAATATGATTAGAAAATAAACGTGCCTAATAATTCTGCACGCAGTGTATACACACACATACATTTTACATTTACATATTACATTAAATGACATTTTACGACTTGAACTAACCATGTCTTATCATAAAAATGTCAAGTGATCTGATGTTTTAAAAGACTGACTGACATTGACAAAAATGAGGGTCTGCAGGGGTCCTCTCTGTGATATCATTTCCTGTTTAATGTTTTTATTTCCTGCATAATTCTGCCCAAACAGGCCATCGGGAGCACCGGGTGAATTCCTGGTGGCCTGGCAACTGATTTAGCCCATTCTTTTTTTTTTTAAATATATTTTAATTATATATTATTCCCTTTAATATTATATATAATTGCTCCAATGTACTAAAGTGATAATTCCCGAATTCAGCATTCGACAATAAATCGATAATAAATCATGAAATGGTTAGTCTTGACCTGATCTTGACTGACAATGCTACGATTCGGCTCACATGTGTCCTCCAAACTGTTTCGAACAAAGTAAACAGTGCGAGGGACTCGAGGAAGCGGCCAGGTAGAGCATTGAGGGAAAGCGGATTGTAGCAAAATTACTGACCTCTTCAGGGCTTCAAATGCAGGTCAGTTTCACCTGTAAATAGGCTACTGTGGTTTTGTCTTTGTTAACGTAGCTAAGTGTTAAACTGTTAGCAAATGTTAGCAGTAACACCCCATTACTATCGTCACTCTGTATGTTAAATGACATAATTATTATCTATTGTAAAGTTACAGTAGTAATTTAGCAGACAGATATTCACATCAATTTATAGGTTTGGAGGGAGCTAGGGCAGACTCAAACAAAAAATATGAGTAATAATGCAATAACATTTTCACTAGACATTTTAAAGATATTGTCATGATGTATTTATTACCGTACTAATTTTGACATTTCAGCAATTTAGAAAATTTGTTTTAATATATTTGCATGAAATAGTTTTGTTAAATATTGGATATTTAAGACATTTTAAGATAAAACAACAACACCACATTGTTCTAATGTGATACTTTGAATTTACCTAAAATAAATTTAGATTCTGTACAAACAAATTACAATGAGGTGTTTTTTTTTTTTAAACAACGTTGAGACCTGCTGAAGAAGAAGTGACAAGTACAAGAAAAGTAGCAAAAAACATACACACACACAAGGGAGAGAGTTGAGACAGAGAGATATCAGGAGAAATGAAAAGAAAGAGAAAGAAAAGGGAAGTGAAGGTGCAGTTTAAGAGAGAACCTTTAATTATTTTGCACAGCCCTCGCCTAAGGATTTAAACCTTTTTTATGTGACGGCCATACAAAAAAATATGGTTCTCTGTGGTTCCAAAATTTGTTGTGGGTGTATGGGATGGCCTGGATGGGTGTGAGATTTCCTGGCCTGAAATTTTGTCCCAGTCCGGCCCTGACCACATGATTTGGTAGAAAAAAAGTTTTTCAAATAATTATAAGCAATAAAGCAGTGTTGTTTAAATGTTTTTTTTTTTTTTTTACCATTTTAAAATAATGGTAGCACTTTATTTTACAGTCCTGTTTCCCATGTACATTCTATGTACTTATTATAGTAATTACAATAACTGGGTAATGACTAAGTACTAACCCTGAACCTACCCCTAAACCTAAACTTAACCCATGTACAGTTACCTTTATATTAACAAGTACTTTCATAGGTAAGCACACGTAAGTGCACATACTGTAAAATAAAGTGCAACGGAAATAATAATAAGGCCCTGTTTACACCTGGTATTAAGATGCGTTTTGGTCGATCGGATCACAAGTAGATGAGGGAGACACATACCCGTTTACACCTGGTGTCTCTTTTGTCCACTTTCAACCATTTCTGTCCTGATTTCTTCAAGGGGAGGGTCTATGGGTGGGTAAATGTAATGTTTTTTTCAGATTTTTTTTGTCTTTCGATCTAATGGACAAAATAAGCTCGCACAATTTACATATGAACGGAAGACGGAGACGACGGAAAAACATCCGGAGAGCATCAGCTTTCGTTTCTGCTCTGAAAGCCGCAAGACTGCACCGAACACTGTGAGTGCGTGTTAGAAATCAGGAATGGTGAGAGAACACTGTGCTTGGTACGTTTTTTGTCTTCAAACCAAAGTTTAAATCCCGTTTTGCTAGCATGCTTCTCATTATGTTTACGCTTTAAGTCAGTAGGCGGAGAGTAGACGGTCTTTTGTCCACTTTCTGAGAGGTAGAAAGTGGACAAGCTCAAAACGTTTTAGACCCCGTTTACACCTGTATTTAGCGTCGTCCACTTGTGATCCAATCAACCAAAACTTCATTTTAATACCAGGTGTAAACAGGACCAAAAAGGATATAAATTACTTCTGTTGATGAGGCTTTTTTTTTTACTAGAAGAGGTGTATTCAAATTATTGTATTAATTTGCTATATTTTTAAAATAAATTAATAGATAAAAAATTAGTTATGACAATTTGACATACTTAAATTACCTGGAAGTCCTTTGGCCCATTTCACTACCTTGACAAGTTGCCTCTCTCCCAACTCGTTAAGGCTGGTGAGGAGAGCGGCCGCTGAGTCAGGCTGAGCGTGATCGTGGCCAGCGTTCACCACCTCTGGCTCGATGGCCTCCAGGATGTTCAGGAAGATCAGCTGCGAGTGGAATGTCAGGCTGGGCTTGGGCGACATGCACTGGACTGTCTCTGATGGGCCCTGAATGGAGCCAACCTCCTCCGGACCTTTCATCTGTCCAATCTTCCTCAGCTTGCGGGCTGCGGCACGGAACAAAAACAATATATTGTAATAAACAGAGTGGCAGCATTGCTTTGTAAATTCAATCTGCACAAAAACATAATATCAATCTCGAACACATCTTTATTTTATCCAGCACATTATTTAGAAGCCAATGAACCGGGTGGTCTGAATAATGAGGCTGGCATGATCCTATTTCTGCTCTTGAATATCTCTATTATACAACAGAGGATAAAACCTGCACTGCAACGGGTAGTCTCTACGCCACATTATCTTCTGCCAGTCAGCACAAAGAAAGATTACTCCCTGGAAAACACACCTGAGACAATGTGCTTTTCCCTCAGCTGACACTACAATAAAGGACCTGACAGGATTAGCGTAACTGCATTGATGTATTTCAGTAACGTGGAGCAGAACTACAGACATTCAAGAATGCAAAACCTGTGTCGTTCCCCTAATACTTGCATGATTTCTTTCACCAGAAACGCCCATCTCCCTCTCTCTTTTACCTAGGCACCATCTGTATTCTGAGGCTGCTGGTAATAACGCAAATTAAACGAAGATGTAAATATGCGTGCGTGTGTGTGTGAGAGTGTACGAGTGCTTTAATTAGTTTCTACAGTAGCAATAGTTTTGCTTCTGCTCCAGTGAGTGCCTGTGGTTTCGTTATGATGCTTAACACTCACGCTCTCCACTCTGAATTATAAATCAGAGATGCTCATTATTCAATGGGCAGCGTCAGGGTGAGGAATGAAAGACTATCGGTTGAGATGATTTACAACTCACAGACTTTAATGGTGCATTACAAACACCGATCCAAAATGGGGGAAAAAAACAGCCTCCATTAAGAAAAAAAAAAAACTTGAATCATTTGTGAGGCTGCTGATTTAAATGCCTAAAAAACTATTCGTTGCTGGCTAAGAGGACAAACTCGAGTGAAAATGACTCAGCCCTCTGAGATCCCCACAATAAGGAGGCTCCAATTTTGCTGACGAGAGAACGGAGCCTCTCTGCTTGTGGTCTAATATGAAGTGTGGTAAAGCGACAGAAGGGGAGAAAGCAAGATTACAACTTTATCCTGAGGTGGTTTACCAAAAGCCTATGGGTTTGCAGTAAACTCATGGCAAGGTGCCAAAGACACCACCACCGTGCTTCTCTCTTCAAAAGACATATAAACCTGCCATCCCAGCAAATACAAGCAAAAATATAACGTAGATGGTAAATACCACAAAAGTTGCTGCTGCAAAACACTGTCTTCTGTACCTAGATTTGCAGTTTTGCTGATGTGCTTTCAGTATGGAGTAGAACTGAGATCCAAAGTTTATGTCTGAATTTGAGTCAACTTCAAATAAGCTGTAGACAGACTGAAAATTATAAGAAAGACCTCTAATTTGACATTCTATCTAATAATGTTAACAGTCAGACTACGGACTGTGGCAAATATACACCAATCGTGCAAATCAGCTCTGCACAGCGATGGCTTCAGATGCCAATTTAAACAAGCATAAGTCCATATCCAGTACTCTTAAAAAGATAAAGTCCACCCATGAGAGGAAATGCAACTATGACTCCTTTGGATGAACTCAAAACTTTCAAAACACATGTGAATGTAACGGTTGGTGAACCAAGAACAGGCTGAAGACTCAGAAGAGCAGAATACAAACTTAAACAATGACGCTCAGGAACAAACAAAAAGGCAGAGAAATACACTCCAACATAACATTGACTAGACAAAGACTGAGTGAACAAGGGGAACTTAAATAGCAGACAGAAACGAGATAATTAACTAAACAAAGTTGAACAGAACTAAACTAACGAGGGTAACCTAGGAAACAGACAAGTGGCTGGAAACTAAGACAAAAGAACATGTGACAATCAAAACACAACAGGAAGACCAAACACACAGACAGACATGAGACAGTGAAGTCATCCAATGGTGTTTCTCTGAAGGTGCATGAATACCTGGGTAAATGGTGATGCTGACAAAATCTTCTCAGACTTGGAAGAGTAACTGGAGGAACGAGGTGAATGTGTTAAAACTTCACAGATGAGTGAGAAGCCAGCACTCAATGGCGAATGCCGTAGATAAGTGAACAGTTTACCGTTATTTGAGAGAAAACGTTTTGTTTCTGAGTTTTTGGCATTCTGGGCTCCACTCAGAATCTGTAGAAAAGTTTTGACTGATGTGAACTTTAAGCCATAATGACAGATTTGTGCATAAAGACTCACTGGCAGAAAAACAGTTTTGGGACTTTTCGGCAATAAGTAACTGCATGCCATAAGTTTCAGTCTTAAAAGTGTTTTAAACAGGCATGAACTCACAGAACCATTTGTGAGAATGAACAAACAAACAAATTAACTACTAAACAAAGAACTTGTTTGTGGAGAAACCTGATTATAAGCCAAAAAAGTTTTTGCTTTGAAATTGATTTTATTATGAAAAAAATTAATTGTCACTTAATGTGGTAATTATTTAATGTTAAAGTGCAGTATGTTTGAAATAAATCTCTTAATTCTGTCAAAAACCTATTTTTTTAGAGACCATTCTAGAAACAATAATTATATACTTAGCAGAGACTAAATATATAAAATGAGCAGGTCACATATATAGTGAGAAAAAAAAAAGTGTCTAAAAGTTCAAGAGCAACCAGATTGTTACGAACTGCTCTGAGGCTTGAAGGGTTAGGATCCAAAAGCAACTTTATTTAAAGGGTAATCCACAATCGTAGTCAGAGAAAAGGCAAAAGGTCATACACAGGTAGGCAGTCCAATCAGGCAAACAAAACAAGGGACAGATGCAAAAGGGTAATCCGGGATACAGGCAAGAATTCCAACGAAACCGAGAGGCACGAAACCAGGGATAACACTCAGAAATGCAGTGTGAGACAAAACAAGACTTAACAAAGAATGACAGGGTGAACAGGCTAGATAAAGGCAGAGGTATAGAGGTAAATGAGACACAGGTGTAAACAGTGAGTGCTGATGAGTCCGGGCAAAGGATTATGGGTGATGTAGTCTATGATGGAATGACAGTCCAGGTTGGAGTGCCCTCTGGTGGTGATCGGGGCACTCACACTGGTGAATTGTTACACAGATAAAGCAAGAAAACCTGTATGAGAGAACTTCAAATAGAAAAAGACATATTACATTGTAGCTTAAAATCATGAAATAGGCAGTGATCAGGGTGATAGAAGTGATACATCAGAGACCTGCAGGATGATGCAACACCTGATCACCCTTGTCAGGGTTTATTTTATTTTCTGTGATGTTCATTTCTTTGAATGTGTGATTTCTCTCTATGGTTATCACAACTTTGTAGTAGGTGTGATCATTTGCAAAGTTATGTCATTAAATGAACTGATGGAGCTGATCACATTACATCAGGGACTCATTATTTCTGAGCTCTTTACCAATGTAGACAACAATAACAACATACAAACCCGGTTCCAAAAAAGTTGGGACAGTGTACAAATTGTGAATAAAAACAGAATGCAATGATGTGGAAGTTTCAAATTTCAATATTTTATTCAGAATACAACATAGATGACATATCAAATGTTTAAACTGAGAAAATGTATCATTTTAAGGGAAAAATAAGTTGATTTTAAATTTCATGGCATCAACACATCTCAAAAAAGTTGGGACAAGGCCATGTTTACCACTGTGTGGCATCCCCTCTTCTTTTTATAACAGTCTGCAAACGTCTGGGGACTGAGGAGACAAGTTGCTCAAGTTTAGGAATAGGAATGTTGTCCCATTCTTGTCTAATACAGGCTTCTAGTTGCTCAACTGTCTTAGGTCTTCTTTGTCGCATCTTCCTCTTTATGACGCGCCAAATGTTTTCTATGGGTGAAAGATCTGGACTGCAGGCTGGCCATTTCAGTACCCGGATCCTTCTTCTACGCAGCCATGATGTTGTAATTGATGCAGTATGTGGTCTGGCATTGTCATGTTGGAAAATGCAAGGTCTTCCCTAAAAGAGACGACGTCTGGATGGGAGCATATGTTGTTCTAGAACTTGGATATACCTTTCAGCATTGATGGTGCCTTTCCAGATGTGTAAGCTGCCCATGCCACACGCACTCATGCAACCCCATACCATCAGAGATGCAGGCTTCTGAACTGAGCGCTGATAACAACTTGGGTTGTCCTTGTCCTCTTTAGTCCAGATGACATGGAGTCCCAGTTTTCCAAAAAGAACTTCAAATTTTGATTCATCTGACCACAGAACAGTTTTCCACTTTGCCACAGTCCATTTTAAATGAGCCTTGGCCCAGAGAAAACGCCTGCGCTTCTGGATCATGTTTAGATATGGCTTCTTTTTTGACCTATAGAGTTTTAGCCGGCAACGGCGAATGGCACGGTGGATTGTGTTCACCGACAATGTTTTCTGGAAGTATTCCTGAGCCCATGTTGTGATTTCCATTACAGTAGCATTCCTGTATGTGATGCAGTGCCGTCTAAGGGCCCGAAGATCACGGGCATCCAGTATGGTTTTCCGGCATTGACCCTTACGCACAGAGATTGTTCCAGATTCTCTGAATCTTTGGATGATATTATGCACTGTAGATGATGATAACTTCAAACTCTTTGCAATTTTTCTCTGAGAAACTCCTTTCTGATATTGCTCCACTATTTTTCGCCGCAGCATTGGAGGAATTGGTGATCCTCTGCCCATCTTGACTTCTGAGAGACACTGCCACTCTGAGAGGCTCTTTTTATACCCAATCATGTTGCCAATTGACCTAATAAGTTGCAAATTGGTCCTCCAGCTGTTCCTTATATGTACATTTAACTTTTCCGGCCTCTTATTGCTACCTGTCCCAACTTTTTTGGAATGTGTAGCTCTCATGAAATCCAAAATGAGCCAATATTTGGCATGACATTTCAAAATGTCTCACTTTCAACATTTGATATGTTATCTATGTTCTATTGTGAATAAAATATAAGTTTATGAGATTTGTAAATTATTGCATTCCTTTTTTATTCACAATTTGTACAGTGTCACAACTTTTTTGGAATCGGGTTTGTACATGAACACAAAGAAGAGAAAGGAGGAGAAAAAGAAGAGTGCTAGCGTGACAATATGTGGAAGCGAGAAACAGATAGGATGCATTTAGTTGTAAACTGATGTGTCATTTGAGTCTGAAAGGTGAAACTATTCAAGCGCTTTTACAGACAGAATTCAAACGTGTCAGGGAAGAGGGCTGGCCAATCCATTTTTCTGTCGCCATCTGCTCTATTCAGTAGCTCGGTTACCACAAACAGATGTATTTTGTGCGACGGTTTTACAACCACACGTGTGCTGTCTGCTATTTGTTTTTGTCAACAGGAACGGGGCGATCAACTAAACTAAACATTTAAACAAACAAATGTAAACAAACAAAATAATGTACAGTGTAGATTTAAATGGATTTAAAAAAAAAAAGTGATTTTTTTTCCCCCTTTGTATGAATGCTGATTGAGGCTTACTTAAACTAGCAAAAAAAGATATACAAATGAATACGTCAGACATTTCTTTTAAAAAAAATTCTCATTATTTGCTATTTTGATTTTTGTACTCATATATCGTATTGTGTTTGAATTTTAGTGATGTAATAATACTACTGAATTACAGATATAGATGACACATTCACAACATTGGAAAATCACATTTTACTCTGATTAAGTGAACAGAAATTCATGTTTGTGTTGTAATGGTTAGTCCACCTCTACCTTTATCATTGCAATAAATACCTAAAATCAGATGACTACCCTGCTAAATTTTTTTTTATAAAATTTTATAAATTTCATGCTGGTTCAGGCTGGTGTATGCTGGTATAGTGCTGGTGGACAAGCATGATCATACTGTTCTCAAGCATAACAGAAGCTGGTTCACCAGCATGGTTTTGTGGGGTTGAGTGCAAGGAGGCCAGTGTTTTAGGGACAAGCATTGTTTTTGCTTGCATATTTCTCTATTTAACACATTAATGATGTAAAGGAAAAACAATATAAGATTAAAACATATGATTTATTGTAATATATAATATCTTTGTATTTTTACTATCTTAACTAGGTTCTAACTAGGTTAAAAAGTTTTAGCTTTCATTATATTATGAATCAATGTCATCTGAAGTTTTGAAAAACAAAGTTAAATGTTTCAAAGGATTTGTCTCCTATTTTAAAGGATCTGTACACAAATCAGTTAAAAAGAGCTTGTGTACACAGTAAAACAAAAACATTTAGAGATATAAAAACAAAGATGCCAAATAACAGCGTAATCATAGCAGTTTGTTCAATAACGGGTTATGAGAAGAGCACTTTCAATGGGACAGTTAATAGCAACTTGATAATAAAAGTTCAAAATTGAAAGTTGCTGTTTTAAAAGACTTTAATGCTCATTTGGGAACCCCCGTCAGAGGCGTCATGTGCCCCCTCAGATCTTTGAGCCAAATGGATTTGAATGCAGCTTCCAGTAGACAAATAATATTTTTACATTCGATAACTAAGGCCGTGATGTGTACGAACACGTCATCAATTGCTAAATTCAAATTTGCTTTTGTGCTTTAGCTGGCGCTGAGCCAGAGACAGATGCGCTCAGCGCTCATCATATATCTGTTCAGTGTTTTCAACCATATAATGTTTATTTTATGTTTCTGTCTGACATTTAAATACAGATAAGTAGGCTACTAGCAAAAACATTCATAGTTGGTAAAGTATACACTCATGTCTATGGAAGCGGCAACAATCCTTTGAAATAGGCTATAACTGGACAACGTATTTTATTGATATCATATTCTAAACATTTCTATAAATAACTATAGGTACAAAATGAACAGTGCCCCAAAGTTGTCAAATTTCTTTAGTAGTTAATTGAGGATGTTAGGTTTGCAGTACAATGTCGATAAGGTGCAGTTTGCCTTGCGGTGTCAGTGCTTATATGCTTTAAATTAGTTTGTTTCTATGCTACAAAATACGAGGAAGACTGAATCGATGCAGGACTTATAGTCCTAATATTCTTGATATTCTGGAATAGCGACAGTAAATGCGTTAATAATGTATGTTCTCACTTCCATAATTCAAAAGAATAATCGGATATAATGATATTGCACTAATTATTACAGTGAAAGCTAGAGTATTATTATGAAAATAATAACAGTATGAAAGCTAAGTTTTATTCTAATAATAGTTATTTTTATTTGGGAGTTAGTTTTTTCTACATGAAACACAAGCAGTTCTGTTGTCCCATATTGTAGACAATAGTGATAGCATGTACTTTCAACAATTGCTGAAAGAGAATTAATTTAACCAAAGCCAGTGGCCAAGTGCCTAACTAAAGGGAACACTAATCACAATATTGGTGACTTCAAACAGACTTCAACAACTTTTATACATGTACTATATGAAAGAAAAAAGCTATGGTTTATAATAAGTGAACATGGTGATGACGCTGACAGAGTTGTTTAAACATCCTCTGGTAAGATACATTGATTTCATTTGCAGTTGATTTCATCTAATAGTTGGTGTGCTGTCTGCTAGTCTCTTCTCTTTTTTCTGTTCTTGTTGTTCCGCTTATCTTCACCGATTCTTCTTGTTAACCGCAGGTGCCATCACTAATGGTCAATCATTACTTGTAGAATAAATCTATTGGTAACACTTTATTTTAAGGTGACATAATTACATGTTTCTACATGTATTTAATATAGCAATAACAGTAAATAATGTATAATTACAGGTAACTAACTCTAAGCCAAACCCTAACCCTAAGTGTAACTCTATAGTAAGTACATGTAGTTAATTAATATTACTCAGTACTTACTTGAGTAAGTACAATGTAAATACGTCACCTTAAAATAAAGTGTAACCAATCTACTTTATTTCACTAAATGCAACATTGCTTCAGTGTTAATTTTACTCTCTATAGATTAGGGCCATATGAAAACTGAGCTGTGTACCAATAAACATGTAACCTGCAACGTGTTTTTCTTTTCTGTTTTTCCTCTAAAATGAATTGGATAATTGTCTTGGTATGTAACACATAGGCAAGTTTTCTTGTGGTCTTGCTGGGATCATATCAGCACCCAAAAGACAACATATGCTGGTCCACCAGTACACCAGCATCCAAAGCTGATCCCAGCGTGCAAAACATACCTTATGCTGATTCACCAGCACACCTGCTTCCCATGCTGGAAACCAGCAAACCAGCATCCCATGCTGGAAACCAGCAAACCAGCATCCCATGCTGGGGACCAGCATGCAAAACATACCTTATGCTGGTGACCAGCAATGCTGGATTTTTTTTCAGCAGGGTAAAACATTAAGAAAGACTAAGCAGCCTTATATAAACATCAGAAACATGTGGCCTGGTTTGGTCTTAGCTGTTGTGAGTCTTGGAAAGCGTTTTGTATCCATTTCCAAGCCTTTTGTAGTCCATCACTTCAGTCACAACCACACTGAAAGATCATCGACAATTCATCTACAAATGGAAAAGATTTCACATCACTGGCAATCTACCCGTTCTAGATTCATCCCAAGAGCTGATTGAAAGATTCTGCAGGAAGTCTCCAGGAACCCGAAGATGACATCAAAGGATATACAGTCCTGTCTTGGCTCAGTCAGAGTCAGAGTGCAAGAGTCAAGCATCCTAAAGAGACTGCATTACTTTGCACTGTATGTGACATACACAAGGAAGATGAATGTGAGGCCATCTGTCACTAAGCTGAGCCGGAGCTGTAAGTGGACCTGAAATAGGATATGTTCTGTTAGGAGGAGTGAGCAAAAATTTAATGAGAAAAGAGGTTACCAGAGGTTTTAGCCAAAGCTATAAAATCATTTAAAAGCACATTTTTCACTGTTACTACCCATCAATATTCTTAAAACGAAGATCAACTATATTTTACTAGGGCTGTCGAGTTAACGCATGTGATTATATAAATATGTGTAAAGTCATTAATATTCTTTAAAAGTGCATGCATTTATCTAATCTGACTGTTTAATGTCCATGCTCAATACACAGACATGCACACATTTACTAAAGTACGTACATGAAAACATATCATAGACTTACATTTTTTATATAAGCTAATTATAATGACTACAGACATAGGCTACCCAGACCTACCGCTAAAAGAAAACTCTTTGCATTTTTAGTATTTAAAAAAAAAAACTGAATTAGTTTCCTAAATGAGCACATGCCCAAATGTCTACAAAGGCAGGTTCTGTCATATTTAGCAGATAACAAATTTGTCTCCAAAGTATAGCAAAGTAAAACAGCTCAAACACAAAATCCCCTAGCAGAGCTCCCATTTATTAGTAATTTATGGAGAAAGACCTTCTAAACAGAAAAGTCAAATCAAAAATCCAAACTAGATGGAATGTTTAACAAAAATAAAGTGATTTGCAACCTTTGTATGGTGGGATTTGATAATCATCAATGTATCTGTGTTGTTTGTGTGTGTAAAGTAAAAAGAGCAAAAAGAGCTATAAATCTGCTTTGTCTGATGTCTTTATAAAGACACACACACACCACACACACACACATATATATTCTACTGTTAAAAATCTTTGGGGTTGGTAAGATTTTTCAATGTTTTAGCAGTCTCTTATGTTCTCCAAGAATGCATTTATTTGATAAAAATATAGTAAAAAAGGTAATATTGTGAAATATTATTACAATTTAAAATAACTGTTTTTTATTTTAATATATTTTAAAATGTAATTTATTGCTGTGATGGTAAAGCTGAATCTTCAGCATCATTCAGTCTTCAGTGTCACATGATCCTTCAGAAATCAGTCTAATATGGTGATTTGATGCTCAAGAAACATTTATTATTATTATTATTATCAATGTTGAAAACAGTTGTGCTTTCCTTTTATTTACTTTATTTGCTTTATTATCCAAGAAAATAAAATAACATTTTAACAGCAAGTGTACCTTTCCCAAACAGTATACAGTACAGCACATTTGCATGTTATCCACTATTTTACTGTTTCTTCCATTACAATTCATAATTTACACTGGTTAAGATGGTTATGAGACGATTTAATTGTGGAGCTAAACAGCTGTCAAGTTTGTCAAGAGACTGGCACAAAACCCACCTACAATCATTCTATACATTTAAAGATACTTCCACATAATACAGGCACCTAGAGAAGGAGCTGTGCCTTCCTTCTAAACATACCTACACCTACAAACCAAGGCCTTGAGTTAAACTGTCTCCAAACTTGAGATTTTCAAGTCAGTTTCTGTCTGTAAACTCCCAGTGGCTCTTAAGTGAAGTTTATATAATTCTGACGGGGGATAAGATTATGAGTCAAACATTAATACATCAAAAAGAGCAATGAATAGGCCACAGTCCAGAGCCGGAGGGGATCTGTGAACTGTCTCAGTTGCCTACTTAGAACCAGAAAGATTTCTGTTTTTTTTTCACTCAAAAAAAAAAAAAAAAAAAACAACAAAAAAAGTTAATGTGTCAGGGGAGGAAACAAGGAAGAAGTGTCATCTGACACCACAAATCACCAAATCTCTCTCTCCCTCTCTGTCTCTCACACACACATGCACACACAAAATGCGCACATTGGGCCACCGTTGCTAAAACTGTGACATGGCGCATCGCTATAACGACACCCCGTCTGATAATTACAGCCCTGATACCCTGCCAATCTCTGAAGTGCCATAAAATGCTCCTGAAAAAAATAAGAAGCCAGTTTTACTGTCATTATAGTTCTTTAAAATACAGAACCTAGATAAACCAGCACCTGCACCTGCCAGGGGCAACGGTTAAAAATTACACATAGAAGGCTTTTTTTCTTTAGCTTCTTTAATAATAACTATTTTCAGAAATTATAGTCATCTGTCCATCCTACCCATTCTGCAAAAAAACAAACAAAAAAAAAACTGGCCAAAATAATTTTAAATATATGCTAAATATATATTGTACACAGTGAAGCTCAGTGAAATATTTTTGAAATTGAAAATATAGTTCAATTTCAGTCAAATATATTTCAAAATGTAGAGATCCTTTAAGTCCTTTTTTATTCAAATGTGTTATATGTTTATGCATTATAGACAACAAATAAAGTTTTTTTCAAATGTGATGTGGGAACTATTTATATATGCAGAGCATATATATATATATTCTCCATTTGTGATGTTTTTTTTTTTTGTCTTATTGCCTTGAACCGTGTTCCCTTTTTTGTTTCCTTTGCTTAAGTCAGTCGATCTGCGTCTGCTGTTTAGCTGCTCCAGCTGCTTTCTTTAGTGTTTATGTTATGACTAAAAATGCATTGCTAAATATACTTTTTTCATTCTTGATAGAATTTATATTCTATAGGGATTCGCCTACAATACACACATTGCAACACCTGACACACCTACACAATGAGCATGCATGAATTTGCAAGTGGTTTTTACACTAAAACCACAAGCATATTGTATATGAATACCAATGCAATCGTCTCGGTTACGTATGTAAACCTCGTTCCCTGAAGGAAGGGAACGGAGACGTTACGTCAGTTACTGACGAAATGGGGGTTTCGCTTAGAAGCCAATCGCCTTCGAGATCTACAAAATGAGCCAATGGCATGACAATGCCATGGGTCTGCGGAATTTGCATAGCGCAACTCCGCCCCACCTCGTGGGTATATAAGGAGCTGTGCGTGCAATCTCGCATTATGTTTACCTGCTGAGGAGCCGAGGCTGAGCGCCCCGGCCGTACCAGCGGTACAGCGGTTGTGGCATGGGGACGTAACGTCTACGTTCACTTCCTTCAGGGAACGAGGGTTACATACGTAACCGAGGTGTTCCCTTTCAGTCAGTACACTACGAGTTACGTCAGTTACTGACGAAATGGGGGTTCCCAATCTAATCTCGCCACAACGGCTGTCTTCCAGCGTCCTGCGCTGACCTGAGCTCCCTGCCGTGAGCTTAGCACGGACGTAGGGCTAGGCTCAACGCCAATACCAAGGTACACTGGGAAGCATATCCCACGTGGAGAAATGCAACACAATGCCTGCCCGCAGAGAGGACTTACAGAATACACATATGACCTGAGTACGGGCTGCATATGAAGCACACTGGGGTATCCAGCCGCAGGTGGAATGTTTCAACCCCAGGGGTGGCAAGATGTCTTGCCAAGGGAAGACATGTGCTCGGAGAGACCGTGGAAATACACATGTGGGGGTTGCCCAAAGGGGGAACCATGCACATGGAGGCACCTAGCCTAACACAAGGGATGACCAACCGGGCATGCACTCTGGTGTCGGCGTCAACAGTGCTGGAGGAACTCAGGGCTTACTGAGAAACTCACCTGAGTGAATAGCGCATGTATCCAGTCCGTGGAGTGGAATGGCGCAGCAAGCGAAGACACCTGAGCCTGTCCAGTTACTGGCCACTTGGAGTACACGAGAGGACACTGGGTCTACACAGAGATTATAGAATCTTGCAAAAGTGTTGGGTGTCGCCCAGCCTGCAGCTCTACAAATGTCTGTCCTAGTGGAGTGTGCTTTAACCCCTAGGGGGCATGGCAGGCCCTGAACCTGATATGCCAGGACAATGGTGTCCACTATCCAGTGAGACAACCTCTGCTTGGAGAGAGCCTTCCCTTTCTGCTGCCCTCCGTAACAGACAAAGAGCTGGTCTGAGGTCCTGAAACACTGTGTCCTGTCTACATAAGCGCGTACTGGACAGAGCAGTGCCAAGGCTGGGTCTGCCTCCTCCAGGGGCAGTGCTTGCAGGTTCACCACCTGATCTCTGAAAGGAGTGGTGGGAACCTTGGGCACGTAACCAGGCCGGGGGTCTCAGGATCACGTGAGAGTTAGCTGGCCCGAATTCCAGGCACGCTTCGAAAATGCCTGCAGGTCCTCTACCCTCTTGATGGAAGCCAGGGCAATCAAGAGCGTCACTTTCATAGAAAGGAACTTCAACTCAATGGACTGCAAGGGCTCAAAGGGAGCTCTCTGCAGGGCAGATAAGACCACTGCGAGGTCCCAAGAGGGCATCTGTAGAGGGCGAGGCGGATTTATCCTCCTCGCTCCTCTAAGGAACCTACTGACCAGGTCGTGCTGTCCTACCGTTTTTGAGTCCATAAGGTCGTGGTGTGCAGATATTGCAGCCACGTAAACCTTAAGGGTGGAGGGAGACAGCCTTCGCTCCAACCCTTCTTGGAGGAAGGAGAACACGGACCCGATCAGGCATTTCCTGGGGTCTTCTCAGCGAGAAGAGCACCAGGTGACGAAGAGGTTCCACTTCAACTCATAGGACTGTCTCGTGGACAAGACCCTAGCGGAAGTGATGGTAGCCACCACCTGTGTCCCATCCAGGGCCCACACATGTAGGTTCCATAGATCGGAACGTGGGTGCCAAAGGGTGCCCCGTCTCTGAGAAAGGAGGTCCTTCCTCAGAGGGATAGGCCAGGGAGGGGCTGTTGCAAGGAGTATTAGTTCGGAGAACCAGGTCCGGCCAGGCCAATATGGGGCGACCAAAAGGACCTGCTCCTTGTCCTCCCTGATCTTGCACAGGACTTGCCAGCTGTGCACTAGTGCATCCGTGCCGAGGGTCCCCTCGGTCAACAGAACGCTCAACAGGGGGAACCCCAGTGTACCCTTTCACCGCGCTGCCGTCGAGAGCAGTGAAGGCGGAAGAGGCTGCCGAGCGAAAGTGAAAAGTCAACGGGGACTTCCACGATTTCGACACATCCTCATGCACATCCGGGAAGAAAGGCACTGGGGGCTGACGGGCGCTTTCAGCACGGGCCGCCCCCAGATATCCATCATCATGCCTTGAGCGCTTGGGACATGGCGGAAGGTTCCACTCAAGCCTGATGCTCTCAGCTGCCCGGGCAAGCATGGCTGTGAGCTCCGGATCAGACTCGGACAATGCTGGGACTCCCAAGGGAGGCAGCACAGCCGAATCCTCATCTCCGGAGGAATCCAGCCCACCTTGTGATGCGGCGATCGACATGGTGTCATCCGCCGGTGCTCAGAATGAGACGCTGGGCCCAGGACGGGAAACACCAGTGACCTCATCCGGCAACACCACGGGTTGCAATGCGCCAGAGGGGGGTGTGGCCCGAGGAAGATTCGTCAGGTTGTTCCACACCGTGACCCTCAAGTCACCCTGACCACCAGCCAAAGTATCCCCTCTCGTAGAGGAGATAGATTGGGGTGTGGTAGAGGGGACTCTCCCTCCTAGACGGAGATCATGGAGTCTCGACCGCAACATTGCGATCGTCATGTTCCTGCAGTGAGAACATGACTCATCCATGAGCGCGCACTCAGCGTGCACGAGGCCCAAGCACGCCAAACAGCGATCATGCCCGTCAGACGGACTAACCAGCCGACCGCACCCAGAAATACACGGGACATTGAAACATCTTGAAAAAGACGTACCACGTGTAGCTCTTTTAGAGAGTTTTACTCTGCAGAACTGCCGAAGCGCCCAGGGAGAACACACACGCTGTGCTGGATCACTGCACAGATCAGACAGGAATGCGGAACTCGCTGGAACGCGCCGTAACACCAACAGTCTGGAGAGTAGAAAAGCTCAGGAAGGCAACTGAACACTCGGCTCCGAAGCAGAAACATAATGCGAGATTGCACGCGCAGCTCCTTATATACCCACGAGGTGGGGCGGAGTTGCGCTATGCAAATTCCGCAGACCCCTGGCATTGTCACGCCATTGGCTCGTTTTGTAGATCTCGAAGGCGACTGGCTTCTAAGCGAAACCCCCATTTCGTCAGTAACTGACGTAACTCGTAGTGTACTGAAAGGGAACAATTATTCTCTTAAAGTAAGTCTAATTACTACAGACTGTAATTGTCTACAGAAAGCACTCTGTTTGCTGTAAATAGTCTTTTTCTGACTTAAACTATTGGATTATTGACTATTTGAGAACACCAGTTTTTATCAATGTAGTATCGAAGCCATATTTTCACATTCTATATGGTACAGCAAGGTGTAAGATCTTATTTTTATTTTTTTATCATTTTTAAAAATGGAACTATATAATAGTCTATTCTGAAAGAGCAATTTGTGGCACATCCTGTTTTTACATTTCACATTTAGTTTAAGAAAAGTATGGCTAAACTTTGTGATGAACTGACGGACAGGATGAAGGGTTTTTACATTATGGGATAAAACCATTAGTTAATAAAAAGAGAGTTTACAGCGCCCCTTCCACTGAAAATGATATGTGCGTGTTCACAGTCCACAAAGACTGTACATTATCACATTAAAAAATCATTAGAACTTCAGGGGTCATCATTTACAATTAGCTGGAGATCCTGGGAACCAACAAGAGGAATGTGCTGTAAGTCCTCTAGTTACTGAAGTTCCTCTGAATCCTGCTAGCATCTGCATTGCTATACTGCATTGCCACCATGAAGAATGAAGCGAATGTAATTGTGAGCGTGTGTGTCTAAACGCTTTCCTCTTTAGATCAGCGCAGCTTTACAGCTTGTTTTACTGAGGATTTGGCCCGTTCAGCGTGTGAAAAGATAAAAGATTTCCAATATTTCCACTAACAGGTTGCTACATTATCTTCCTTTAGTCCTTCAAAATCATCTGAGATTAAGGTCATGTGTAGTTTTTATTAGAAGATGCTGAATTTTTTTTTAATTTGTCATCTCAGTGACAGGTTGTCTCTACCCTGTTTCTCTTTTTCGTCTCTCTATTTTTCTTCTCTTTTTTCCTCTCTCTGTTCAGCTTTCTACACACCTTATCTCTTAACCACCCCCTCTTAGGCAAAGAGAAGATTCAGTCAGATTAAGAATAAAGCAGTAGATTTCATGGGCCTTGGGGAGAGAGATTATCTGTGCTTCGTTGCTGGGATCATATCAGCACCCAAAAGACAACATATGCTGGTCCACCAGTACACCAGCATCCAAAGCTGATCCCAGCGTGCAAAACATACCTTATGCTGATTCACCAGCACACCTGCTTCCCATGCTGGAAACCAGCAAACCAGCATCCCATGCTGGGGACCAGCATGCAAAACATACCGTATGCTGGTGACCAGCAATGCTGGATTTTTTTTCAGCAGGGTAAAACATTAAGAAAGACTAAGAAGCCTTATATAAACATCAGAAACATGTGGCCTGGGTTGGTCTTGGCTGTTGTGAGTCTTGGAAAGCGTTTTGTATCCATTTCCAAGCCTTTTGTAGTCCATCACTTCAGTCACAACCACACTGAAAGATCATCGACAATTCATCTACAAATGGAAAAGATTTCACATCACTGGCAATCTACCCGTTCTAGATTCATCCCAAGAGCTGATTGAAAGATTCTGCAGGAAGTCTCCAGGAACCCGAAGATGACATCAAAGGATATACAGTCCTGTCTTGGCTCAGTCAGAGTCAGAGTGCAAGAGTCAAGCATCCTAAAGAGACTGCATTACTTTGCACTGTATGTGACATACACAAGGAAGATGAATGTGAGGCCATCTGTCACTAAGCTGAGCCGGAGCTGTAAGTGGACCTGAAATAGGATATGTTCTGTTAGGAGTGAGCAAAAATTTAATGAGAAAAGAGACTAGACTGTTAGAGACTGACAAATTACGAAAAATACCAGAGGTTTTAGCCAAAGCTATAAAATCATTTAAAAGCACATTTTTCACTGTTACTACCCATCAATATTCTTAAAACGAAGATCAACTATATTTTACTAGGGCTGTCGAGTTAACGCATGTGATTATATACAAACCCGATTCCAAAAAAGTTGGGACACTGTACAAATTGTGAATAAAAACAGAATGAAATGATGTTTGAAATTTGAAAGTTTCAAATTTCAATATTTTATTCAGAATACAACATAGATGACATATCAAATGTTTAAACTGAGAAAATGTATCATTTTAAGAGAAAAATAAGTTGATTTTAAATTTCATGGCATCAACACATCTCAAAAAAGTTGGGACAAGGCCATGTTTACCACTGTGTGGCATCCCCTCTTCTTTTTATAACAGTCTGCAAACGTCTGGGGACTGAGGAGACAAGTTGCTCAAGTTTAGGAATAGGAATGTTGTCCCATTCTTGTCTAATACAGGCTTCTAGTTGCTCAACTGTCTTAGGTCTTCTTTGTCGCATCTTCCTCTTTATGATGCGCCAAATGTTTTCTATGGGTGAAAGATCTGGACTGCAGGCTGGCCATTTCAGTACCCGGATCCTTCTTCTACGCAGCCATGATGTTGTAATTGATGCAGTATGTGGTCTGGCATTGTCATGTTGAAAAATGCAAGGTCTTCCCTGAAAGAGACGACGTCTGGATGGGAGCATATGTTGTTCTAGAACTTGGATATACCTTTCAGCATTGATGGTGCCTTTCCAGATGTGTAAGCTGCCCATGCCACACGCACTCATGCAACCCCATACCATCAGAGATGCAGGCTTCTGAACTGAGCGCTGATAACAACTTGGGTTGTCCTTGTCCTCTTTAGTCCAGATGACATGGAGTCCCAGTTTTCCAAAAAGAACTTCAAATTTTGATTCATCTGACCACAGAACAGTTTTCCACTTTGCCACAGTCCATTTTAAATGAGCCTTGGCCCAGAGAAAACGCCTGCGCTTCTGGATCATGTTTAGATATGGCTTCTTTTTTGACCTATAGAGTTTTAGCCGGCAACAGCGAATGGCACGGTGGATTGTGTTCACCGACAATGTTTTCTGGAAGTATTCCTGAGCCCATGTTGTGATTTCCATTACAGTAGCATTCCTGTATGTGATGCAGTGCCGTCTAAGGGCCCGAAGATCACGGGCATCCAGTATGGTTTTCCGGCATTGACCCTTACGCACAGAGATTGTTCCAGATTCTCTGAATCTTTGGATGATATTATGCACTGTAGATGATGATAACTTCAAACTCTTTGCAATTTTTCTCTGAGAAACTCCTTTCTGATATTGCGCCACTATTTTTCGCCGCAGCATTGGGGGAATTGGTGATCCTCTGCCCATCTTGACTTCTGAGAGACACTGCCACTCTGAGAGGCTCTTTTTATACCCAATCATGTTGCCAATTGACCTAATAAGTTGCAAATTGGTCCTCCAGCTGTTCCTTATATGTACATTTAACTTTTCCGGCCTCTTATTGCTACCTGTCCCAACTTTTTTGGAATGTGTAGCTCTCATGAAATCCAAAACGAGCCAATATTTGGCATGACATTTCAAAATGTCTCACTTTCAACATTTGATATGTTATCTATATTCTATTGTGAATAAAATATAAGTTTATGAGATTTGTAAATTATTGCATTCCTTTTTTATTCACAATTTGTACAGTGTCACAACTTTTTTGGAATCGGGTTTGTAAATATGTATAAAGTCATTAATATTCTTTAACAGTGCATGCATTTATCTAATCTGACTGTTTAATGTCCATGCTCAATACACAGACATGCACACATTTACTAAAGTACGTACATGAAAACATATCATAGACTTACATTTTTTTATATAAGCTAATTATAATGACTACAGACATAGGCTACCCAGACCTACCGCTAAAAGAAAACTCTTTGCATTTTTAGTATTTAAAAAAAAAAAATGAATTAGTTTCCTAAATGAGCACATGCCCAAATGTCTACAAAGGCAGGTTCTGTCATATTTAGCAGATAACAAATTTGTCTCCAAAGTATAGCAAAGTAAAACAGCTCAAACACAAAATCCCCTAGCAGAGCTCCCATTTATTAGTAATTTATGGAGAAAGACCTTCTAAACAGAAAAGTCAAATCAAAAATCCAAACTAGATGGAATGTTTAACAAAAATAAAGTGATTTGCAACCTTTGTATGGTGGGATTTGATAATCATCAATGTATCTGTGTTGTTTGTGTGTGTAAAGTAAAAAGAGCAAAAAGAGCTATAAATCTGCTTTGTCTGATGTCTTTATAAAGACACACACACACCACACACACACACATATATATTCTACTGTTAAAAATCTTTGGGGTTGGTAAGATTTTTCAATGTTTTAGCAGTCTCTTATGTTCTCCAAGAATGCATTTATTTGATAAAAATATAGTAAAAATGGTAATATTGTAAAATATTATTACAATTTAAAATAACTGTTTTTTATTTTAATATATTTTAAAATGTAATTTATTGCTGTGATGGTAAAGCTGAATCTTCAGCATCATTCAGTCTTCAGTGTCACATGATCCTTCAGAAATCAGTCTAATATGGTGATTTGATGCTCAAGAAACATTTATTATTATTATTATCAATGTTGAAAACAGTTGTGCTTTCCTTTTATTTATTTTATTTGCTTTATTATCCAAGAAAATAAAATAACATTTTAACAGCAAGTGTACCTTTCCCAAACAGTATACAGTACAGCACATTTGCATGTTATCCACTATTTTACTGTTTCTTCCATTACAATTCATAATTTACACTGGTTAAGATGGTTATGAGACGATTTAATTGTGGAGCTAAACAGCTGTCAAGTTTGTCAAGAGACTGGCACAAAACCCACCTACAATCATTCTATACATTTAAAGATACTTCCACATAATACAGGCACCTAGAGAAGGAGCTGTGCCTTCCTTCTAAACATACCTACACCTACAAACCAAGGCCTTGAGTTAAACTGTCTCCAAACTTGAGATTTTCAAGTCAGTTTCTGTCTGTAAACTCCCAGTGGCTCTTAAGTGAAGTTTATATAATTCTGACGGGGGATAAGATTATGAGTCAAACATTAATACATCAAAAAGAGCAATGAATAGGCCACAGTCCAGAGCTGGAGGGGATCTGTGAACTGTCTCAGTTGCCTACTTAGAACCAGAAAGATTTCTGTTTTTTTTTTTTTCACTCAAACCCCCCCCCCCATGTGTCAAGTTCATGTGTCAGGGGAGGAAACAAGGAAGAAGTGTCATCTGACACCACAAATCACCAAATCTCTCTCTCCCTCTCTCTCTCTCACACACACATGCACACACAAAATGCGCACATTGGGCCACCGTTGCTAAAACTGTGACATGGCGCATCGCTATAACGACACCCCGTCTGATAATTACAGCCCTGATACCCTGCCATCCCCTGAAGTGCCATAAAATGCTCCTGAAAAAAATAAGAAGCCAGTTTTACTGTCATTATAGTTCTTTAAAATACAGAACCTAGATAAACCAGCACCTGCACCTGTCAGGGGCAACGGTTAAAAATTACACATAGAAGGCTTTTTTTCTTTAGCTTCTTTAATAATATAGTATAATTTAATATAGTTCAATTTCAGTCAAATATATTTCAAAATGTAGAGATCCTTTAAGTCCTTTTTTATTCAAATGTGTTATATGTTTATGTATTATAGACAACAAATAAAGTTTTTTTTTTTTCAAATGTGATGTGGGCACTATTTATATATGCAGAGCATATATATATATATATATATATATTCTCCATTTGTGCTGTTTTTTTTTTTTTTTTTGTCATATTGGCTTGAACCGTGTTCCCTTTTTTGTTTCCTTTGCTTAAGTCAGTCGATCTGCGTCTGCTGTTTAGCTGCTCCAGCTGCTTTCTTTAGTGTTTATGTTATGACTAAAAATGCATTGCTAAATATACTTTTTTCATTCTTGATAGAATTTATATTCTATAGGGATTCGCCTACAATACACACATTGCAACACCTGACACACCTACACAATGAGCATGCATGAATTTGCAAGTGGTTTTTACACTAAAACCACAAGCATATTGTATATGAATACCAATGCAATCAATTATTCTCTTAAAGTAAGTCTAATTACTACAGACTGTAATTGTCTACAGAAAGCACTCTGTTTGCTGTAAATATTCTTTTTCTGTCTTAAATTATTGCATTATTGACTATTTGAGAACACCAGTTTTTATCAATGTAGTATCGAAGCCATATTTTCACATTCTATATGGTACAGCAAGGTGTAAGATCTTATTTTTATTTTTTTATCATTTTTAAAAATTGAGCTATATAATAGTCTATTCTGAAAAAGTAATTTGTGGCACATCCTGTTTTTACATTTCACATTTAGTTTAAGAAAAGTATGGCTAAACTTTGTGATGAACTGACGGACAGGATGAAGGGTTTTTACATTATGGGATAAAACCATTAGTTAATAAAAAGAGAGTTTACAGCGCCCCTTCCACTGAAAATGATATGTGCGTGTTTACAGTCCACAAAGACTGTACATTATCACATTAAAAAATCATTAGAACTTCAGGGGTCATCATTTACAATTAGCTGGAGATCCTGGGAACCAACAAGAGGAATGTGCTGTAAGTCCTCTAGTTACTGAAGTTCCTCTGAATCCTGCTAGCATCTGCATTGCTATACTGCATTGCCACCATGAAGAATGAAGCGAATGTAATTGTGAGCGTGTGTCTAAACGCTTTCCTCTTTAGATCAGCGCAGCTTTATAGCTTGTTTTACTGAGGATTTGGCCAGTTCAGCGTGTGAAAAGATAAAAGATTTCCAATATTTCCACTAACAGGTTGCTACATTATCTTCCTTTAGTCCGTCAAAATCGTCTGAGCTTTAGGTCATGTGTAGTTTTTATTAGAAGCTGCTGAATTTTTTTTTTTTTTTTCTGCTTTCTACACACCTTATCTCTTAACCACCCCTTCTTAGGCAAAGAGAAGATTCAGTCAGATTAAGACTAAAGTAGTAGATTTCATGGGCCTTGGGGAGAGAGATTACCTGTGCTTCGTTGCTTGGCCTGTCTCTAGGACACCACGTCCTGTTAAAGACCAGCAATACTCTGATCATTTTGTGACTCACAGAGCCTTACCAATACACATTGCTTTTTGTGTCACCGCACACAAACAAACACACAATTTGTCTTGGTCAGAGTAATGGGACAGTGGGTCAATGTTCTAACAAATTTCCTTTTTTCTGACAAGAGGCGGCAGATCTCAAATGTATAAAATGGATGGTTCCATCTCTGCTATCTTAGCCCTGTTCAAAGACACACCTGTGTCTGCACATCAATTGAATTCTATATTAATGCATCATGATGCAAGAGTAAACAGTCTACAGTTAGGATAATAAACTATATTACTTGGTGTAAGAATTATTTAAGTTGATTATTATAATTAGTAAACCATGGTGAAATCAGTCTTCTTGAGGCATATTGCTTTAATATAACTCACACGCATACAACGTTTACAAGGCTAGACTGAGAACAGACGTCTGAATTTTCCCCTGGAACGCCTCCTGAAATACTACAATGTCACCCAAACAAAACTGTTCGATTAAAAGGCTGAACAAGAGCCAACCACATCAAATGTACAGTTTAACTGTGTAATTGTTTAATGAGTCTGTATAATTGGTGTGATGAATGATTTATTAATCTGTGATGATGAGGCGTTCTGAGGTTTACAAAACAGAGAATATGAGTTTAGAAACTTCAATGAGAGAGACATTTATAGATCTATTGTACTGAGGAGAGCAAACCATCTGTTTAGAAATTTCCAAAACAAAATCAACTTTGAATTTATCAGAAAGCAAGAGACTTAACTGTTTTAAGTTATATTATTAATAGTGTTATCAAAAGTAACACATTAACACATGCAATTAATGAGTTTTTACATGAAATTCATTAATTTTGTTCTGTATGATTAAAAAGAAAAAAAAAAATCTCTATAGAGTGAAACCATATAGGCGAGCACCTGGTACATTACCTCTAATTTATTTATAATCAAACCCAAGATGTTTATCAAAAGTAAATAACTTACTTACATGTTGGAATTTAATCCTCATGCCAAAGAGATAGTTTACCCAAAAATGAAAAGTCATACAGATTTTTCGAACAACATGAGGGTGCGTAAATGATGACAGAAATTTCTTTTTTGGGTGAACTATCTCTTTAATTCAGGAACGCTGTTTGTGCAAACAAATGAGACCTGATTAAAGAGTGCTGCTTCAACAACTTGCCAAACATAATATTAATAACACATGAACCTGTTAATTATTAGGGAGCCTTGACAATTCTGGCTGATATACAGATAATTAATTAAATTTAATGGACATAAACAAAAATAGCAAATATTATTTTTAATTTGGTAAAAAAAAAAAAAAAAACTACTTAAATATTTACTTCATTCAACAAAATAACAAAGAAGATAATTTAATAAACCCAGGCGCAATACAGAATGATGCAGCAAGTGAAAAAATAAGTGAAAGAAATACTGTACACTGAACAGAACCAATCACAGGGCTTAAATACACAGGAGATAATTGAAGGCTAAACAAGGGGCAGGTGAACATAGTCAGTAACTAAGGGAACAAGCTAGACAGAGGGAAAACAGGAAACAGGAACTAACAATCTAACAGTCTTTCAAAACTGAAATTAAAAGATGTTACAGTGGTCTAAAATACACAAATTTATTGGGCACTTAAACATTTATTAAATGTTGATGTACTTTTTTCATGAAAAAATATTTTTTATACACAAAACAAGCTATTGCTGTCCACACAGCAACCCACGCCAAAATGCGCTTTTAAAGGGACAGATTCACCCAAAATTCAACTTTCACCCAAAAATGTAAACTGCGGCATCATTTACTCACCTCATGTTGTTCCAAACCTGTATGACTTTCTTCTGCAGAACACAAATAAAGGTATTCTGAAGAACATCGGGGTCCAAAACAATATTGGACCTCATTTATTCATTTTAAGTGCAAAAACTGTTCAGATATCTTCTTTTGTGTTCCATAGAAAGAAGAAAGTTATACATGATTGGAACAACATAATTTTTTGGCTGAATTATCCCTTAAATCTATCTGCCATAAATCAATGCTAGATGATGATCTATTTTGCAAAATTATGCAATTGTTTCAGATTAAAATATTTTAATTGATTCATTTTTTACTATTATTGATTAAATGTTTTCTTTTTTCATTTATAAACTGTTATCTTATTAGAACACAGTTGAGGGGGAAATATCTGGCCTTTTTCCTTTTCTCATTTTGATGTCCACTAAAAAAACATGAGTATGGTGGAATCTGCATATTTTAGTATTTTGGGCTATGTGCCAAACCACAGTTACACTAAAATCACTGCTGCTTTCCATATTCAAAAGTAACAAGGATCTTAAAAATCAGCTTTCTGATGAGAAAAACTTACCATGTAAAGCCCATGGATATAACAGCTGAATCCAGATACACACTAAAGCTGCTAAGTGATTTTATTACTGAATCTAAACAGCAGTTATAAAAAATAAATACAGCTGGTGAAGACTCATCAAAGCAAAACAGGCTAAATTATCTGTAACCACTTATACTAAAACTGATAGGTCTAAAGACCACAGCTACTGACATCTATGAGAGTAATGAACAAAACTAATAAACAAACAAACTGAGTACTTGATGAGTACAAAATGAGTACTGTGTATTGTTTCTTGTGTTGTTGTCACGACTAATGTGATCATCACTATTATAGCTCTTCTATTTCTCACCCCTGTCCAGACTCAAGATAGAAGTGTGGTCACATTATGTTGTTCGGCAAATTTTCGCAGGTGAAATACAGTTCTTTAAATAGGTATCTGCATGATCTGAAATTTCACGAGTGAGAAAAATTTCCCCATGCAGGTTTCACTACAATTATGCGAATTTGTCTTGACCAACAGAAAGCTGCTTGGTTTGAAAGTAACTTCTTTGTGAGCTGTGCTAATGTGACCGCAATTTAAGAGGTCGTGGGTGACAGCAGAAGCGAGCGATGAGGTACTCGTAATAACTGTTGTTCCTGGCCATCAATCCACTCTGATTTATCCCGTGACTTATTTTATGAATGTATCTTTTCATAGTTTCTATACTAATTTGTTTGCATACAAATAAATGACTGAATTTAGCCAGATGTACAAAAAGTTGGCAAAACAAGTTGAGGTGACACATGCTTCACAATACATCAGTGCAAAAAAACCTCATTGGCAGAACTTTTAAATAATCCCCCTTCAATTATTATTATTATTCTATTTACATTCAATATAATATAATATAATAGGGTTCAGGCGGTAAACGCAGGGCATGTTTTGTGCTTAATTTTCTGTTCGACCATAACTTGAAGGGTTTAACAGTACATTGCTGACAGACAAGTCCAAAACATATGGTCCAAACCACTTTATCAACATGTCAACCTTTTGATAAGACAATTTCATGCACTATGACTGACCACAAGGGGCAGTACTATACTGTGTCTCCTTTCGTTGCTGTCCACTGTCACCAGAGTAGGATAATAAAAAATTTACATTTGAAATAACATCTCACATTGGTCTAAGCCTTCTTACAGAGTCAATCAATAGCATCTTGAGCTTAAAGTCTCAATATCTTACATGAAATGCAGGATTCATGGGTAAACTTGACCATGCTGGTTGGTGCAACACAGATTATTTGGTAAAATGAAAGTGCTTTCTGTAAATTAAAGTCAATTAATTCTCCAAAAATATGCTATTCAGAGACTATTAACTACTTTTTGTGAATAAAGTTCATGTCACTAGTTTGCCACTGGGAAATTTGCATAGTCACATTCTCAAATCAAATTATGTGTATGTGTGTATGCTTTTCTAAGAACGTTTAGTGTGGAACTGCTGCAATTATTATATAATCACCTGAGACTATTTGTGATACTTGTGATCATTTTACTTTTTAACAAGGAAAGTTTAAAGGTAGCGTAGGTAATTTTCAGAGAGGCTTGCAATAGCGAGCTAGCTTTGAAAGCATAAGATCCCCCCCTCCCTTCAGAGCGCTCTACAAAGCCACTCCTCCTCCAAAACACATGAACGCATACAGCAAGGAGCAAACAAAAGCGTCACGAGAGATGGCGTTAAACTACCTCATGTCTCAAAGCACATAACATTACAATAATAATGAACATAAACAACTTAAAGAGCACTGACCTGTACCACCTGACTGCTGCAGATTCATTTCGGCGTTGATAGTGTTGCCATTGAAACGTATAAATTCGCGTCACAAACTGCTCCGAGTATAACGTCACAGGATTTCATCTCTTCCAAATTAGGGTAGTTATGGCGTGAACGCAGCATAAGCTCGTTGTTTCGATTCGGGAGGAACTGTAAAAGATGGCTGCTGCTTCGGTTGCGGTGCTTGGTGACTGGCGTCTGTCTAACTCTGCATAGCATGACACGCAATGATGACGTGTGATGTTTGCGTGAGCAGGGTGTGCAGAGGTATGAAAATACATATGCTGACAGGCAGGTAGGACATCACGCCATCATCACCTTACAGTTGCATTCAGACATGCAATGATTGGACGAACATTTTATGGTCCTGTACCTTCCACAGATGAGATATATACATATAAATACATTTAGACCACTTTTTAGACCATACATTTATGTTTGTATTACCTAGAATGAGCCACTTCTATCTACATACACTGCGGGTCCCCTTACAGTGAAGTCACCATTTTGCGCCGCTATGTTTCTACAGTAGCCGTAAACGGACAAACTGCTCTACTGAGCGCTAGCTGCTCTCTGCTGTCTCAGACGATGACATGTGTCTGTGTTCTGTGTCTGCCACCGTAGCTTCTCTATGTGCTTCGAAAGGAAGGGGTGAGCGGTGGGCGGTTGCAAGTCACAACCTCACCACTAGATGGCGCTAAAATTTACACAGTGCATCTTTAAGGGGCCGTTTACACTACGCCGTTTTCAACTAAAAACTGAAAACTTTTTATATGTTCATTTATCAGTGTGAACGGGGGTCGTTTTGATAACGCTGACATCTGTCCAAAAAACTTTTCCGTTTTTAGTACATCGTTGTCGTGTAAACGTAACCTAAGAGAATACTGGGCATGAAACCAGAATTTCAAAGTCTCCCTTTGTGATGCTGTGGATTCTCTAAAAAAATGTATATTCAAATATTTTTGGCACTTACAGTTTACCATAAAAAGCTAATGTAATGCAACAAAACAGAGAAGGAGATAAGATCACTTTGCCAAATTTGGAACAGGAAGCATGCTTAAAAAAACTCTGCACAGAATCTCAAAGGTCATCCTTCATGGGAAATGACTGAGGAATTAATGTTAACACCTTAAACATTAAGAAATTATTACATAACTATATTACCAAGGTCATATAAAATAGCTAATCATTTTACGCAAGTACAAGTAAAGAAGTTGACTCAAGTAAAAGTCCATGAATACTCATGAATAAAATAACTCTAGTAAAACTTTATTTATTTATTTAAACCTTTCATTATGAAAAGTACAAGTGACTGATAGCAGAGCTGATTACAGCCATGACAACACAGTTGAGCGGCCGTGAGTAATGACAGGGTGCTGGAGTCTGGTAGGATATGTAGAAGTCTCAAGCTACAACTCAAGCCACAATAGAATTAACAGAAAAAAAGTCGAAAAGCTGCATTTAAAATCACTCATCCTCGAAGTGCTCTGGACAATGCATAACTGGTTGGGTTCCCACCAAAACTGAATGAACTCTCGGGCATGTCTCTGCCTCAATAATAATACATCAAGTTGAAGCGATGTCCAGGGTGATCCATGTTTTCCCAGCATGCATTTCAGCTGCTGGTTTTATAATTACTGGTATAGCTTAAATCTAGTTTCTTGTTGAGGAAAGTTTTTTTTTTTTTAATGCATTATGCACTTATGCATTCCGACTTTTTTTTCCCACCTGGCAGACAATAAAACAAATAAAAGCCCACTTATTTAACAGCTCATTGAAGGAGACACCCGAGCTATAAGTAGGGACCAGAACATCATATAGACATAAGGGTGAGCTCTTTTGATTCTGGCCAACTCAAACAAAACATCCATGCAACCACTTAGCGAACCATCCAGAAAGCCCTAGCAACTGCATATACTGTATATATATATATATATACATACACTATAATTCCAAAAGTTTTGGGATGCCTGCCTTTACATGCACATGAACTTTAATGACATCCCATTCTTAATCTGTAGGGTTTAATATGGAGTCGGCCCACCCTTTGCAGTTATAACAGCTTAAACTCTTATGGGAAGGCTTTCCACAAGGTTTAGGGGTGTATTTATGGGAATCTTTGACCATTCTTCTAGAAGCGCATTTGTGAGGTCAGGCACTGATGTTGGATGAGAAGGCCTGGCTCGCAGTCTCCGCTCTAATTCATCCCAAAGGTGTTCTATCGGGTTGAGGTCAGGACTCTGTGCAGGCCAGTCAAGTTCCTCCACACCAAACTCGCTCATCCATGTCTTTATGGACCTTGCTTTGTGCACTGGTGCGCAGTCATGTTGGAACAGGAAGGGGCCATCCCCAAACTGTTCCCACAAAGTTGGGAGCATGAAATTGTCCAAAATGTCTTGGTATGCTGAAGCATTAAGAGTTTCTTTCACTGGAACTAAGGGGCCAAGCCCAAGCCCTGAAAAACAACCCCAAACCATAATCCCCCCCTCCACCAAACTTTACACTTGGCACAATGCAGTCAGACAAGTACCGTTCTCCTGGCAACCGCCAAACCCAGACTCGTCCATTGGATTGCCAGACAGAGAAGCATGATTTGTCACTCCAGAGAACACGTCTCCACTGCTCTAGAGTCCAGTGGTGGGCGTGCTTTACACCACTGCATCCGACGCTTTGCATTGCACTTGGTGATATAAGGCTTGGATGCAGCTGCTCGGCCATGTAAACCCATTCCATGAAGCTCTCTACACACTGTTCTTGAGCTAATCTGAAGGCCACACAAAGTTTGAAGGTTTGGAAGTTTGGTGAGTTTCGGAAGTTTGGTGAACCGGCGACAGGGTCATGGGTGGCCAAGGCTAATTGATATACAAGGGGAGCGAAGGCTAGCCCGTGTGGTCCGATCAAACAGACGAGCTACTGTAGCTCAAATTGCTCAAGAGGTTAATGCTGGTTCTGATAGACAGGTGTCAGAACACACAGTGCATCACAGTTTGTTGCGTATGGGGCTGCATAGCCGCAGACCAGTCAGGGTGCCCATGCTGATCCCTGTCCACCGCAGAAAGTGCCAACAGTGGGCACGTGAGCATCAGAACTGGACCACGGAGCAACGGAAGAAGGTGGCCTGGTCTGATGAATCACGTTTTCTTTAACATCACGTGGATGGCCAGGTGTGTGTGCATCGCTTACTTTGACACGTACCACCTGTGACACGTACCACCAGCAAGCATTGTTGCAGACCATGTATACCCTTTCATGGAAACGGTATTCCCTGGTGGCTGTGGCCACTTTCAGCAGGATAATGCGCCCTGCCACAAAGCAAAAATGGTTTAAGGTGTTGACTTGGCCTCCAAATTCCCCAGATCTCAATCCAATCAAGCATCTGTGCTGAACAAACAAGTCTGATCCATAGAGGCCCCATCTCGCAACTTATAGGATTTATAGGATCTGCTGCTAACATCTTGTTGCCAGATACCATATATATATATATATATATATATACAGTGGGGAGAACAAGTATTTGATACACTGCCAATTTTGCAGGTTTTCCTACTTACAAAGCATGCAGAGGTCTGTAATTTTTATCATAGGTACACTTCAAGTGTGAGAGACGGAATCTAAAACAAAAATCCAGAAAATCACACTGTATGATTTTTAAATAATTAATCTGCATTTTATTGCATGACATAAGTATTTGATCACCTATCAACCAGTAAGAATTCCGGCTCTCACAGACCTGTTAGTTTTTCTTTAAGAAGCCCTCCTGTTCTCCACTCATTACCTGTATTAACTGCACCTGTTTGAACTCGTTACCTGTATAAAAGACACCTGTCCACACACTCAATCAAACAGACTCCAACCTCTCCACAATGGCCAAGACCAGAGAGCTGTGTAAGGACATCAGGGATAAAATTGTAGACCTGCACAAGGTTGGGATGGGCTACAGGACAATAGGCAAGCAGCTTGGTGAGAAGGCAACAACTGTTTATTGTTTATTAACAACTGGCGCAATTATTAGAAAATGGAAGAAGTTCAAGATGACGGTCAGTCTCCCTCGGTCTGGGGCACCATGCAAGATCTCACCTCGTGGGGCATCAATGATCATGAGGAAGGTGAGGGATCAGCCCAGAACTACACGGCAGGACCTGGTCAATGACCTGAAGAGAGCTGGGACCACAGTCTCAAAGAAAACCATTAGTAACACACTACGCCGTCATGGATTAAAATCCTGCAGCGCACGCAAGGTCCCCCTGCTCAAGCCAGTGCATGTCCAGGCCCGTCTGAAGTTTGCCAATGACCATCTGGATGATCCAGAGGAGGAATGGGAGAAGGTCATGTGGTTTGATGAGACAAAAATAGAGCTTTTTGGTCTAAACTCCACTCGCCGTGTTTGGAGGAAGAAGAAGGATGAGTACAACCCCAAGAACACCATCCCAACCGTGAAGCATGGAGGTGGAAACATCATTCTTTGGGGATGCTTTTCTGCAAAGGGGACAGGACGACTGCACCGTATTGAGGGGAGGATAGATGGGGCCATGTATCGCGAGATCTTGGCCAACAACCTCCTTCCCTCAGTAAGAGCATTGAAGATGGGTCGTGGCTGGGTCTTCCAGCATGACAACAACCCGAAACACACAGCCAGGGCAACTAAGGAGTGGCTCCGTAAGAAGCATCTCAAGGTCCTGGAGTGGCCTAGCCAGTCTCCAGACCTGAACCCAATAGAAAATATTTGGAGGGAGCTGAAAGTCCGTATGGCTCAGCGACAGCCCCGAAACCTGAAGGATCTGGAGAAGGTCTGTACGGAGGAGTGGGCCAAATCCCTGCTGCAGTGTGTGCAAACCTGGTCAAGAACTACAGGAAATGTATGATCTCTGTAATTGCAAACAAAGGTTTCTGTACCAAATATTAAGTTCTGCTTTTCGGATGTATCAAATACTTATGTCATGCAATAAAATGCAAATTAATTAGTTAAAAATCATACAATGTGATTTTCTGGATTTTTGTTTTAGATTCCGTCACTCACAGTTGAAGAGTACCTATGATAACAATTACAGACTTCTACATGCTTTGTAAGTGGGCAAACCTGCAAAATCGGCAGTGTATCAAATACTTGTTCTCCCCACTGTATATATGTGACCCGTCCTGGCAAAATGAGTCGCAATGAGCAAATTTACAAAAATGAGTTATTGTTAGTTATTGTTTCACATTCTCTATTAAAAAACCTTCAAAATGATTTGTTGGAATCGGACAAAAAACAAATGAGATACACCTGTGGTCGATAGAGTCAGCAAAGTCAATTTTGAGAAAAATCAAGTTAAAGGTTCCAAAACAAAATCTCCTAGCAACCATACCTTAAAATCCCTGGTAATAACACCAAATTTGACACACACCAATTCAAATATATTCTGTGATGTTATTTCCATCAAGAGGTGCATCAATTTTTGGTCCAGATCTTGTATTGACAATGCAAGAGTCCAGCACTCTGTAAAGTCTCCTCCAGTGAATTTAAGGTCTGGACTCAGAGGTGCCAATTCATGTGTGAAAATTACCCTTTATGCTCCCTCCCAAACACTCTTTCACAGTTTGAGCCAGATGAATCTTGACATTGTCATCCTGGAATATGGCCATGATGTGTCTTCCTACATGGTTGTTTAAGAAATGAAAAGCTACACACTCCATCAATTAGGGTTAGAAGAACTGTTGCCAAACATATAACATGCTAGAAACATAAAAATCACTGCAATAATGATCCAATCATTGACTCTTAAGCATTTGCCAATTTAAATCCAAACAGCAACTTGGCCGGGCAGTGCATATAAATATATATATATATATATATATATATATATATATATATATATATTCAACGTTGTTTCAGTCATTTTACCTTGTGCAATACAGTGCTCTAGACTAAAATGGTTGCAAAAGTGTGCAACATTAATTAAAAACACAGATATTTTTAACTCTATTTTATTTTACAGTTTTAAAAGAAAAAAATACAGAGTTTGATCTTCCTGTCGAAAGTTATCCACAAAATATTCTAAACAAGGACAAAGTGCTTCTGAACAATCATCTATGTCAAGCAATAATGTCATTTGGCAACCGAAAAAGTCATTTGGCTCCTACATGTTTAATTTAAGCAATGGTGGACACTAACAAAGTACTGTTACTCCATTACTGTACTTAAGTACATTTTTATATCTGTACTTTATCAAAGTATTTTCATTGTAGGAAACTTTTACTTTTGACTACATTTCAGAAAAATACATGCCATTCGTTGTTATTTTGAAGCAAAGAAATAAATAATGTTAAAATAAAAATAGGTGCCAATCAGTTTCAGTGGTAAAGCCCTCTCTCATGATTCGAGCTCTCAGAGTGTTCTGTGCAGCTCTTTGCTTCCTCTACTCTCATATACACAACAATAATGGCCGCATTGGGAGTTTTCCAGAAATGCACATCCACATTTTTCCCTGCACACAAACAACCAGTGTACAACTAGTTATGTTTTGACAGATGGATCATGTAGCCAATTAATAGTGGATTACAGCAATATATGATTTATGTATATTCTTCAAACGGTCAAGTTTTTCACCTGTTATAGAAAATGCTAAGCTTGCTATATAAAGCTAAAGGCTACACCTACAATAAATTTAATGCCAAAGTCTATAAGGATTCACATAAGATCAGAAATGTTTTATGCACTTTGTTACTTTTTAAAATTTACACATTTCAGGAACTATTGGAACACGTCCTTTGATTGTTGAATTATTTAAAATACAAGTAATTTTAGTAAATAGCAGATTATATCATTCGTGCAACACCACTTTTGTCCACCACATTTTGAATTGATGTTATAATTGATTTTATTGATGTTAAAATTGATGTTATGGTGAAATAAAAAGTATAAGTAGCCACCCATGATAGTTTGGATGTAACATACTCTGAATGGATAAAATGGGTTTTAAAAATTGGATGTCATGTATGAAATGTTTAATTAATTTTAAAAGTTTAATCTTCTTATATTGCATGGTGATTATTATTAAGTTTGCTTATTTGTAAATCATGCATATTTAATGTTTGCAACCACTCAAATCACCTTTAAATGACAATGATTTACTAGCTGATTACTCATGATAACTCAATAATGTCAGATTGAGCTATAACCTCTATCTGTGTCCTTGTTTGATCCCTTTCTCATTTAATAGGTAATTTGAGCAGGAGGAAAGAGCATGTCAAATTAATTGAAAAAAGTAAAAGAAAAAAGCAGTAGAAAGCTATGAGAGCGCAACAATTGTCTGCGATGTGGTCCAGACAGTATTATTTCTTTTATCAGGTTAACAATATCAAAGATTTATGGCAATTCACAAATGTATGCAACAAAATGCACAAACACAATATACACAATAAAATCCACAAACTTACAGGTTGTGTCTGTAATTTAATGCATTAATAAATGTAGAGCTGTGTGCATGAGTGTTAAAAAATATACCTGACTGCTCTTTTACATTTGTAACTTTAACATTTAAGACGTACCTGATGTTAATTGGGCTATGTTATAACACTCACAGTAGGGATTGATGGCATTTGTGATTCAGAAACTAAGGCAAATTAGCATGAGAGCGCAATTCCAAAAAAAGCGCTGAATAATGCACATTTCAGAGATATCAGTAATTAACGGAGAGACTAAAGATCTGTCAGGGAAGACATGCAGCACTTTTCTGTAAGCCATTTTACAAAACGTTAGGTTACTTGCGTAACCCCGGTTCTCTGAGAACAGAGCGAGGTATCTCACATATGTGAAACGCCCCTAGGCGTGATAGACTATGGAAGCACCAATTACACCACGTCTGTCTGAAGGACGGACCAATCACAGCTCATTACAAGGAGCCTACCCCCTCCCTATATATATGGCTGTTATCCCCGAAAACGGCATTCTAAGCATGCTCTTCCCCGTGTTATGCGAGCAGGGAAGCTTGGTGAGATACCTCGCTCTGTTCTCAGAGAACCGGGGTTATGCAAGTAACCTAACGTTCTCTTTCAAACAATCGCTCGGTATCTCACATATGGGAATGATATAGCCAACTCCCGAAACGCATGCTTTCCAAAGCCGCCGAACAGACCCGGCAAGAACGAAAGATAACCTTTCAATTCTCCAAAGAGCCAACATTGAGAACTGCATGAGCCATAGAAGGCGCAGTGACATCCAGGCGGTAAAATTTGATAAACGTATGAGGGGAAGCCCAGTTTGCCGCTGCACAAATATCTCCTACCGAAATCCCCTTGAACAATGCCCAAGACGTAGCCATACCCCTTGTAGAATGAGCCCTTAAGCCCGCTGGGGAATTAAGGCCCATAGACGTATAGGCCAATTCAATCGCCTCCACCATCCAATGGGAAAGGCGCTGCAAGGAGATCAGCTTACCCTTACATTGAGTGGCCCATGAAACGAATAACTGATCATTCTTCCTGAACGATCGTGTCCTGTTTACATAATAGCGTAACGCACACAAAGTGTGAAACTAAAGCAAGTAGTAAGACCGTTTTCAGAGATAGGAGCTTAATATCAACACTCTCCAGAGGTTCAAATGGAGCCTGAGTTAAAGCATTCAGAACCATGGACAAGTCCCATGACGGGACCAGGCACTTAGATACTGGTCTCAGATGCTTCACTCCCTTCATAAAACGGCATATAAGAGGGTGCCGTCCCACTGAAACTCCCTCGAAGCCTACATGACAAGCCGAAATAGCAGCCAGGTAAACTTTAATAGTAGAAAACGGTCTCCCATTGTTCATTAAGCTTTGTAAAAAGCAGAGTACATCACGCACTGAAAAGGAATAATTCAACGAACGCGTTCCCCCTTGGCGATTGATACAGTGGGGAGAACAAGTATTTGATACACTGCCGATTTTGCAGGTTTGCCCACTTACAAAGCATGTAGAAGTCTGTAATTTTTATCATAGGTACTCTTTAACTGTGAGTGACGGAATCTAAAACAAAAATCCAGAAAATCACATTGTTTGATTTTTAAGTAATTAATTAGCATTTTATTGCATGACATAAGTATTTGATACATCGGAAAAGCAGAACTTAATATTTGGTACAGAAACCTTTGTTTGCAATTACAGAGATCATACGTTTCCTGTAGTTCTTGACCAGGTTTGCACACACTGCAGCAGGGATTTTGGCCCACTCCTCCATACAGACCTTCTCCAGATCCTTCAGGTTTCGGGGCTGTCGCTGGGCAATACGGACTTTCAGCTCCCTCCAAAGATTTTCTATTGGGTTCAGGTCTGGAGACTGGCTAGGCCACTCCAGGACCTTGAGATGCTTCTTACGGAGCCACTCCTTAGTTGCCCTGGCTGTGTGTTTCGGGTCGTTGTCATGCTGGAAGACCCAGCCACGACCCATCTTCAATGCTCTTACTGAGGGAAGGAGGTTGTTGGCCAAGATCTCGCGATACATGGCCCCATCCATCCTCCCCTCAATACGGAGCAGTCGTCCTGTCCCCTTTGCAGAAAAGCATCCCCAAAGAATGATGTTTCCACCTCCATGCTTCACGGTTGGGATGGTGTTCTTGGCATTGTACTCATCCTTCTTCTTCCTCCAAACACGGCGAGTGGAGTTTAGACCAAAAAGCTCTATTTTTGTCTCATCAGACCACATGACCTTCTCCCATTCCTCCTCTGGATCATCCAGATAGTCATTGGCAAACTTCAGATGGGCCTGGACATGCGCTGTCTTGAGCAGGGGGACCTTGTGTGCGCTGCAGGATTTTAATCCATGACGGCGTAGTGTGTTACTAATGGTTTTCTTTGAGACTGTGGTCCCAGCTCTCTTCAGGTCATTGACCAGGTCCTGCCGTGTAGTTCTGGGCTGATCCCTCACCTTCCTCATGATCACTGATGCCCCACGAGGTGAGATCTTGCATGGTGCCCCAGACCGAGGGAGATTGACCGTCATCTTGAACTTCTTCCATTTTCTAATAATTGCGCCAACAGTTGTTGCCTTCTCACCAAGCTGCTTGCCTATTGTCCTGTAGCCCATCCCAGCCTTGTGCAGGTCTACAATTTTATCCCTGATGTCCTTACACAGCTCTCTGGTCTTGGCCATTGTGGAGAGGTTGGAGTCTGTTTGATTGAGTGTGTGGACAGGTGTCTTTTATACCGGTAACGAGTTCAAACAGGTGCAGTTAATACAGGTAATGAGTGGAGAACAGGAGGGCTTCTTTAAGAAAAACTAACGGGTCTGTGAGAGCCGGAATTCTTACTGGTTGGTAGGTGATCAAATACTTATGTCATGCAATAAAATGCAAATTAATTATTTCAAAATCATACAATGTGATTTTCTGGATTTTTTTTTAGATTCCGTCTCTCACAGTTGAAGTGTACCTATGATAATAAATTACAGACCTCTACATGCTTTGTAAGTATCGGCAGTGTATCAAATACTTGTTCTCCCCACTGTATATGGCACCACCGTCGTGTTGTCTGTCCTGACCAGAACATGAAACCCTTCCAAGAATGGGAGAAAATGTTTCAGGGCCAGAAAGACTGCCATCAACTCCCAACATATTTATGTGAAGTTTGCGAAGCTGGGGAGTCCAGCGACCGTTTACCGATCTGCCCTGAAAAACAGCTCCCCAGCCCGACAGGGATGCATCCGTTGTCACTACTTTTCTCAGCGACACGCTGCCCAAGGGAACCCCTGTCCGGAACAAACAGGGATCTCTCCACTGATGAAGAGCCGTCACGCAATCCACGTGTATTGTCGATGTGCCGAGGTGCCGATGAGGACACAGACGTCTCGCTGCTACCATCGCTGGAAGTGTCTCATTTTCAGCAAGCCTAGCGGGACCACGGACAGCGACGAAGCCATCATGCCCAAAAGGCGGAGACAGGTACTGAACGATACCAAGTTTCCCTTGCGAAACTGGGCAAGACACTGATAAAACGCCATTATTCTTCTTTCCGAGAGCATAGCATGGTATGCCACAGAGTCTATTCGTAAGCCCAGATACTCTATCTCCTGAGATGGAATCAGCTGGCTTTTGGCCTTGTTGATTCTGAACCCAGATTCGTTAGATGAGACGTGAGCATCTCTGTGTCCCGTTCCGCGCGCTCCAGTGAGTGAGCGCATATCAGATAATCGTCCAGATAAGCAGATATTCTGAGCCCCTTGTGTCTCAGCGGTGTCTTTGTCTCTATGCACCTGCTGAACACACGAGGAGCGAGGATGAGCCAAAACGGGAGAGTAACAAATTCGTACACTTCGCTCTGAAAGGAAAACCTGAGATATTTCCTGTGCGCAGGATAGATGCTTATATGAAAGTAAGCATCCTTGAGATCTACCGCGGTGAACCAATCGTCCCGGCGGATAGAGCGTGTGAGAGCTGCGACTGTGAGCATCCTGAATTTGTACTTCCTCAAGTGCTTGTTTAGAGCATGCAGGTCCATTATCGGGCGCAAACCCCCGTCTTTCTTTGGAATTAGAAAATAACAGAAGTAATAGTCTTTCTGAGTTTCCCCCTCTGCAACTCGTCTTATAGCTCTTTTCTCTAAGAGGGAGGATATTTCCGCCTCCAACACACGAGCTGAATCCTCATTTGCTACAAATACTATGACCCCGTTGAACGGGGGTGGTTTTGCAGCGAAACTGAAGCCTTTAACCCTTGGTTACCGTCGCGAGGACCCACGGATGCGCGGAAACACTCCCTTCAAGCCTCCTGATAAAGAGCCAGCGGGTTTAGCTGAACCGATTCCATAGATGGCGTAATGGTGACATCTAGTGGACCGAGAGAAAAACGTCTGGGATCTGTGTGACTCAGAGACCGCTTTATTTCTTGGTTCATTGCTGTTATTTTGTTTTTGTCTCCCTGCGCACTCGGCATTGAGCCTGGATGCGACAGAGAATTTTTTATTTGCTTTAAACCCAGGGGCTGAAGTGCTTTGTGACAATACACTTGAGAACGTGTGCTTGTACCCAACAGGCCACATTCTTCTGGTGGCTGAGTATTCTGCACTCAAACTTGACGGAACACTGTGTGTTGAGGGGAAGCTGAACTGGCCTGAACACAGCATAGAACCATTTTTCCTCCCAAATTCCACATCCTCCGCTTCTTCGCGGGTGGGGGAACAGATATGGTGGGCTCGGGAGAGGACATCACAGAGAACCCTAGGTGCTGCCCGTCCCTCCCATGCAGAAATTGCTTCCTAGGTATCCCTCCTCTTTTTGTTGGAAGGGTTAGCGGACTTGGACTTCGCCGCCGCCGCCGCGAATGACTGCTTACCCCATGGTTTAGCGTTTGAAGCAACGGGGGGGGCGAGCCGCCTGCTCCGTGCTCTGGGGTTTTGCGGTCCTGGACCTGGACAGGAGGACGCGGTGCTCTTTTACGTGGCAGACATATGTCAAACGCCTCGCCTTCCTTCTTCTGGAGGTCGCACCTCTGTCTCATCGCCGCAACGTCCGGGCCAAACAGTCCACTAGCATCCACAGGAGCGTCAAGAAAATCTAATTTCTCCTTGTCTCCGATGCTCGAGAGATTTAGCCACAGCGACCTTTCGCCCACAATGGCAAGAGCCATGGTACGGCCGCAGCTTTGCACCGCACCACGTGAGGTGCGTAAATTGAGATCTGTTATGTTGCAGATCTCCTCCGAGACCCCCGGGTTTGGATTGCCGGCGTCCAGCTGAGTGCCCAGCTCCACTAATAACTCGGATTGATAGGCCGCCAACAACGAAGTGATGTTAAGTGCCCGCATCACCAAATCCGGATGATTTATAGATTTTTTGATACATGGAAGCGGTGAAGCGTTCCATTTTTCCCGGGAGGGAGGGACTGGCAGATGAGAGAGTGGTCCACCTGTTCAGATGCAGGTGGTGAGCCACTGACTGCTCGACCGTGGGAGGGTTAGAGAGCCTGAGCCCTTCCATTTCACTCACATCGAGCGACGAGTAACCCTTGACGGGCACACGGTGAGAAAAGGGCTTGTCCCACGATCGCTTCATCTCTGCTACACACGCCGGCAACGCGGGAAGCAGTTGTTTCGCTGGTGGAAGGCGAGCAGGGAGCCTTTTCCCGTCATAGATGTCACGTTTAACTCCCGGATCCCCAGGAGTTACGGGCCAAGCGATGGCAAGCTTGGCTGCCGCACGCTTACAAACTTCCACTAGGTCACAGTCTACTACCATTGACGCCATGTCGCCTCTTAGCGCGCTCACGGGCCTGGACGCTTGTGCTGCAGACAGGATAGCGTCATCCTCCTCATCATCCGGCTCATCTTGGAGGAGGCGAGCTAACATCTCCTCATCCTCCTCCTCATCTCCCTCCACCTCGTCGCCTTCCGCAAGTAGCTGCTGGTCGAAAAGCGGCGTAAACTCAGGTGACTCTGCATCTATAATCTCCTCCCACGGAGAAAGATCCTGCGGGGAAGAGGGTTGGACCACCTTTGTCGAAGGAGGGACAGAAGAGAGAACTGGATCCTCTTTAGAAGATGCAGCCACCCGAAGCCTTCTTTCTAAGATCCTGGCCGGCATTACACGACAGTGCGTGCAACTCTCCGCATCCGCCAGCGCGGCCTGAGCGAGCTTGACACCCATGCACGCGATACACATCGGATACGAATCCCTGCCTGAGATCATAAATCCATGAGCTGCCGGACACGAGCGCGAAGAGGCATCTTTCCCTTTCTCCGCTGCAGCCTTGGACACCGACATGGTGAGTAGAATATCCTGTAATCTTAGGTCGCCTTAACGCGTTAGCTAGAATAAGAGACACTGCTAACAAAAGCAGAGTAGAAAAACTCAGTAACGAGCAGAGAATCCACAACAGATTTAAACTGCACTGCGTTCGGCAACGTCAACCTTGACAGTACGTTTCTGAACTGAAGCAGGACAGGTGCAGAAGGAAAGTCTTCACGGGGAAGAAAACAAGAATGCCGCTTTCGGGGATCACAGCCATATATATAGGGAGGGGGTGGGCTCCTTGTAATGAGCTGTGATTGGTCCGTCCTTCGGACAGACATGGTGCAATTGGTGCTTCCATAGTCTATCACGCCTGGGGGCGTTCCCATATGTGAGATACCGAGCGATTGTTTGAAAGAGAAACAAATGGCCTTTTTCCAACATTTGATTGTATGTTAAAATTATTATAAATACATTTTATAAAACTATATATTTTTAATCATAGAATATTTGCACACTATAAAAAATGCTGGGTTGTTTCAACTAATGTTTGGGTCACATATAGACAACCCAACCATTGGTTTATATTTTTTACATTTTTAAACCCAACGGTTGGGTTTGTCCATATTTGACCCAAACATGGGTTGAAACAACCTAGCATTTTTAGAGTGCAAGCATTATTTTGTATATATCGACATGTAGTACATGAACATATTTACAAATATTACGTGTATTCTTTCAATTAATATGCGCTCATAAAGTCTATGCATAAAATTGATAAATATTTAGCAAAATGATAAAATACTTCTAGATAGAGTACACTGCTGAGTGTCAACTGATGTATTTCATGTCAATACTACCCAACTAAATATGTAAATGAGGGCTTGTCAAAGAATAAAGCACATGGTCTAATAAACCGATAAGAGACTATCGCTCTCAACTGTCACATCCAGAGGAGTTCACTAATCCGCTTTTAAAACTCAATAATGTAGTCAAAAAAATCCCTAAATTAACCTATTCAATTAACAATTACGTGTGGTATAATTATCCCTCCATTATGTATATTCTTTGAAAAACATATTTTATGCAATACTTAACAGGGCGCGTTATCACTGTTACCTAATCCAGCATGTAAATGATGTAAATGTAAATGACATAAAGTACAATTTAAGTAGATTGATGGTGTATGACAGTTAATCACCAACAGAAATGTAATGAGTGTGACAGCAATGTTTATACACAACACTCCAAGTTAACATGAGGTCCTTGACATCCACTTTGATGACCGTCAGGCCCTTTCCTCTAGACCTCTGTTCTCCCTATAACCACAATGTGAACTCCTACACTGTAAAAAATAATCTGTTGCTTAATGTTATATGATTTAATGATTAAAGTCAAACCTTGTTTTGAGAAACTGAGAAGACAAATATTCACTACTGTTCAAATTATTATAAAATATTATTACAATTTAAAATAACTGTTTTCTAATGTAAATGAAAATGTAGTTTATTCCTGATGGCAAAGCTGAATTTTCAGCAGCCATTACTCCAGTCTTCAGTGTCACATTGTCATGTTTTAGGTTTTGTTTCATATTCATGTTTTCATGACATTTAATTTGAAATTGTTATAGTCATTTTCCTAGTTCAGGTCATGTATTTCCCTTTTGTTCATGTTTCATACATTTTCATCTGATAGCTTGTTATCATTTCTTTTTGATTACCTATTGTCTTTTATTTAAGCCCTCGTGTTTGCCATGTGTCCCTGTCATCTATTGAAGTATGTGTGCTGTTTGTTCCATGTTCCACGAATCAGGTTATTGTTTCAAGTCAAATTTATAGTAGTTAATATTTGTTTTGTTTTCTTGTTTTGAATTCTATTCATGGTTTATGTTTCACGTCTTCGGATAAATATACTCCAGGGTCACTTCATCGTCTTCATCTGCTCCATTACCAAGCTAGCCACAGTACACATTAAGACATTCGTTTCTTAACAGTTTTTTCAATTGTTAGCAAGCATCGGTCTGCGGTGGCGCATTGCTGCCACATACATATTTTTTCCACTCAATAATTTCATAATAACGAGATACTATGAAGTTAAAATTACATATTTTCTCGTAATAATGAGATGTTATGTCGTTAAAACGTCATTTTCTTGTAAAAACGTATTTTATGCAATACTTAACAGGACACGTTATCACTGTTACCTAATCCAGCATGTGAGCATGTAAATGACATAACAAAATACAATTTACATTTAAAGGTGTAAGCAGCGATGAAATAATAATAATCCTTAGGAAAACAATAGGGCCTTCGCCCTTTCAGGGCTTGGGCCCTAATAATAATAATAATAATAATAATAATAATAATAATAATAATAAACGGAGCAATTCCAATAGGGTCCTCACACCATCGGTGCTCAGGCCCTAATAATGCGAGATGTTATGTCATTTTTCTCGTTAAAACAACATATTTTCTCGTAATTTTGCAATCAAGCACATTGAATCTGGGCAGAGAATCTTTTTTTTCTTTTAGCTCTGTTTCGCCCAAATTATCAAAGAAAATGCGGTTTCCTCACTCTCCGGGTCATACGGGGTGTGTGTTGGCAGTGAGCGACGCACTGCTCCCTCACTCTCAAATTCCCCTCTTTTCGCCACAGAGGAGCCAGGTTAGAGTTATACCACACTCCCTGCCTCTACTTTGGGACGCTATGCCTCCCAGGTTGGGCCCCAGCTCTCCACCTCGCTGCCCCTACGCGGGTATGTCTGTAGTCCCGCTGGTGCCAAAGGAAAACGACTCGGTTACTAACATAACCTCGGTTCCCTGAGAGAAGGGAACGAGTATTGCGTAAGTTAGCTTACGCTTATGGGAAAATAAAATGGAATTAATAAAAACTAGACCGGACAGAGTCGGGCCTTATAGTTATTGCAAATGTGTTATACATTTGTTATATGGAATTAAATAAAAACTAGACCAGACAGAGTCAGGCCTTATAGTTATTGTAAATGTGTTATACATTTGTTTGTATGGAAAGAACCCTAGCTTGCAAAGCAGGAACCTCCAAGTTATAAAATTTAACAAATGTGGACGGAGAGGCCCAGCCTGCCGCCGCACAGATATCTTCCAGTGGTTTTCCACTGGACCAAGCCCACGACGAGGCCATGCCTCTAATGAGCTCTGACACCTATGGGGCAGCAGAGACCTCTTAACTCGTAAGCCAGCGATATAGCATCTACTATCCATCGCAATCTTTGCTTCGTGATCACGCACCCTCTGGTGCGACCGCCAAAGTATACGAAAAGCTGTTCCGACTGCCTGGATGTGGTGGAACGCCCTAAATAAACTCTAAGAGCCCTGACGGAACAGAGTAAATTTGCGTTTCTTTCGTTCTCAGACGAGGGAAGAGCTAATAGTGAAATGACCTGTGCTCTGAATGGAGTGGAGAGCACTTTGGGTACATACCCATGTCTTGGTTTGAGAACAACTCTGGAGTCGTTAGGCCCAAATTCAAGACAGGAAGCGCTCACTGAGAGCGCATGTAAATCGCCAACTCGCTTGACTGAAGCTAGTGCAAGCAAGAGAGCAGTTGAGCGAAAAGTGCTTCAGGTTTACAGACTGAAGTGGCTCAAATGGGGCACCTTTCATGGCCTCTAGGACCGTGGAAAAGCCCCAAATAGGAACTGCTGGGGTTCGAGGCGGGTTCAGTGCACGATTAGGTCGCTTCTCCCCAGTGACTGTCCGACCACATGAGCGTGAAACGCTGCTATGGCCGCCATCTATACTTTTAGCATGGAAGGGGAGCGACCCGCGGTCAAAAGCTCTTGAAGAAAGGAGAGCACTTCTGTTACTCCACATGAGTGTGGGTCCAGGTTCCGAGCTGCACACCAGCTTGAGAACACTGACCATTTTAGAGCGTAAAGTCTCCTGGTTGAAGGCGCTCTCGCTTCAGAAATAGTATTCAGCACCCCTTTTGGGAGGTTCCCGGGTATCCGTTGATGGGCCATACATGAAGGGCCCACAAGTCGGGACGGGGATGCCAGATCATCCTCTTCGCCTGCGTGAGGAGGTCTCTCCTCAGCGGTATCGGTCATGGGGCTGTTTCTAGCAGCTGAGTCACTTCGGAGAACCATAGTTGGTTCTTCCAGAGAGGGGCTATTAAAAGCACTGCACACTTGCTCTCCCTGAGCCGTTTGATGACCTGAGGTAACATCGCGACCGGAGGGAATGCATACAGCGGGCGGCTGGGCCAGTTGTGGGCCAGCGCATCCCTGCTCTTGGAGAAATATGTTGGGCAATGAGCATTGTGTTCTGAGGCAAAGAGATCGACCTCTGCCTTGCCGAAGATACTCCAAATGAACTGAACCGTTTGTGGGTGAAGAGACCAGTCCCCTGAGAGAATTTTGTCTCTGGATAGCATATCCGGGCCCTGGTTCAGAATGCCTGGCACATGCGCTGCCCTTAGCGAGCACAGGTTGTGCTGAGTGCATAAAAGGAGGCTTTTGGCCATGGTTTGCAGGTTTCTTGACCTGAGTCCACCCTGGCGATTTATATAGGATACCACTGACATGTTGCCCGTTCAGACTAGAACGTGGTGACCTTTTATGTATGGGAGGAAAGCTTTTAGCGACAGATCGACCACTCTCATCTCTAGACAGTCTATGTGCAGCCGCCTCTCCGAGCTTGACCAAAGGCCGGAGATGGGCCTGCCTTCGTGCATGACACCCCAACCTAGGTTGGATGCATCTGTCGAGATCACCTTCCATTTTGAGACCGTGCCCATACTCATGCCAGACTGGTACCAGCTGGCTGCTTTCCAAGGAGCCAGGGCTTTGATACAGCCGTGGTTCACTTTGGTGCATAAGTGGCCTGACGGCCACGCACGAGCGCATATACAGCGCAGGGTTTTAACCAGTGCTGGATGGAGCGCATATACAGTAGGCCTAGTTTGAGTACTGCTGATGCTGAGGCCATGAGGCTTAACATCCTCTGAATGTTTGAGAGGAGTGTAAGTGCCAGCTTTAAAACGACGCCGCTAGGCACTGGATGGCGAGCGAGCACTGTGACGTAAGCCACGCTCTCATCTGTATCGAGTTCATGACTGTTCCCAGAAAATAAATATTCTGGCTGGGAGACAGCGCACTCTTGCAGTGTTGATCCTGAGACCCAGACATTCTAGATGGCTGAGAGGCCAGGACCTGTGAGTTATAAACTGCGTCTCTGATTGGGCTATAACCAGCCAATCGTAGGGGTAGTTCAGTACTCGCACTCCCCGTAGTCTCGGGGGCAAGGGCTGCATCCATGCACTTCGTAAATGTACAGGGTGCTAGGGATTTCTTTGGAACGAGGAAGTAGCGACTGTAAAAGCCTGACTTGTTTATTGCTAAGGGGACAGTTTCCACAGCTCCTTTTTCTAACAGCTCTACATTCAGAGCGCTCTCGGCGTGATCTGGAGAGCAAGTCAACAGGGGATAATCTGTGTGAACAGTGCTTATGTGCAGGGGTGCATACTGTATAGTGGGCACACTGCCTGCAGTCAGAACAGAGGAAAAACTTTGTATTTTATTAGGGTCGTTGTAAAAAAGGCGTTTGTGTGCAGGCGTGTGTGTTTGATAACAGGCTAGTTGACTGCAATATTTATATCTCCAGCCGCCTGAATAGAGGAGACTGGGAGAAATGTAAAGGAAGTCTGTGGTGGTAATCAGCGTCAGTGTCGGAGTCAGTGACAGAGTCCGACCACTCCTCACTTCCGGATGCAGCGAGTGTGAGCCGAAGCAGCCTGGCCGGCGGAGGCATACGCTCGAGGGAAGAAGGGGGCGGGCCTCTGCAGAGGTGCCTGACGGCGGCCTTGCAGAAACCACTCGTCCAGGCTGCTTCCCGTGGGTTCCTCGGGATGAGACCAATCGAGTCCGAGGTCTCGACAGCCCTGGTCAATGAACAAGACCGGCGAAGAGGATTCTGAGAGCGAGACACGCGGGGAGAGCTCCGGCGTGGGCTCGCTCGTCTGCTCTGGCATTCTCTGTCCACGGCGCTTCTTTTTGCACGGCCCGAGCGAGAGAAGAGGGAGAGCGGAGGGAACGGCGTCCTCATTGAAGCTGACGAGACGAGCCCGCAGGGTCATTTCGTCGCACTCCGGGCAGCCGCCCTTAGAGTGCAGCTTCGGCGTGGTCACGGCCTAAGCACGCGGTGCAAGGAATGAGACGATCCCCGCCGAAGAGAGGGCCTCTGCACGAGGCACAGGATATACGAGGCATTTGAAACAACGCCTCAGCTCTTTTGTGAGTGTGAGTGTTGCAGCGGCGAACACACACACAGCTTGTAAAGGATATAAAAGGATATCGAACACGCCAGATGGCGCAGCTGGAACAGCAAGGGCTGAAGGCGGAGTCCAGAAGAAGGAATCCGGCGTCCTCAGAGCTGCAGGGCAGAATCCTATGGCGTAACATGGGCTTTTATAGCCGTAGACCACGCCCATTCTGGCGGGAGTTGATGTGCTAGGGCGGGAAGCGACCCGTTTAGTTCGCACGTCTCAGCCGCCTCGCCAAAGGTTCGTGCAGTTGCCGCAGCACAGCCAATCAGCGCGCTAGTATGCTCTGCTTGGGTCTGCTATGCAGCTGCACTGCGTTTTACATATATAAAATTATAAGGATAATTTTTGGCTTCAATATCTCGAGAAAAGGAGTTTTCCCAGCTAACTTAAGCTAACTTACGCAATACGAGAGTACTCTCGAAAGGGAACTCATGATCACTGTACGCTTGCATTAACTCCACCCATTTTGCTTCTGATGGCTGGGCATGCTTGTGTTTTTTTTCACCTTATTTCCCGGCTCCAGTGTTAATTTTGACAGCAAATTTTGATTTAGTTTTAGTCATAGTCTTTTGACTAAAATGCCATTTAGTTTTAGTCATATTTTAGTCACCTGAATTGTTTTTAGTTTTAGTCTAGTTTTAGCCGACTAAATATTATAATATTTTAGTCGGCTAAATCTACAGTAGATTTAGTCAATTAAAATCTAATTTGTTTAATTCAATTGTAATGCATTAATTGAGCATTTAAGCATTACATAACCGACTGTTACTTAAAACTGACATTTTGACATAACTGTTTTTTGACCATTCAAGCGCAAAAATACATGAAAGAGAGGTCAAATCACTTTTTTGTTTGTTTTTTTAAAAACATAATTTTTTATAATTTTGTATTTCTGTTTTAGTTAGTATATCAGGTTAAGCTAAAGATTCAAATAAGTTTAAGTTTATTTATTTTTTTAATTTCAGTTAACATTTATTTAATTTCAAGTAATGTGTCAAATACTGTTCTTAGTCTTTCCTCCTGACTATGAATTAAATGGGAATGAAATTAAATACAGTTTATTGTGTAACCAAAAACGTATATATATAATGTGTGACTTTTAATTATAAACAAGCTCAAAATACACCATGACTCTTATTTTGAAATGTCTGCGCCATGCTATTGCAGTTGCAGCTGCTCATTCAAGTTCAGATGAGGGAGATAAAATATGCATTGTTACAACCGTCTAAATCATATTACCATATAAACGTCGTTAAGTAAACATTGTCATTATTCATCGGAATTAGTTCATAAACAATTACCTGGCATAAATGTGCGCTATTCATTGATTGTGAACCGCTCTGAAGCAGTCTGAAGCGCTGTTGCGTGAGCCTGTAGAACACACAACAGCGCCGCGTTTTCCCGCGGTTAGATCAGCACATTACAATTCAAATGTGCGCATCTATTACACAGGACAACAGTTCTGACTGGATCTCTTCCCTAATTGTCCCTCCCTAATATTTTCGTCTAGTTTTTATTCGTTGACGAAAATGACAGTAGATTTTCGTCATAGTTTTTGTCATCCAAAACGGTTTGGTCATGGTTTTTATTTAGTTATCGTCTCGTTTTCGTCAGTGAAAAAAGGTCGTTGACGAAAATTATTCGTCAACGAAACTAACACTGCCCGGCTCACACTTTTCTCATTCTGATTTTACAAGTTGCACGTTACAAAACACGGACAGCGCTGACTGACTCTGATCACGGTCAGGTGTCCGATCGACTCAGGTATTACACACAACGTTAAACAGACCCGGGACACGAAGTAATAGATTGGGACCTGACCCGGAACCAGCTGACCATTTAAAATATAGACCCGAACCTGTACGGGTCTGGGGACGGGTCTCGGGTCCTCCGTGTAGACCTCTAGTGTGAACACAGGTACCTGGTGCTCAGGGTCAACTGGAAAAAAAGAGCAAGCTCTCCCCTGTGCAGACGTTTCATGAACGAGCGTGCACAGTCGGTGCTGAACTGCCTGAATTCCTTCAGGGGGAAAACAGCAGTACCACTGAAACTATTTCAGAGGCTCCTGGGGCATATGGCATCCGCAGCCACGGCCACACCACTCAGATTAATGCATATGAGACTGCTATAGCACTGGCTACTAGGGATGTCACGATACCAAAAATCTAGTAGTTGGTAACGATACCACCAAAGGTACACAATACTCAATACCAAAGTCGATACCACGGTAAAAAAAAAAAAAAACTTAAACATTAACTTTTTTATAGATATTTTTCAAATGAAATTACAATTATCTACCTATACGGTACCACGCTTGAATTCAGTGAGCTCCTGAGAGCGACCCATTCTTTCACAAATGTTTGTAGAAGCAGTCTGCATGCCTCACCTAGGCATGCAGACTGCTTCTACAAACATTTGTGAAAGAATGGGTCGCTCTCAGGAGCTAACTTGATTTTATACACCTTTGGCCATGGACGTCATTGGAACACCTGAATTCAGTGATTTGGAGGGGTGTCCCAATGCTTTTGGCAATATAGTGTAAAAAATAACTCTGAATAGTCATAACTGTATAAGTTAAATATAGACTAATCCTTATTAAAGCTTCTTTTATCGTTTGATTATCATTAATAATACAGACAGCCAATAGAAGACAGTAGCAGGTTTTAAAGGCTGCTATCACTAAGACCTAATGGACGGAGACAATATGCTGTTACACATGCTGTTAACATTCACATAATCAACATGAATATTCACCAAGACGGGCATTTTGACATAACTGTGTGTGTATTGAAATGTTTATGTGTAGGCCAATAAGCCGCAAAAATCTGACACTCGCGCAAGAGGCGGCTATGTGTGTGCACTTTGGTTGAGCACTGACTGAAGACCGTCTCTCGGAGAGCGTGCGAGAACTTTATAGTTTAAAATCGCTTGAATTTATAAATTAGCATGATATAAAACGATGTGCGCTAAAGTCTTGTATTGCACAGTGCATCTCGTTTGCAGAGCAAAAGCAATGTGGATACTACAAAGCCATTTACGCATTTTGAGAGAAAGAGAGAGAGAGAGACCATAAGAAAAGTCGGGTTGAAATTCAGTACAAACGGAAACTTCAACTTGGCTGTGAATAAACTGAAAGAGAAAGCAAGAAGGGCTTTCTATGCCATCAAAAAATCAATCCAATTTGAAATACCAATCAGAATCTGGCTCAAAATATTCCAATCAGTCAAAGAACCTATTGCATTATATGGCAGTGAAGTGTGGGGTCCTCTCCTAAACCATGAATTTGACAAATGGGACAAAAATCCAATTGAAACCCTGCATGCTGAGTTCTGTAAGAGTATCCTGAGAGTACAGAGGAATACACCGAACAATGCATGCAGGGCAGAATTTGGACAATACCCTCTACTAATCCACATTGAGAAACGAGCCATCAAATTTTGGAAACATCTAAAACTGAGTGACCCCAGCAGAATACCTGAGCACAGTCAGAGACCACACACTGAGGAAAAACATGACGAGGTACAGACTGAGTGACCACAGCCTGGCTATAGAGAAGGGCAGATACAGACAGAACTGGCTGCCCAGAGAGAGCAGGTTATGCCTGTACTGTAGCCAAGGAGAAATAGAAACAGAGCTGCACTTCTTGACCACCTGCCCTAATTATAATGACATTCGAAAACACTTCTTTCCCAAATTTGAAATTATTTGTCCCAATTTCAAAAAGTTGAAGAATGATGCACAAGCTCAATATTTACTTGATGAAAAGAGAGATTGCATTTCACTAGCAGCAAAATACATCAATTCTTGCCACAAAAAGAGGGAAGAGTCGACCAAACAGTGATGCGCCCATTTACACACACACACACACACACACACACACACACACACCACTTAAAGTACATACACTTTTTTTTTCTTATCTTTTTTCCCCCCACACCGTTTTTCCAATCTTGTTCAATACTTTTACTTTGTTCCTTTTTTTATCTTATTTATTTTTTCATGCTCATATAAATGCTTTGGCAATACAATGTACAATTTGTCATGCCAATAAAGCTCTTTTGAATTTGAATTTGAATTTGAGAGAGAGAGAGAGAGAGAGAGAGAGAGAGAGAGAGAGAGAGAGAGAGAAAGAGAAAGAGAGAGAGAGAGAGAGAGACGTGGTACCACTGAATCACTAACACTGTTTGTGAAATTATGTCTCGCAGAAAGTTTTAAAATTACTGATTTAATTACTGATTTGCTCTGATAATCTGTTTGGGTTCAACCTACATGCTATAGTGCATAAATGTTCGGTACCATCGATACTTACGGTACTGTAGAAAAACAAGTACCGCCAGGATTTTAAAATGTTGATACCGACTTGGTACCGAAGTATTGGTTCTCATGACATCCCTACTGGCTACATGGCTGAGTCCTGAGATGGGCATGGCGCCGCAGCACACATCAGGCTGCACTTTCATCCCGTGGTCAGACCTTGCCTTTCTACAGGCTGGAGTATCCTTAGAAAGTGTCCAAGCACGTTGTTGTCACAACAGATGCCTCCAGAATGGGTTGGGGCATTATATGCAATGGGCAAACAGCCTCAGGCTCCTGGACAGGACCTTGACCGCAGTGGCACATCAACTGCCTCAAGTTACACTGTTGGCCCTGCGCCGGTTTCAATTGTTATAGCAGGGCAAGCACGTACTGGTCTGGATGGACAGCACGGGATACATGTTGATATGGAGTTGATTCGGAGACGCACAGGTAGACCTGTTTCCCTCTCCTGTTTCCCTCTCATTCCCAGCTGTTCTATTTCCTTACCAAAGGGACCCTCGGCACCAATGGACTGGCACACAGCTGGCCTTGGGGCTTACGCAAGTATGTGTTTCCCCCAGTAAGCCTGCATACACAAACACTGCAAGGTCAGGGAGGAAGGAGAGCAGGTATTGATGGTTGCGCCTTACTGGCCAACCCGGACCTGGTTTTCGGACCTGATGCTCCTCACGACAGCCCCTCCTTGGCGAATTCCCCTGAGGAAGCACCTGCTTTCTCAGGGAAGGGGCACCATATGGGATCCGTGTCCAGATTTCTGGAACCTCCATGTGTGGCTTCTGAACGGGATGCGGCAGACTTAAGTAGCCTACCACCGGCAGTGGTAGACACTATCACTCAATCCAGGGCCCCCTCTACTAGGCCTCTACCAGGCCTTGAAGTTCGCTTTAGAAGCTCAGAGCAACTCTTTGTCTGCATCGGAGGTTACGAGTGCCCTATTTACTCTCTAGGTGAGTTCCCCACCTGGCGAACCCTGGATGGAGTTCCTCCAAGTGTCCTTCGGCAGTCAGACGCGACGGAGACGTCCGTTGCCAGACACAGTACCAGAGATGCATGCCCAGTCGGTTAGCCCCTGTACTGACAGGGTGCTTGGAAGGGTCAGCGGTTGTGATGCTTTCCATAGGGACCCCATAACGTCTATTCATTTCGACATAACGTTGAACGTGACTGACTGATAGGGAACGTCTTGGTTACTTGTTCCCTGAAGGAGGGAGCGGAGATGTTATGTCCTGCCTGCCACAACCCTGTACCACCGCTGAATGGCCGGGACCCCATCTTGGTTCCTCAGCACAAACCTAAATGAGTGAGTTGCCAGCAAGTTTATATAGTCTGGAGTATGTCTTTATATGTCTGGAGAAGTGGCTTGCCATGCAAATCTCACTCGCCAATATCCATTAGCTTGTTTTGTTACCACTCAAAGGTGATTGGGCTCCTAAGTGAGATCCCATAACATCAGTTCATTTCGACGTAACGTCGAACGTGACTGATAGGGAAGTGTAATTTCCATAAATCTAACCCAAAAAAAAACACTTTATTTTTACTGTTATTTTCTATATTTTTGATGACTGTGGTGGCTCATACCAACTTACTAACTTTATTGTATTAAAAAACTAGCTGTGTCAATAATTTTTGAGAGATAAATTAGCTTGATTTAAATTCCTTAAAATTACCTTAAAGGTCGCGGCTCTCTCTGTCTAGTGTCTATATGTGCATGATGCAAAGATATCTCAGATTTTATAATAATCAGAGGTGGAAGTAACGAATTACAACTACTCACGTTACTGTGTTTACTATGTGTTTTTCGGGTAATTGTACTTTTTTTAGTATATTTTTAAATATGTAATTTTACTTGTACTTACGTACAAATTAAGCTAAATAATCTACTTCGTTACTTTTAAAATCACAATTCGTTACTGAGTACGCCTACAATTTGAATCAATATTCAAACCTTTGACCACCTGCATTTCGGTAGCCAATAAAGAGATCCAATCGTAAACGGACCAATAAAAGGCCTGATATTTGAAGTGAAAAAAAGCGCCCGCGGGCTAGCCTGACAAGCCAGACCCACATCAAGATGTTGGGTCTGGGAACACACCATTGGCAGAGCTCAATCCGAGGGGATATGGCGTATTTTTTAAAAGCAGAGAGGGAGGAAGCGCGTGTTGTATTGTTTGTCAAAATGTTTCTCGAAATGTGCTTAGTTTCTTGCACAGACTGATCATTTCGCTTAACAAGACCCCAATGTATTGTCCGGAGCCACGTGTGACGGTATTAATTTTGTTTTGTCTGTATATGTTTTTTGACTCTCAAAATGATGGCACCCATCGACTTCCATTATATGAATTAGCAAAGTCCACAGTTTCAGCTAAAAACCTTCTTTACTGTTCTACTGAAGAAAAAAGTTGCCTACATCTCAGATGGCCTTTGGGTAAACTATCCCTTTAATTCTCTTTGCTCCTGGATTAAACACTGTCAAAAGTTATCAACCAATCAGAATAGACTTCCACGCCTGACTGCTGAAAATGCTACAGGAAATCTTATTGGCTGTAAGTGAAATTCAATCAAAGACAATTTGTTTAAACAATCAAAGGTGGATCTTTAATTTCTTTATAATGTAAATGTATGTTAGAAATGTTTCGGAATGGGGCATTTGTATGATTTGTACATATAAATAACCTAGTCTGCCTAACTGCATCACAACATTCTACAGACATTACAGGTCAAACCGCTCTGTTCGATTTATCTAAATAAACAACATATTATATGGCTCTTAAGACACACTGCATATAAAAATTCAGTGTTGTCATTCCGAATACCTCAACTGAATTGAGGTAATTTGTTTTATTTGTTCTTATTTTATTACTGACTGTTTACTTGTCTTTTTTGTAAAATCAATTCAATTTGAAATCAAGTTTGATATCAAGCTTCTTTGTAAGCTATTGCAACAAAGTTACCCTATTGTAAAGACAAATACACAGAGTGAGCAAATGTTTAAAGTTAGATTATTGTAATGGTTAGTTGATCAATGTTTAAATATGTAAACAAAAGCCTAAATTCAAATCTGTTCATCGTATAAAGCGGATGTGTCTCTTCAGAAGACTTGAAATTAAACCACTCCATTCAAATGGATTAGTTTTACATTGAGTATTGTGCTTTTTGAAGCTTGAAAATAATGATTGCCTTCATTTTGTCAATGATTGACAAAATTTGAGATATCAAAATATTTATATGGAAGTATACAGTATGTGGCGTTTTGAAATGGCATCTGAAATGTAATTGAGTATTATTTCAGCAATGTAACTACTTGTACTTGAGTACAAATTTTCAGTACTCTTTCCACCTCTGATATGTTTCATTGTCTTCATCATCTTCATCTTGCTTGTTCTGAATCAGATCGGAAGTAACTAGTAATTCAGTACTTGAGTAGTTCTTTCATTGGATACTTTTTTACTCTTACTCAAGTAATTATTGACATTATTACTTTTACTTCTACTCAAGTAATCATTTAAGTACTTTTACTTGAGTATATAGTTTGGTTACTCTACCCACCTCTGGGTAGAGTATACTGACAAAGCACAAAGAATGTGTCCTTCCTTTTGTGTGTACCAACCTAATATTAAAAACTTTTTTCTTTTATGCCTGTTAATGCGATCCTAAGCAACAATATGACTTAATTGGTAAATTAAAAGATGCACAAATGCCTCCAGATAATGCTAAACTTCGATTTTTGGAAATTTACCATAGAGTAGCATAAAAAAATTAAAACGTAATGTTCAATGTCACTTGTCTGCACCTTTGTAGCTTTGACTAACAAACCTTGTCATTTAACTAGTTTGTACAAACATGTAACTTTTGTTAAAACTGGTCTGTACCTGAAGATTAAAGAACATTCTAAGAGCCAGATTTATGAAGTAAACTTGAGAATAAAATAAATCATAGAACCATATTTACACCCAGTAATAATGTCAAATTGTCTGTAATTTTTATGGATATATAATCAGTAGTCAAATGCATATAAAAATCCCACTAACGTTGAGGCAATAAAACCTCTCAGATATATTTAGGTTTAACATAATTTTCTCCATCATGTTGATCTATCATGTCTGAGACCTGCCTACTCAGCACAATAATAGCCCACTTTCTAGAATATTCTCATGAAGACTTTAAAGTGAAAGCCTAACTGGCCAATTATTCAATAATCTAAGGTATGCATTTCTGTTGAAAAACATAGATGTGTAAAACTGGCCAAGTATGTTGGAACAAAGTTGTATGTTTTAGGGTGGACCATTGATGAACCCCTTCTGCTCTGGCTGTTTTCTGACCACTTAATTATTTAACTGCATCCTGGTGTCTGAGCACCATATACAAATTCAGTTTGTGTGATACACCTGAAATGCATGCAACCACTGCCATTTAGAGTCATTAGAGAAATAAGCCATAAGCCATGCACTTGGCTTGAAATTAGTCTGATGCTAGCAACAATATGATAATATAATGAGACAATAATGTTCAATAAGTGATTTTAAAATTGTATTATTAATTATTATTTGTAACAGTATAAAATAATTAAATAAATTAAATTATTAACTAAACTAAATAAAATTTTAGAAAATGACATATAGTCCATAAAAGAATCAAGTGTGGTGAATAAAACTCTTAGGGCCAGATTTACTAACAGCTTGTGCCAGTGCAAACCCTCTTTTGGCGTTAAAAAAATACTATCAGGATTTACTAACGACACGTAGTGAAAAAATAGCTCTGAAAAGGTGTGGAGATTTTTGCGGCTGACCTTATTGCATATGCATTTGTAGGAGTTTCCCTTTCAGACGCAAAATTTATGGGAGGAGAGTATATAAATTAATCATGCAAGACAATTTAATATGGTTTGCGCTACTCAATTTACTGGTATTGAGCTTCTCTTGGTAGATTGTGTTGGTCATTATGGAAATGATCCGGCTGCGCCTGTGTTCTTTAATTTGTCAGTAGAACACGCACATACATTTTTACTCCCATTGAATTGCGCTCTCACGCTAATTTGCTCTGTTTAGTAAATCTGGCCCTTTGTCCTCAGCACTAACATTTTATATTCCTCTCAGATTGTAAAGTCTTTTAAATCTCCTGTGCTCTTACTCGCTTTCCTTTCTCAAAAACGAACGAGTTCTAAAATGGTAATTGATCCTCATCTCATTTCACCTTTTCTTCTCATAAATCCAGCAATTATTCATCCATATGCAAACAAGTCAATTAAACCTGCCATGATGTGCAATCACATTTACAGTTGCCTGATATTTATAATTCACATTTAATGAAGAATGAGGAGAATAGGAGGGGAGGAAAGATTAAGTAAATATTACAGAAATGTTGACTTGACTTCATCAGAATTACACTCGCTCACGGAGCCACTTTGTGTGTACGATTGTGTGTATTTGTGTCTTTTATCGGTAGTCTGATCTTTGCACAACACACTGTAGACAGGTCAGGTTAGAATGACCCGCTCTTACTCGCCTGCTCCACCCACAGAAAATGAATGCCAACACAAAAACACCAATCTCCCAGCCTTGAGTTCATTCCGTACACACACACACACACACACACACACACACACACACACACACACACACACACACACACACACACACACACACACACACACACACACACACACACACAATAATTATAACCAAAGTACACTCCCATCAAATATCTAATATCAACCTCCATTAAACGCATAACAAAATAAAACAGAGCCACACACACACATACAGACTGGTTGTGTTGGCATTAATTTGCAGTGGGTGAAGCAACTGTGGCGTGATTCAGAAAATTCATTACTTCCTACAACAGCTGATGTCAGGCTGACTTCATAGAAATGTCCTCTGATTACTTTTCTGAGTGCTTTCATAGTTCACACACACACACACATGTTGGGTTTTTGTGATTTACGAGGACTCTTTATAGACAATGATTTTTATAGGGTACAGACTTTACATTCTATCCTTTAACCCTAACCCTACTCCTAAACCTTACATTACAAAAAACATTTATAAAACATTTACAAAAAAAAAATCAAAAATCTAATTTGATTTATAAAGCCGTTTTACTCACGGGGATGGAAATTTTGTCCCTACAACGTTCACAATTTCAGGTTTTACTATCCTTGTGGGGACACAGACACACACACACACTCACACAGGCTGTGCTGTTTCTCTGAAGCCCGCTGGCAATTGCACAAGCTCCGTCCTGAGCCAATGTGAAATGTTTTACATAGTTGTGAAGCTTCTGAATAGGCTTTGACATAAATGGGATCACTCTAATTGCACTTCGGTTGAAGTGAAAGTGCTGAGAGGTCACCAAATACCCATAAGAACAGTTCTAAGACAAAGCATGACGTCTAAGACAATGCAACATTTGCTGTACTTGCAGTATAGCATTTTTATTTGGAACTGTGTAAAGAAATCCAGTGCAAGGAAACACTCTTGAAAGAATAGGAAATAAACATCACAGCAGGATACACCCTCCGCCCTTACAGAAGCAAAAAAGCATGTCTTAAATAATAGAGCATTAAGCAATTACTACCACTACCTTAGGATACATTAATATACATGGATTGGGCCTAATGGTTAAGGATGTGGGCTACTAACTCTAAGGCTGCTGACTCAATACTAAGTAGGATTCACCCAAGAGAGTTACTAAGATCACAGTTGGACTCCACAGGTCCTGTGTCTTTGAAGAAGGCACTTACACTAGAATGAATAACAATTAAGATATTACTGAAAACTATTTATAAAATGACCCATCTGAGAGAATGCATAATCATTACAGGAAGCTTTCTTAGTAGGGACGACTTAAAATCAGTCATTTCAGATGCACAGGTGTGCATAGAAACGAATGCTAATTTTGCAATGTTTATGTATTAGGTTTCCCTTGAAAACTGAAATGTGAAAGTGCCTGAATTTTGTTGACATGCTTTGCTGACAAGTTACATTTATTTGGCTTTGCTCTGAATGTCATAAATTATAAAGACATCATAAAAACGTTTGAACTCAAACAGCATTTTCTCATAATGAATTTGCCTAAAACAATTGCACAGCATTATGTAAAATGTTAATTATGGCTATATAAAACAACCAAAATAAGCTAAAAAGTATTTGTCCACTAGCTTTTGTAAAAATGAATAAACGCATGGGTTTGATGATTATTAAAATGGTAATTTTAATTTGGTAAGATTACATTTATTAGTAACACTTCAGTATGGGGAACACATATTCACTATTAACTGTGACGTTTGCCTCAATAAACTCCTAATTTACTGCTTATTAATAGTTAGTAAGGTAGTTTTAGCGTTTAAGTTTAGGTATTGGGTAGGATTAAGGGATGTAAAATAAGGTCATGCAGAATAAGGCATTAATATGTGCTTCATAAGTACTAATAAACAGTCAATATCCTGGTAATATGCATGCTAATAAGCAACTAGTTAATAGCAAGAATTGAACCCTAAAATAAATTGTTACCCATTCATTTAAAGAGAGCTGCGCGATCTCTGATCTGACTGTATGTGTGCGCATGTGCTTCAATGAAGAAGTACAGTAATGAAGCAAATGACGTGGATGTGGGCCCCAATCTGTCCAGGCCCATATGCACATGCATACCCTGCACCAGACGCTATGCCATGGCACAGGATCTTATGAAGTTTGCAACATTTACACCATTAAACCTTTGAAAATCTTTAATGTTTGAGTAAATATCCTTGAACATACGATATATTTTGCCTTGTTCTCAAGGAACATGTGACTCTCATTGACCATGGCTGCGTTTCCCAAAAGCATCATAACCATTAGTAGATTATAGAAACCACTGGCACCTTATGCTTACGATGCAAACAGACAACTGAAGAAGCAGCTGACAGTCTTGATGTTAACTCCAGTCCACATTCCATACATTTACATTACCAATTCAGAAAAATCCCTTCAGTACAGTCAGACTATAAATTTAAATTGTTTGGGCATGAACTGGGCAATAGGTACCTGGCTAAGGCCACGGAGGCCGTACCTCTCTGGTCCCCTGAACTTCCTGCACCACCATGGCTTCCTGAGCTTCCGGCGCCTCCATGGTCCCCTGAGCTTCCGGCACCACCCTGGAGGCTTCCCAACCAGCCAGCATCACTTGCCAAGGTACCAACACAATAACACACTCAGCAAAATATTGTCTAATTATCGTTATCGATAAAATCCCAGAAAATATCGAGATATAATTTTTTGTCAATACCGCACACCCCTACCGCCACCACTTTGTTGGACACCATATTGAGGACTGAGTGACATGAGGTGTTAGTGTCATTTTAAAACAACACTGAACAGCAGCAGCACTTTCTTTCAAAGAAGTATGTAAAACACGCTTAAGAAAGGGTGTAACTATCTAGGACTATTCACGTCTATTACGATCTCAAAATTCTGGCCAGTTGATAATACCTAGAATATCAAAATCAATTGTGGCCGGTAAATCCTTTTCCTATTCAGCACCCAACTTTGGAACAGTCTTCCTAGCCTTGTTCGGGAAGCAGACACATTCTGTCAGTTTAAATCTAGACTAAAAACACATCTCTTTAACCTGGCATACACATAACACATTATCAATTTCTATTATTCAAATCAGTTAAATGATTGTTAGGCTGCATAAATTAGGTCAACCGGAACCGGGAACACTTCATATAACACCTGATGTACTTGTTACATCGTAAGAAGAATGGCATCTACGCTAATATTAGTCTGTCTGTCTCATCCTTATCCTGAGGTTCCCGTAGTCAGCTGGATCCGGTCCATATCCACATCAGATGGTGGACCTGCACCTAAACATGACCACAACACAGCCCTGAATGTCAGCAGAGACCGTGACAAGACTAGACAATCCCCTGTGAAGGCTACCGATTCCAATCTAAATTCTGACTTGATGATCCAGCCTGAATCATAATGACACCGTGTTCGTTCGTTGGCCAGAGGAGAACTGGCCTCACGACTGAGCCTGGTTTCTCCCAAGGTTTTTCTCTCCATTCTGTTAACTCCTGATGGAGTTTGGGTTCCTTGCCACTGACGCTTCTGGATTGCTTAGCTGGGGGCAATTAATATTCAACAGTATTATTGATCTGACTGTACTGACGCTGTTGTATGAGAACTGAACTGAGCTGGACGATGACAACTGCTTTATAGATGAAATTAAACAAATTTAATAATTGATGTTCTTTACAACAGAATTGAATCAACACTAAACTGACTTCAGCTGAACAACAGCCGAAATGTACAATATGTATTGTATAAAGCGCAATATAAATAAAGGTGACTTGACTTAAGGATGGGACATCTTGTTCCAGGTGTGACATTGAACATGGCCCTTATTACGTTAAATAAAACGTTCATGCTAAACGTTCAAAAAATTCAACATTATGTATTTTGTACATGTTAGATTGCTGCATTCAGGCTAGAAGTCTAAAATTTAATAGTATCTTTATACGTTTTTATATACCAGGTTTTAAAAAAAGGATTAACTGTGAGCATGTAATGAGTCTTTGCGATATTTCATCTCTTTTTTCCTTGTTTCTATGCCATCTGCCACTCTCTTTTGCCGTATCTCTCTCTCATGGTGTCTCACCCTCTTTTTCCCCCTCCTTCTTTTCTCTCATATGCCCAATGACTTTCATCATGTATTCAATTTTCACCCAGACCCCTGACGATCTTACAGAGGAGCAGGAGACCATGTGACAGTGTGTGTGCACGTGTGTGTGTCAATGAGACGGCACTGTGAAAGGTGTTAAGATGTTGTTAAAATGGCCTCCAGCTGCCAGAGAGGGTCTAGAGGGGCAAAAGTGCCATAATTCTATAATGTGCTGATAACACTCTTTCTCCTCTCTTTTCTCTACTCAGAGAGACAGCTCTCCTAATTCTCCCAATCCTGTCATTTTTTTCTTTTAGTTCCTTTGGAAATACCTCACATCTCTTACATTTTCTGCCAAACTTTATAGTCTCTCTTACACTCTTTTTCGGTTCCATCTCTTACTCCTGTAATTTAGACGCAGATGGAAGTTGTTACTGATTTGACTGATTATAGAATAATACATGCTCTTTCTTCGTCTCCCGTTCTGCATGTGCTCTATAATAACTTAAGATAGGTGCTTTAGAGTTGGTGTCCAATTGAAACAGGATCTTTCCTCCTCATTTATATCCCTCACTGTGCCGCCACCTCCTTGGAAATCAAAGAAAACAACCTCAGCGCCTGTAATGCTGCCCTATATCAGCAGCCTGAGAACTTTTCAATACGATAATTGCAGGTCATTGTCACTAAGTCAAGAAGTCTGCCTGCTCAGGAACTTACTTCTTGATTAACTGAGAGCCATGCATTACTTCACGATACAGCACACCTGAAGAATAATTTGGAGAGGTTCGTATCAGATGATTCTTCCAATTTCTATGTAATTTGATCTAGTATGAACAAGCCTCTATTGAAAATCTCTGGCTTCACAGCAGTGGATGTTCTGCATAAATAATAGCAATTATTTGCAATTTATCAAGGTCAAAGTGCTTCTGTCTATATTTGCATGCACATAAGCATGGCAAAGTTCTGCCACGAAAACCCTCAACAGAACATCTATACTTTTCTGACTACATTGAAATTCTTTATTAATAAATAATTTGTCCGCTATAAGCTAAATCTGTGCGCTTATAAAGAAACCTCAAGTCTCTTTGTGCTGTAGCAATATACTGCAACAAAGCTCTGACTGAAAAAGAATATTTAATATTTATTATAAATATTAAATAAATATGTTAACATATATATATATTTTTTTTTTTTTAAGAATTATATTTTAATGCTGTTATTTACAACACATTAGACAGATCAAAAGTGACAGCAAAGTCATTTATGTTACAAAATATTTCTATTTCAAATTAATGCTGTTCTTTGAATTTTCTATTCATAAAAGAATCCTGAAAAAAAATGTCACAGCAGTACAACAATTTTCAACTGTGATAATAATAATACGTTTCTTAAGGACCAAATCAGAATATTAGAATGATTTCTGAGGGATCATGTGACACTGAAGACTGGAGTAATGATGCTGAAAATTTAGCTTTGCCATCACAGGAATAAATCTTGAAAATTCTGCGTCATGCCTCTGATTAAGACCTTAGTAATGACGGGCCCCCTGGGCTGCACAGTTATGAAGCAAACACACACTGCACTCGTGTCTAGAAGGGAACCCTATATAAGTGAATTTGTGTAACCCTAACCTACTTAATTTAGACCAACTAAAATCAGTATCTTATCAGTTTCTAAAATCAAACTAAACAGTTCTCTTTGCGTGCGTCTCTCTCCAACACACACGCTGCTAAGCTCTTGTTCGTACTTTTCTTTGGGGTAAAAATAATTTAGAAATACCATTGCAGCGTTATAATGTTAATGAACATCCCGAGGGCGTCCACACTGCTGAGAGCACCGTTTAGATGAATATGTGAATAATAACAAAAACACACAACAAATATGACAGCGGTGAAAAAAGTTGTAAGAAAGCGTTTGATCTGATCATATCGATATGGATATGTTTGCACCAGCTCTGCGATTCAGCACTCCAGTCACGTCACGTTTATTTATACCACTTTATACAATATAGCATAGCCTATTGCTTTAAAGCCACAAATACCATAACTATCTATAGGCCTACTGTAATTAAGACATGTATTCAAGAATTTTTTTAAAAACAGAAAGACGTATCATTTCAGCCTTCCTCAAAGACCGCGGATACATGGTAGGCTAGTGGGTTCGTTTGTTACGCACTTCAATCCATTCCACACCCGACATTCTTGGTTTGCTTCTTATTTATTAAATTCAGGCAATTGGTTAATGAAACATTGATTAAAATTAACCCTTAATCATCCCTCAAGTAGGGTTTACGTTTAAGTCCCTTGGGGTCAGATAGACCCCAAACTTTTACAGAGCGATTGCATAAGGAAATATACATTTTTTACATGGCAAACTATATATCATTTTTTTTATTTACTTCTCAACTATACATTTATGCTGTTTTTGTATATATTTGGTAGTTTTTTACCTATTTACTGCACAATTACTTAACTATGCCATACACTGGCTCATGAAAAATTCACTTTTTATGAAAAAATTACTTAAATGATGATCTTAATTAAATCTAAATAGTTTTTGGACATTGCTCTATGTGTTAGGGATAGAATACTGCCATCTGCAGGTTTGTGGAAAAACTTTAGGAATTATAGTTAAAGAAAGAAAGTGCAATGACCACATTATCCATATATATCATTTTCACTTCATTTTTCTTGATACTTCAACTTCTCCTCACAACTTTATGATATATATTTTGTGAATATATATTTAAACATTCTAAAATACATTCAAAATCTGTATTTTTGTATTTATTTTTGTTGTTATCTGATATATTTTGAATTATTTGCTTTTGCAAATTATTATACATACATTTGCAGAAATGTTACCACTAAAAGACATGACTGTAATCACATACTATTTATTTCAGAAAATTATTTATCACAAATGATTTATTTTTTTAGAACAAGAGATGAATTTTAAAAAGTAAATAAGACCAACACAATACAAAACAAAACAACAGCACCAATAAACAGTAATAAACAGGAGTGAAGAGTTCACAGAACAATAAAACTTTCATCTTTCTTTTATCTGCCATTTTCCCTCTCTTTCTGTGTGTGTGTATGTGTGTGTACGTGTGTGTACGTTTGTGTTAATGCGTGTGTGTGTGTGGTGTGTTATGTCTACCCCTTCACACTGTTGTGCATTTATGTCTGATTTTGTTTGCCAAAATCTAAAAAAATGCCCCAGACACCTGTGTGTGTGTGTGTGTGTGTGTGTGTGAGTGAACACGCTTTTTCCATGTTGCATTTGTGCTCTAGTATTAGTCCTTCATTTATGTATGGAAATTTTTCAGATTTATGCCAGTTTTGCAAAATGCTCTCTGTTGCAGTCACACACATTTGTGTGTTTGTGTGTGTGCGTGTGTATGAGATAGAAAGTTCGTTCCACTTTGTGTTTATGCTCTAGGACCAGACCTTGATTTAAATGTAGAAATTTTCAGATTTATACTGGATTTTATACAAACAAAATGAAAAAAAAAAAATTTTTTACATTTTCCCATTCATTTTCAATGTGGGGTCAATCTGACCCCGAGGGACTTAAACGGTAATTTTTTTTTTACACACCTTTAGAACAACCAAATCAAGCCCAGATTTTTTGTGCATGTTTAGATAGATTATTTAGGAAAAGTCACAGAGTCTCATGCCCCTGAGATGAAGGGAACACTTTTTAAAAATGAAGGAAAAGTCCAGTGGGGTCAGCTGGACCCCAAGGACCGATTATTAAGATACAATTTATACAAAACGAAATTCACTTTAAAGAAAAAAACAAAACAAAGTGGTCAAAATCATGCCTGACCCACTCCATGTCTCCCGACATATTGCGCATCTTATGATGCAGCCTATCTTACTTATGCTGTTTACTCTTCATAATCAACATAGATTAAATTAAAAAAATAATATTATAGGCTAATATTTAAACATAAATATGAGACTAAATAGGCTAAGTTTTCTTTAACCCTCTGGCCAACGAACGCCCCGGCGCGTTCTGATGGATTTTTTCCTCATGACAGCGGAAACAACTTAAAATACTCTGTCATTTTTGACCATACAGATAAGTGCAAGACATCATTATAAACTATAAAGGTCTACTTTTATTTGTGTACCATCTGTTCAAAAAGTTTTGCCTTTTTGAGCATCAATGAAAAAAAATGATTTGAGATTTTCAAGTTGCAATTTGTACTCAAGCAGTACTAAAGAAATACTCTTTAAATTACAGTTTAATTAGTCTATTAATTCTGAGTTTGAGTCAGACGGGGACAGATTCACATCCAGAGTTAATTTCATCCATTCATAGAATGAGACAGAAAGATTCAGTGATCACAATCAAACTGATTGGATATCATTACCCAGTGACCCAGTGACCTACTGTATACAGACTCAAACAACTGGAAAAAAGTTATAAAACACTCTTTTAAAAAGTGCTTATGAATTGAAATGTCACTTTTCTCTGGAATAATTTACAGCTCCTGTTCGTCAAAAATTAAATATCTTTTCATGAAGGATAAGTACGCAGTAAATAACTGATAAAATCAGCATGCAATAAGCTGTTCTTCGATTATTTCTGATCCATTATCTATTGCTGACTGCAAATCACATGACAATTTATTAAATTAGTGAAAGCCCACAGGGAGATAGAGGAAGACCTTAAGAGAGGGAGACCTCTTAATGCAGATCAGAAAGATAAACCCCCTAGGCTAATTATTCATTAATAATTCAACACCAAGTGCCCTAGAGGGAGAGAGATCAAGAAGAGATGCAAAGCTGACTGCACTACTTCCTCACAGATGATTTGAAGACACATGCATTCTTTCTTTTTCCCTCAAAGCAGTCTCAGCTGCAATAGAACTGCATTACCATTACAAATCAATATATCTTAAGATTCAGATCTTCACACACACACACACACACACACACACACACAAATTAGCTTTGGCGAGTAAATAAAACTGGTGAGTTACTTTTCAGTTAGCTGGCGAGAGATTTAAATAAAAGAAAATCCAAACCATCTCTGAATTAATCTTTTGAAATTGAGTGGAAAATTTTCCTTCTAAAGTTTGTCAAGAATTATATATTTTTTTTCTCCAGGTCAGGACACATATAGGATTTTCCTCGCATTAAGGCATCAAAACAGAAATATATCTCACAAAGTCACCTGTACTCTCTTTCGATACTGCGCAAGTGGAAAACAGCTAAATAATTCTTGTCATAGGGACAAAAATGTATGATTTTAATAAAATTAGCGCAAATGCAGTTTCATGGCCTTCAGAAATATTTATAGCTATTTTCCTTAATTGACTCACCAATGGCATATGTAGCAAAAAGGTAATTGTGGACCCTGTATGCCCACATACACAGGTCCTTTATACGGAAATATGAGCATGTGAAAACTGTCTAAATGATCTTCTGTGCTGTAGATGTATTAATAGTCAATTGTGTAATTTAAGGCATCTGTCATATTTTATCACATTAAATAAAATAAAATTTTACATATCACCACACGACCAGGGCCAATGGAATTTGTTTCCACGACTTAAAGGGACAACCTAGGGTAAGATGGCTTACTCCTTGCAGTGATCGAGCCAGCAAACTTCTCATTACTATGCCTGGGCTGTAAAGGAATAGTTCACCCAACAATGTCATTTTTGAAATGTAAATCATTCTTCTCTGCTAAGGTCATTTCAGGTTATTTTGTGAACAAATTGTTCTTTTGAGTCAGTTCTTTTTCATGATTGATCTAAGTGACTGTGAGTTTCACAAATCAAACTGAATGATTCGCTCACAAATTGGACTGATTTGGTTCACAACTGGATGATTCACAGCAGTTCTCTGCCCACTGGAGGAGAAGAAAAGTGACTTAAATTTTGGCCTGTTCCTCACATAAAATATAGTAAGGCTTCAAAAGACTTAGAAAATAGCGCACAAGTCGAAATGACTACTTTTGCAGTGTTTTTTTGGTGTGTTTTTTTTAAAGTTGTGGTCACAATGAACTATTGTAAAATGTAAAAAAAAAAAAAAAAAAAAAAAAAAAACCTGAAGAATTTTCAAAATTTGAACAAAATATAACATTTGTTGTTCCAGAGAAGAATGAAAATCATAAAGATTTGGAACAACATTAGGGTAAGTAAATTGTTAATTTTGGGGTGAACTATCCCTATAACCACTATACAGTGCATAAGTAGAGCACATATGACACTTTGTTACAGGAATTTACCTCCCAGGGTCATCCCAGCCTCAAAACACCTCTTCAGACGGCAGGATGGGCAGTTCTTCCTCCTCAGTTTATCTATGGTGCAGTCATTCCTGCTAGCGCAGAGATACTTCTGCTTCCCTAAGAGAAGAAACAGACATTCTTCAGAAGTTTTAACTTAGTTTGAGTCAGTTGGCAGCCAAAGTAAAGCTCCAGAAAGGACAGAGCTGGGAGCATCACATTTACACGTAGATCAGAATAAAAATAGAGAACACACACACACACACACACAGAATGCTCCAATTAGAGGGAGCTGTTAACGTGACAAGCCAGTCTGATAGGTCACAGCCCTCACTCTGGGCACCTGAGGACAGCCAAATGAAAAGTGCAGAGTGGGATTTGAAAAGAGGTTCTGCAGTGTGTGTGTGTGTGTCTTAATCAGAAATACAAAGCCAGAGCTGAAGTAACCTACACAACTGCAGTCAGGTCTGACATAAAATTACAATGAGATGTGATAGACATTCACTGCCAGACATACAATTAAAACAAGATCTGGACAAAAAACAGCAGTAAAATCTAATCAACAATAAATCATGCACAAAATCAATGCAGTTCACCTTACCACAAAATCAAATTTTATAATGCAATAAATAATAAGACGGATCTTAATCTTATAAAAAATCTATACAGATCTATCTATTATTTTTCATAAAAGACAATAAGGAGGCCAGAATAAGACTTCTCCTCTTTGTATATTGTCCCACATCTCTCTCTGTCTCCACTGACAACTGTTGAAACAGTATAATAGTGTGATATTTCTGTATTTGATTGTGTAACTGTAATTGAAGTACATTGCTGGCTGTGGGGCAAGACCTTTTAACTCCTCTTAACTTTGATAAATTGTTTGGTTCCACAATCTCTGTGGGTGTTCAAAGCAAAAAGGTCATCTGTTTATCAGAAGTGTGTATTAAACTTAAAGTAGATGTATTTCCACGATGAACATGGGTCTACATAGCCTAAACATTATTAAACTTTGTTAAATAGCTGTTTTCTATTTTAATATATTTTGTGATGTAATTCACTGCTGAGCAATAAATATTTCTTACTTTATTATCAATGCTGAAAACATTTAACTTAACACTTTTGTGGAAACTTTTACACAGGAAATGTTTTACAGGATTCTTTTATGAATAGAAAGTTTAAAAGAACAGCATTTTTTCACAATGTACAAGTCTTTACTATCAGTTTTGATCAATTGAATGCAACCTTGTTAATTAAAATTTTAATTTCTTTCAACAACAACAAAAAAACCTCATGACCCCAAACTTTTGAACTTTGGTAGTGTGCTTTCTTCCCTGGAACACAACATCTTTTCATGAAGATATCTTGCAGAATGTCCAAGTTGCTTTTTTCACACATTGGAAGCGAATGGTGACCTGTCCATGGCCTTGTCCCCATCCACTTTCATTGAAGGGAAAAGAACATTCTGCTTAATAAATTCTTTTGTGGTCCATGCAAGAAAGAATGTCATTCAGGTTTGGAACGGGGGTGAGGAAATGAATAAGAGATAATGCTGAAGTCGATGGTTAAGTCTCTTTGAGCTAAGTGTCTGGGTCTCACTGATTACTGATATTTTTATGGCAAGTCTTTGCACACATCACAGCCAAATCTGTACTTTCTAAGTTGTACATATTCGATTTTCACTGCAATGCTTTCTTTTGGGTTGCATAACAGGGAAAGAATGTGTCCCTAATTTATGTATAGCTAAGACATAAAGTGTCGCCCTACTTGCTCTCTCTCTTTCTCTTTCTATCTTTAACTGAATTTCTGAATGCCTGTGTATTATGTGCCAATTGTTGCTATTTTAAGTGACATTATTAAAAATAAAAAGCTATCCTGGACACATGGTCAAAAGTATATTAATTTGTGAAAAGGCTATAGCGGCATTTAATGCGACTTTAATGATATTTAATGTTTATAGCTGTAATTAAAAGTTCTAATTAAAGTGAATACAGTCCTCACATACGGTGAATATATTTAGCTGTTAATACAATCCAAAGCCAGACTTTTGTTATAATGGGTGTGTTTATGTTACCCTCAGCAGCTCTCTTAAAGAACACTTTGCAGCTTCCGCAAGTGAGGGCTCCATAGTGACATCCAGATGCTTCATCAGAGCAGATTAGGCATGTCCTTTGAGGAGGAAGGAAAAACTCCATTGGGAAAATGTCACTCCTCCCTCCATCAAACCTAAAAATAAAAAACACAGCATAAACTAATGGCATGACAAAACACTGACATAAATGTTCTGTTCTCTGTTATATCAACAGAGGAAAACAAATATACTGCAAACATGGAACTAGTTCTTCCACTGTCATGTCAATTGTGAAGAAAAAATATGAGATCCATTATCAGTAATTTGAACAGGACACGCATACCAGTTCTCATCCAAACAAGCACAAAAATATACGAGTATGGGGTGCGTATTTGTACGCACATGTACGTGTACATTCACATAATTGAAAATAGTGTAAACCGTAGCTGAATTTCTCTGAAGTTTTACATCAATTGTCCAGTGTGCAGCTGCTAAATTAGAAATGTCATTTGCGGATCCAGCACTCAGAGATAACAATCCCTGTGAAAATGCACAATTGAAAGACGGTGCGTGTGCCTGTGTAAGTCAGTGGCAAAATGATGGTGGTAAGTAGAGGTGACTTTATCCTAATGCAAGTGCCAGGTCTCTAAAGAAGGGTAATAACTGCTTTATTGCTTAAGGGATGATGGAAAGATTCTGAGTTAAAGAGAGTCATTCAGTATGATTATTCTGTTCTGATGATGGCAGCCAATTCTGTCACCACACACATAGTGAGAAAGGAAAAGTGAACAAAATGACTGAGATTAGGAGAAGGGCATATTTCTGAAATTTTCTGTCTAGAACAAGTAGTCAAACTTTGTACATTTACAACTTTGTAAACAAAACCTCATTGAAATCTCACTGTCACCTTTGTTTTTCTCTTTTCTCTGTCTGTTTTTACCTCTCTTTTTTTTTCTTACACACACAGTTTGGTGTTGATGGTTCATGCAATTTCCGAGAGTCTAACAACAAAAGACAGATCAACCTGTGGAAGAATGGATGGATGGAAGGACGCACATCTCAATTACAGTGGGGAGAACAAGTATTTGATACACTGCCAATTTTGCAGGTTTGCCCACTTACAAAGCATGTAGAAGTCTGTAATTTTTATCATAGGTACTCTTCAACTGTGAGTGACGGAATCTAAAACAAAAATCCAGATAATAACATTGTATGATTTTTAAGTAATTAATTTGCATTTTATTGCATGACGTAAGTATTTGATACATCAGAAAAGCAGAACTTAATATTTGGTACAGAAACCTTTGTTTGCAATTACAGAGATCATACGTTTCCTGTAGTTCTTGACCAGGTTTGCACACACTGCAGCAGGGATTTTGGCCCACTCCTCCATACAGACCTTCTCCAGATCCTTCAGGTTTCGGGGCTGTCGCTGGGCAATACGGACTTTCAGCTCCCTTCAAAGATTTTCTATTGGGTTCAGGTCTGGAGACTGGCTAGGCCACTCCAGGACCTTGAGATGCTTCTTACAGAGCCACTCCTTAGTTGCCCTGGCTGTGTGTTTCAGGTCGTTGTCATGCTGGAAGACCCAGCCACGACCCATCTTCAATGCTCTTACTGAGGGAAGGAGGTTGTTGGCCAAGATCTCGCGATACATTGCCCCATCCATCCTCCCCTCAATACGGTGCAGTTGTCCTGTCCCCTTTGCAGAAAAGCATCCCCAAAGAATGATGTTTCCACCTCCATGCTTCACGGTTGGGATGGTGTTCTTGGGGTTGTACTCATCCTTCTTCTTCCTCCAAACACGGCGAGTGGAGTTTAGACCAAAAAGCTCTATTTTTGTCTCATCAGACCACATGACCTTCTCCCATTCCTCCTCTGGATCATCCAGATGGTCATTGGCAAACTTCAGACGGGCCTGGACATGCGCTGGCTTGAGCAGGGGGACCTTGTGTGCGCTGCAGGATTTTAATCCATGACGGCGTAGTGTGTTACTAATGGTTTTCTTTGAGACTGTGGTCCCAGCTCTCTTCAGGTCATTGACCAGGTCCTGCCGTGTAGTTCTGGGCTGATCCCTCACCTTCCTCATGATCATTGATGGCCCACGAGGTGAGATCTTGCATGGTGCCCCAGACCGAGGGAGATTGACCGTCATCTTGAACTTCTTCCATTTTCTAATAATTGCGCCAACAGTTGTTGCCTTCTCACCAAGCTGCTTGCCTATTGTCCTGTAGCCCATCCCAGCCTTGTGCAGGTCTACAATTTTATCCCTGATGTCCTTACACAGCTCTCTGGTCTTGGCCATTGTGGAGAGGTTGGAGTCTGTTTGATTGAGTGTGTGGACAGGTGTCTTTTATACAGGTAACGAGTTCAAACAGGTGCAGTTAATACAGGTAATGAGTGGAGAACAGGAGGGCTTCTTAAAGAAAAACTAACAGGTCTGTGAGAGCCGGAATTCTTACTGGTTGGTAGGTGATCAAATACTTATGTCATGCAATAAAATGCAAATTAATTATTTAAAAATCATACAATGTGATTTTCTGGATTTTTGTTTTAGATTCCGTCTCTCACAGTTGAAGTGTACCTATGATAAAAATTACAGACCTCTACATGCTTTGTAAGTAGTAAAACCTGCAAAATCGGCAGTGTATCAAATACTTGTTCTCCCCACTGTATATTATGGCAGGAAATGTAATATGGGAAAATGACTATGTTCACTTCTCAAATCTATTGCAAACAAAGGACAAACTAATCTTTGAGTGAATGTTTTCAAGTTGAAATGTATAAAAACATCTATAGTTTAAAACTTTGTTTTCCCCTAGTGTACAATTTTTTACTAACTTTACACAAGATGAATGATATTTAATAATGTTTTATTAATTTAGAGTAATAAACCATATTAACCTACTAATATATTGACTGAAACCTTTTAAAAAGCATAAAATGCCACATAAAGACTATGTGAGTAATGATGTAAAGAAATTGTTTCTTTCGATTCAGTGTGACAAAATATGTAAAAATAGTTTTTCAAGCCATTTATACAGAACATCATTTTGTGTTCATTCATGAGGCCCACTGTGAATATACTGTAAATATCTGACCCTGTAAATACCACTTGTTTTCCTATGTATGAACATACTGTATGGGAACCTACACATGTTTTTCCACATTATCTGTACTGATTGAATGGGAAAAATCTGTGGAATTCTGCCAAAAAGATTTCAAAATTGTAAAATGTAAAGAAGCTGAGTCATACAATATTATTGGTAAATGAACACATTCAAATGAGACAAAATATTAAACAATTGAACACACATGTGTAGGAACTTTTGTAAATCACAGCATCAGAATTTTACAGAAATCTGCTGTTTTCTGTGGAATCCTGCAGATTCAAGGGGAGGCCCGCATATGGGTAAAATCTCTCTAATGTTATATAAAGGAGTTCTGGCATTCTTTGGAGGCGTTTTGGTTGTTTCACTCACTACACTATACACACTACTGTCCTGCTAGTTGTGGCACTTTCCAAACAAGTCATATCAATCACAGGGTCTTTGTGTCTCTCACTATCAGCATTATGGCCGCTATTGCTTTGACCTCATGTAGTGCCGTGTTTAAGAAGGTCAATTTGGCTAAAAATACAGTCACACTGAGGTTCTGAGCCAGAGCAGTCACACCACACACGATCAAGTGGTGTTGGTTTTCTCTCACTTTCTATTTCCACTGACACGTTCTTTAGTCTCACTCGTTACTGTAGATTAGACATAACTTGATAGCTTAACAACACTCAAATGTCATTTTTCCCATACTAAATGGGGAGCATGTCTTTATCTTCACCTTTGCTTAGTACATGTATTGCCGTGCCTCGTGCTTCTGGAAGATTTGCATTAATTTCCCATGCTGCCTTCTGGTGTGAGGCTTGCATTTGTCATTCCTCTGTCTCCAGCACAGTAGTTATAAATGTTATTTGTTAGGTTTACATTAGCGTCAACATTATACAGACAAACTATACATATTGTTCCCATATGTAAAATTCACATTAAAGGAATAGTTCTCCCAAAAATTAACTCATGTTGTTCCACACCTGTATGACTTTTATTTTTTACAGTATGAAAAAGGTTTCAGTGTTTTTTGTCTATGCAATGAAAGTCAATGGGGTCCAATTTTGTGTTAGACCCCACTGACTTTCACTGCATGGGCAAAAACAGCAGACAATTTCTTCAAAATATAATTTGTGTTCCACAGAAGACAGTAAGTCATGCATGGTTTGGAACAGTAAATGATGACAGAATTTTCATCATATCAATGTCAGTTTTGTAATACTGATGAGATGTTAAGGGTATTGTTGTTCTTAGCATTATCGGGTCTTGTGAACTGAGCTCATATTGGACCGGTGTGTAAGGACACCTAAATATAAGAGAGAGAGAGACTGTGTCTGTCTGTCTGTCTGTCTCTGTGTCTGTGTGTCTGTCTGTCTGTCTGTCTCTGTCTCTCTCTGTCTGTCTCTCTCTGTCTCTGTCTGTCTGTCTGTCTGTCTCTCTCTCTCTCTGTCTCTGTCTGTCTGTCTGTCTCTGTCTCTCTGTCTGTCTGTCTGTGTGTGTGTGTGTGTGTGTGTGTGTGTGTGTGTGTGTGTGTGTGTGTGTGTGTGTGTGTGTGTGTGTGTGTGTGTGTGTGTGATTGAGTGAGTGATTGAGTGAGTGAGTGAGTGAGTGAGTGAGTGACAGGGCTTGAATTTCGGCGTGGGATTGCGGGTATTGTGAATAATTTTAATCATTCCCGCAGGTCTTGCGCTTTAATGTGGGAAATTCCCGCAAACATTTATTCACTTTAGCATGTAGGTTGTATGAGTAAATTAATCCACACAGATTATAAAATCAAATCAGTCATTTTAAAACTTTCTTCGGGACGTAATTTCACAAAGAGCGTTAGTGATTCAGCAGTGCTGCGTCTCTCTCCCTCTCCCTCTCCCTCTCCCTCTCTCTCTCTCTCTCAAAATGCGCTAAACATCACACAAGGTGCATCTGCACAACACAAGGGTGAAGCGAACTGCAGGTGGTGATACCAGACTCTCGCGCTTCGGGGGTCGGGACAGTTGACGCTTGTCACTTGCACAATCGGGCCAGTGTTGCATCGTCACTAAAGTTTATCATTTGCACGTCTTTTTAAGTCTTTTCAATTTAAACATTCAAGTCGATTTTATACTATTCAGTGCTCAATCGCTCTCTGAGAGATGGTTTTTTCTGTGCACATACATAAGCCGCCTCACAAACAGATCGCGAGTAACAAAACTGAGTTCTTTTTGCGGATTATAGCGCTTTAATACGGAGAACCTAAAGCAGGGGTCGGGAACCTATGGCTCGCGAGCCAAACCTGGCTCTTTGACAAAAATCATGTGGCTCTCCAGGTCTCTCACCCTTTACCAACAAATGATCGATAAAAAAAATTAGACACATCAATGGAGATCCGCTCTCTACAGAAAGGCAGCCAATTACAATTCCCTTGTTGTACAGCCTACCGAAGTTAATGAAAATTTTATGATAATAATCATATTCAAATTGTCTCTTTGGTCAAAAAAGGTTCCCGACCCCTGCCCTAAAGGGACGTGGTGATGGAAAAAATTTAGGGTGGGAGGAAAAAATATTTTTCAAATCTTTTGCGTTCCCTCGCAAAACGTTTGCGTTCCCCTGAGAAACTTTGCGTTCTCTCGCAACACTTTTGCGTTCCCATGTAAACTTTTAGATATTTGCGAGGGAACACAAATAATGTCCCGCTGGCAGTGTTTCTAGTGTTTCAGTCTTGTTCATAGAGTTTTATTTTGAACTTGGGCTTAAGTATAAAGAAATACAGTCAGTGCTTAGTTCAAGGAGTTTAGTTAAGTTGGCAATATATTCACAGATTTTAACTTCTCGGGTCAATAACTCGTGAGCTAAACGTTGTTAAAACACAAATGACACATATTTAATGTAGACAATGAGCTACAACCTAATTTTCTATAATATAAGGGACAAGTCCGAAGGGACCGTCTGCAAAGTGCAAAACCCCAAAAACGTTACTACAAAAATAGGCAATGACAATGTTGCACATTCTAGTGTCTCCAAATTCAGTTTACACATCAGTGCTCTCCTACTGGTCATACTACAACACTTAGTTTGATAAAATGTCTTTTTGCATAATTTTTTATGATTATTATGAAATAGAATCAATACCTTCACTGTTATTAGAAAAAAATATTCAGTAACTTCACTGTTATACAGTGTAATGCCATCAGAATCAGTAAGCAATTATCGTACAAAAGCTATGGTTGCGACTACTGTATGTTAGCTGGGTGCCAACATCATTTGTGTAAAGAATAGGCCTACTTATGTGCGATTACTTTTATTTTTTTATTTTTATACTTTTATTATTTTTATGTGCTATTACTTGCCAAACTAAGTGTTGTAGTATAACCAGCAGGAGAGCAGTGATGTGTGAACTGAATTTGGTGACAGTACAGTGCTTTTTAGTAAAGTTAGCTGAATATTTTTCATAATAAAAAAATCATAACAATTCTGCAAAAGCAAATTTTATCAAACTAAGTGTTGTAGTATGACTAGTAGGAGCCCATTGATATGTAAACTGAATTTGGAGACACTACAGTGTGTAACATTGAAGTTAATGACTATTTTTGTAGTAACGCTTTTCGGGTTTTGCACTTTGCAGACGGTCCCTTCGGACTTGTCTCTCAGCCACCTGCTCATAGAGATCTATTCATATTATAAGGCTCGTTTTGAGGAAAATTAGGTTGTAGCTTGCTGTCTACATTAAAGAGATGTAATTTGTGTTTTAACGTTTAGCTCACGAGTTATTGATCCGGGAAGTTTGAATCTGTGAATATATTGCCAATTTTACTGAACTCCTTGAACTAAGCACTGACTGTATTTCTTTATACTTAAGTCTAAGTTCAAAATGAAACTCTATGAACCGCTCCATTGTTAATGTACTGAGCTGTTTGAAACAATGTAAAAGGTTTGCGAGGGAACGCAAATATCTTTGCGAGGGAATGTAAAATTTTGCGTGGGGACGCAAAAGTTTCTCAGGGGAACGAAAAAGTTTTGTGAGGGAATGCAAAAGATTTGGAAAAAAAAATGTCCTCCCATCCAACATTTTCTCCACCACCACGTCCTTTTAGGGGCTCCGTACTTTAACGGTCAAAAACACACAAAATTATGTCAAAAGTCCGGTCTTGGTGATATCCTGTACCTGAATGCTAATGTTAGACCTACCCAAAAAACTTTTCTCTTTATTTTATTTGTATCTTTTTTCTATTATTTTTATTTGTGCTGAAAACTAGTTTGGTTCGCTTGGTTTGTTTGGTCCGGACCAAACATGCCAAGTGTGAACACCCTAAAATAGCAGAATGTTTTCTGTGATGGGTAGGTTTAAGTGTAGGGTTAGTGTAGGGGGACAGTTTGTACAGTATAAAACAATTACATCTATGGAATGTCCCCATAAAACATGGAATCCCTAACATGCGTGTGTGTGTGTGTGGGGGTGCTATTATTACTAATAAAAGTAGAAAAGTCTTGCACCACAACCAAGAAGTTGACTGGACACAGAGTACAGACATAACTATACTCAGTGACATGAGATGTCAAGGGTACACACAAGGACAAACACATATCACTAAACCAAGTGCACACAAACACTCACATGCAGGCCCACTCTTTCACTTTTTCCCTCCCTCCCTTTCATTCTCTCTCTGTCTCTTTTTCACACGCCTACCGTCAGAACAGTCTGGCACTGACTGAAGAAATAATGAAATCCTACACTCACACATGAATGGACATTTATGAATAAACTACAAATTACTTCATAGTAATACGGTACACAAAGACAAACATATTTCTTTCTTTCTTTCTGACCTTTCTGATCTCTCTCTCTCTCCTTAGTCTACCCAAATGTTAACCCCCAAAAATTCTGTAATTTCTGTCAAAATCATTTGCTCAGTCTCATATCTTTATAAAACCATATGACTTTGTTTCTTCTGTGGAACATAAAATCAGTTATTTATAGCAGGATGTTCAAAAAGTTATTTTCCATACGACAGGGAACATTGACCAGCTAGATTTAAGGCAAAATTTTCAGTGAATAATGGCTTTCAATCTCTGTTCCAAACAAAAAGTTATTGTATGACTTCAGAAAAATTTAAATATAGAACACAAGTCATAACTAGTTTTATGACGCTTTTGTTATGCTTTTATGTCCTTTTTGAAACTTGACAAACCCTGTTCTCCATCCACTTTCACTGTACAAGACAAATCAGCTTGGTATAAATTTAAACCATACAGTTATTGGTTTAATTCAAGTCATATATAAATTAATTTATAAATGAATAATATAATATGACAGAACCAGTCTGCTTTAATTCCATAATTTCATTCATTCAGTTATTTTTTTTTATAGGTTTTTAGGTACACTCCAAAAAAAAATTAAGCCTTTTTTTAAGGTTTACACAATTTAATTAATAGTAAAATTCCATTAAATTGAATTGAATGATCCTTACACAATTTAATTGAATAATTGATTAAGGATTGTATGCGAGTCTCCACTAAACTTCACAGACTGAACGAGCACCGCTGCGCACATGCCCACCAAACAGACAGAACACAACAGAATAGGATGTGCCATAATTCTGACTAAAATATACATGAGTGAATGTGTGTTCCTTTTAGCAGTTAACATTTAGTCTGTGCTTTTGTTTTTATTTATTTTCATTTTTAATTAAGTGATTTTAACTTCTGTTTTACTTTGTTTTGTTTTAGATTGTAATGTTGTTACAATGCTAGAATATAATGCGATTTTAATTTTTTGCACATGATATATATTTGTTTTCATAGCCTTCAATATGAACATTGTTTGTAGGACAACATTGGGCAAGATGTGAAATAACATTTTTAAAATAAATACAGGAAAAATATGTATACAAATAGAAAAAAAAGTAGAAAATACCAAGATACAGTGGGGAGAACAAGTATTTGATACACTGCCGATTTTGCAGGTTTGCCCACTTACAAAGTATGTAGAAGTCTGTAATTTTTATCATAGGTACACTTCAACTGTGAGAGACGGAATCTAAAACAAAAATCCAGAAAATCACATTGTATGATTTTTAAGTAATTAATTTGCATTTTATTGCATGACATAAGTATTTGATACATCAGAAAAGCAGAACTTAATATTTGGTACAGAAACCTTTGTTTGCAATTACAGAGATCATACGTTTCCTGTAGTTCTTGACCAGGTTTGCACACACTGCAGCAGGGATTTTGGCCCACTCCTCCATACAGACCTTCTCCAGATCCTTCAGGTTTCAGGGCTGTCGCTGGGCAATACGGACTTTCAGCTCCCTCCAAAGATTTTCTATTGGGTTCAGGTCTGGAGACTGGCTAGGCCACTCCAGGACCTTGAGATGCTTCTTACGGAGCCACTCCTTAGTTGCCCTGGCTGTGTGTTTCGGGTCGTTGTCATGCTGGAAGACCCAGCCACGACCCATCTTCAATGCTCTTACTGAGGGAAGGAGGTTGTTAGCCAAGATCTCGCGATACATGGCCCCATCCATCCTCCCCTCAATACGGTGCAGTTGTCCTGTCCTCTTTGCAGAAAAGCATCCCCAAAGAATGATGTTTCCACCTCCATGCTTCACGGTTGGGATGGTGTTCTTGGGGTTGTACTCATCCTTCTTCTTCCTCCAAACACGGCGAGTGGAGTTTAGACCAAAAAGCTCTATTTTTGTCTCATCAGACCACATGACCTTCTCCCATTCCTCCTCTGGATCATCCAGATGGTCACTGGCAAACTTCAGACGGGCCTGGACATGCGCTGGCTTGAGCAGGGGGACCTTGCGTGCGCTGCAGGATTTTAATCCATGACGGCGTAGTGTGTTACTAATGGTTTTCTTTGAGACTGTGGTCCCAGCTCTCTTCAGGTCATTGACCAGGTCCTGCCGTGTAGTTCTGGGCTGATCCCTCACCTTCCTCATGATCATTGATGCCCCACGAGGTGAGATCTTGCATGGTGCCCCAGACCGAGGGAGATTGACCGTCATCTTGAACTTCTTCCATTTTCTAATAATTGCGCCAACAGTTGTTGCCTTCTCACCAAGCTGCTTGCCTATTGTTCTGTAGCCCATCCCAGCCTTGTGCAGGTCTACAATTTTTCCCTGATGTCCTTACACAGCTCTCTGGTTTTGGCCATTGTAGAGAGGTTGGAGTCTGTTTGATTGAGTGTGTGGACAGTTGTCTTTTATACAGGTAACGAGTTCAAACAGGTGCAGTTAGTACAGGTAATGAGTGGAGAACAGGAGGGCTTCTTAAAGAAAAACTAACAGGTCTGTGAGAGCCGGAATTCTTACTGGTTGGTAGGTGATCAAATACTTATGTCATGCAATAAAATGCAAATTAATTATTTAAAAATCATACAATGTGATTTTCTGGATTTTTGTTTAGGATTCCGTCTCTCACAGTTGAAGTGTACCTATGATAAAAATTACAGACCTCTACATGCTTTGTAAGTAGTAAAACCTGCAAAATCGGCAGTGTATCAAATACTTGTTCTCCCCACTGTATATACCGTATATCGCCATTCAGCCATAAAAATACAGAGATATGATTTTTTTGGCCATCCCTAACCTCTGTCCAATTCAATTTCTGAATTTGCACTGAGATATCAAACAGGAATCAGGATGCAGAATTGCAATAAAAATTGCATGCAAAGAAATAGAATTAAAATTAAAATTAAAAGTTTGTCAGGACAAAGGCTTGTTTGAATGTTTTACAGCCAGAAAAATTAAGAGAAAGAGAAACATAGAAACAGAAATTAAATTAAACTTAAATTCACTTTATATTTTTCAACATTAACTTTCAACTAAATTAACTTTCACTTAATTTCCCAGTATGCATTGCATGTGTTGAAATTCTTTGAAATCCAATTCAATACATTTTCTGTCATTCCAATCTAACTTCACGTGGGGCATGTGGTCAGTTTAAATCACTTGCTTTAAGGTGTGTAAAACATCACTGGACTACACATTACCATCATTCCCTTACAGGTGAACTAAAAAAAACTTGGTTACGTTTTTAGGGTCCTTCATTAGGTTGTAAACATGTTCTGAGTAAATGTGTAAGGCGACAGTGATGTGAAAAGTCTAACAGGTTTTTAGGTGAGCTGACAGTGTGTTTGCGAGTGTGTTCTGTGATGTTTCCAGGAGGTGATTAGGTGTACAGGTGATTTAGTGGTCTCAGGTTAAGCTAACAACTCAAATTCGTCACTTACTCGACACTCACTGAAAAACAGGTATAACTTCCCAAAGAGTCAAATCTTACAGTAACACACATACTGTACACCAGGGCTGGGTAAAAAATATTGATTTCTCGATTTTAATCGATTCTCATTTTTATGAACCGATATCAATTCTTAAATCCCAAGAATCGATTAGTCATCCTGTTTTCAGTTAATGAATGAACGGAACATCGTAGTGCACCTCTCACCCAATAAATCACAATAATCTTGGTGCTTTGTTACTTTTGATAGGAAACAAAGTCTCAGATTTCAAATTACGTCCATTTTATTACGAATTTTTTAAAAAATACAGTTTTGGCACTGTTTAATGTGGTGTGACAGATCGCTGTAGCACAGCTCAGCTCAAGAAAAGCAGCAGAAAACTGATCGCCCAATCAGTTTCAACCGTGGAAAGACATCAATAAAACAGCTTGTACACAATGTGTCACATAACATCACATTTACCTCAGAAAAAACACATTCAGTCACCATAAACTCGTTAGTGAGCTAGAAAAATGAACTCTAGACAGGAGCATTTTGATAAATATATGCACCACATTACATATTCATCATAATTTTTAATGTTCTTCAATATTTAATGCATGTTTGAATAAATCAGTAAAGTTTTTATGACAGCCACCATTTAAATGTTTATATTTAAAAAAAAACGAATTGGAGTAGAAATACGATTAGGTAATTGTAAAGTTAGTATTATAACTTTATTATTGTTAAAAAAACATCCTTGAGTGTAATTTAAGTGTTTGTATACAAATCAGTTAATTCTAACCTTCAATATCATAGTAATATGGTACCAACTGACTCCCTGTAGAGTTTACAGCATTAGTAGAAAATTTATCATGTACTGTACCCGATATATATACCCAAAATAATCCATATCGAATCGAATATCGAAAGCTTGTGAATAGAACAAATTGAATCGTGAAATTTGTGTCAATACCCAGCCCTACTGTAGTGTACACTTGGATCCAATTAATTAAATCAGAATCTCAGAAAGAGAATCAGAAAGAGCTTTATTGCCAAGTGTGAATTGGTATAATTGGTATAATAAAAATGTAGCCCTTATTTCAAAACATCCACCCAGTATTGTGTGTGTGTGCTGCTTGTCAGGTATGTTTAAAAAAAACAAAGCATGACCCAAGAGAAAGGACTTGTGGATAAACAATAGGTCAATGGGGAAGCGGGGACAGAGAGACACCCTTACGGCGGCCCTGATTAAATCCTTCTAGCAAAGACCTCTGATGAAACACCACTGGGAGGGCCTAAACTGCTCCAGAAGTGGGGCTCTGGACAAAACATGCATAGATCTATGTAATGTTACTAAGAGACATTCACGCTTAAGACATCAGTTCCATCAGACTTACAGTGATTTTTGACAAGCTGAGAAAAGTTTGACATTGCAGGGTGAAGTAAAGTTTGGGAGCAAGCTGTTTTCAGACGTAATAAAAATAGCATGTAAAACAGTTATGATTGAGGAAACAATTAATTTCTGTTTTAGCAAAAAAGAAATCTTGTGCAACTCAAGGCATGTTTGTATGATTACAGCAGTCACAGATCAAACAGCCTGGGGCTCATGCAAGTAGTGTGATTTCTCACAACATTCCTATTTGAAAATGATACCAGCTGTAAATTAAAGACTATTTGAGCAGTTCTCTATCAGTCAGTCATGTTCAACGTTATGTCAGAACTGACTGACGCGATAGAATCTCGACTGAGAGCCCAATCACATTCGAGTGGTAACAACACAAGCCAATGCACATACCCATATGTTCGGGGAGTGGCTTGCCATGCAAATCTCACTCGCCATTGTGCATTGGCTTGTTTGGATAACACTCGAAGGTGATTGGGCTCTCAGACGAGACGTAACGTCTCCTTTCCCTCCTTCAGGGAGTGGTAGCCGGGACGTTTCTCTGTAAATAAAAACATTAAACAGCCATGCGGTTAAGCCCATTAAAGCATGTATGAAGCACTGGGTGAAGCACAGACCAGGACTGCTACAAAGTTTCACGTACAGTATAAAAAAAATCATTGTCACCATTCTTGAAATATGCAAATAAGCACCAGTGGCGACAAGATGACAACACGGAAAGGTTAGATCCCAAAATTATTCTTGTACCTTTCGGTGTGCGCATGTCCAACTCTTTGGGAGTGTGTGTGGGCATTCCTGTGTGTAAGCATCTAAAAGTGCTGAGCAAGTTTAAAACTTCAGTCCTTTCAGATTCTGAAAGACATCTTAATAAAATAATTAACATTGGGGATAAAAGACATTAAAATGTAAAGAATGTCTCTTTCTCTTTTCCTCTTCCTCTTTCCTTTCATTTGGCATGCATTGTACAAGAGCACATAATGCACACAAAAGCTATGATGACATCATGCCCTCTGAAAGAGCCGGTTATTTGCATGTGTTTTTTTTTAGCATGTGATTCACTAAATAAATTATGAAAATCAGGTAGCGACCCAAAATGCCCACAAAAGCTGTGCTGAAACAGTGCTATTTCAATCTTGCTGGTTTGTTCTGAGTACTAAGTTGTGGAGGAAGCAACCAGGGTTGTGCAAAATTCAAAGAATCACAGGAAGTTGAATCTGAATTGGAATGACAGGGAGAGAAAAATCCTAAATTGTAATTCAAAGCTGCAGTTCAGCACAGGTGAATTCTGGGAAATAAAGTGTTCTTCCACCGTAGTCCACAAATGTTAAATATTAAATATGTTTTCTTCATATTAAATACATTAAATATGATGAAATTTATAAATAAATACAAATAGGTGTAATTTCAAACGTCCATCTATAAATATTTATATCCATTCATAAGTTTGGGGTCAGTAAGATGTTTTTAAAAAAGAAGTCTCTAAAGCTCATCAAATCTCTAATTATTTGATTAAAAATACAGAAAAAGCAGTAATATTGTGAAATAATTTAAAATAACCTTTGTATTTTAATATATTTTAAGTAATAAATAAGTTTTATTTATTTATTTAGACTTTACTGTCACTTTTGATCGATTTTATGTGTCCTTGGTGAATAAAAGTATTAATAATTTAAAAAATTTACACCATGGTATAGTGCTTTCAACCGATTAAAAAATGAAATAATTAATCACACAATTTCCTGTAATTAATCACAATTAATCACACCTGACATTAAAGTTTTATATATATTTTTATATTGTAATAATTTCACATTTAATCTCCAAATTAACTCTTTCCCCACCAAACAGAATTTACCAGGTTTCCGTGTTTTCACTGTTATACGTTAGGGGGCGCAATGACACATCTTCTGAAAGAGTACTGAATCTCCTGATCAAAGCACATGCAAAGAAGTTGCAGAAACAAGCAATATCATATGTAATCATATGCATATGTAAAATAACGCGATCATCAACATTAAACTGCACATAAATCAAAACTGCCTAATGTTACTGAATGAAATGTCGACCCAGGATGAGCTATAGGACTGTGCAAGCATTAGGAGTGTTGATGAACTCGATTTACTCCATCTATGTGTTGATCATCGTTCTGAATCCTATCCAGATTTTCGTGATTTTCTCAGCTTTTTGCTCAAAATGTTGCTTTTTTTATGAAACTTACCCATATTCAAGTGTTGATAAAAAAAATGCATGAAGCTAGAATAAAACAGTTTTTTTTTGTTTAAAAGCAGAGGGTCTGTTCTTTCTTTTGATATATTGCATGTTCAGATATTCATACAACAAAATATTCTGGGGGCCATGAAATTGTGAAAATGATCAAAAACACTAGCGGTGGCTGGCAACTTTTTAAAAAAACGCTGGCGGGGAAAGAGTTAATGTAGAAACAACATAAAGACAGTAGCCTATATTTTATTTATTTGTTTAATGGCATATTTTTATGAAAGAAGGCCAGTATCACTGATACCAATACTGCTACTAATGTCTCTATGAAATAGATTTTTTTCTCAATTTTAGCCATTAATTATAGGCATTCAGTTCTCTTTTGTGTCTTATCATATTTGAATGGTTTAAAAGCATTTGCATGAATAACAGCGTGATCATATAATGTAGAGCTAGCCAAAGGATGATGGAAAAACGGATGCTGCTTTAAATATTTTTTAAAAATTAAAAAAATTAATCGCATGCGTTACCGTGTTAATTTTGACAGCACTAGTATATATATATATATATATATATATATATTTTGTTCATTTTTAACTAATTGAGCTATTTCTACCTGATTTAACCTTGCTGTAATAATGGGTAATAGTTAGGTTGATCATATTTTTGAGAAGAAAAAAGTTAATTAGACGTTACCACATGAAACACATTTTTGTTATCTGACAGGTTTTACAGTGTAAAGCTGTAAAACCACATCAGTTTAGACCACTTGAATCAGTAAGTGTGCCCGACTAACCACACTATGCCATGAGAAATTATAACACCCATTTCCATAATTTGATCATCCTTTGATGAATAAATAATGTAATGCACACATACAAACAACTTTATCAAATGAAAGTCAGTTTACCATCTGCTTTCTACAAATAACACTGACTTTTGTGAGAAAGATGCAGCCTAATATGAGCCTAATATAAAGAGGTGTGTTTCTTCTGAAAGAATGACAATGGTGTCACTGAAATGCAGCGCTATGTCAGTGTATTTAGCACATGCATCACGGGAGGTTAATAAATTAAAAAAAAGCTTTGGTGTTGAAATAGAGCTCAAAAACTGTTTAGTGAATTTGCCCAAGTGTATCACACCAACCGTTATATGTGCACTATCACACACACAGTATTAAGTCTTATTAGAGAGAGCCTCCAACATATGTCTGTCTCTGGCATGACATACTGTAGAGTTTTGCGCAACATGGAACAAATAAACAGCACAGCGAGAAAGGGTGAAGTACTATTACCTCTATACTAAAAGCTGTTTGATCTGATGATTTATTCTGCATTAATGTCTAACAGTTTTATCATATTTAATCATTTTCAAAAGAGCAATATACTTATCAGCAAGTATTAATTCTATGTTTGGATTTATTTTTTCTTCTTCTATAGAATTACTGTAGTATCATAATTCTATATAACCCAGCATCCTCTAACCTGCATGAGAGTTTTGCAGGATTCCTGAAAAACAAAAAACAAACAAACAAACAAACAAAAAAAACAGCACATCAGCATTGGATTTTAGAGCAAGTATTAACTTCATGAAAAAAATTCAAATACTTTTTACTTGTGCTGAGGTTTTTTAAAAGAACATTAACATTGAGTGAAAGCTAGTCAGAGTTACATGTGATAATTTTTACTAAAATCTGACCATTAATGGAACACAACAGATTTATAACTGAGCTCATAAATGTCAGGTTTTTTTACCAGTGACATTTGGATGTTCTTATTGATTTGAATTTATTCCCCTCGCAAAGCCATTTATATCTGCCAGAACAAAACCTGAGAACACAAAACATTGAAATCCAAAAGGCAACTAATTAACATTTTTAAACTAATTTTTTTTTACTCTTTCACTCACTTTTTCTTTTTACGAGTAACTTCATACTTTTAGGAACATTTATTAAAAATGGCTTAAGGAAAAATACAACAATAAAAAAATAAGACTTCCACAGTCCTGCAAATAAAAGGTGCTTAAGCCACCTTACACTGCTTGAGCCAGTAATGACGAATGCTCTTTTAGGATTGTTCCTCTGTAACCATGACGATAATGAGAAGCCAGTGATGGGAACAAGAGAATGAGAGATACCTCAATACCACCTTATATGAGCTATAACAAACCACTCCTGTTTGCTGTCAACAGTTGACTTACACAGTTATACACTTTGTAAAAAAACAAAATGACAACAACAAAAACTACCACCAAAATAATGAATAATATATATATACAATAATATATACAATAAATAAAATATAAAATTTGCATATTTCCATATACAATTACAATAAAAGTTTTGTTTTTCATGCTGCTCAGTACTCTGCAAAGTTTCTGGATTTATAACTATTTAAAGGCCCACTAAAATGCCTTGAAATGCACAGCATTATTCAATGTGTTGACGTAATTTCCACTGAAACAGGAAGACGGGGTGGGACTTATCGATCAGCTCCTCCCCTGTTTATATCACAGCATGGCCAGAGCCATTGAGCTCAGTAAAGCTGCAGTTTCCTCCTAATCTCTAAACGTTTCTCCACCATATTGCTTTAAAATATAGCATTCTGTGCAGAATTCAAATGGGTCCGATACGTTTTGTGGTCTGCGCCAACTCGCACATATGATCCGCTCTGTGCTATCGTATCTCTGGACCGGAGCAGACTATACGTGCGCGCTGCAGCGGTTCGAGTAGCACTAACGTGAAACCAGACTTCATTCGCCCCAATGGAAAGCATATTTACACTGTCTGAATCGTTCCCTATCCCCTATATAATATATATATATATATATATAATTACCATATAGAAAAAAATAAATGTGTTAACATTAAACATTACTAAGTGTAAATAAAACATTAACAAGCAGTGTTGTGCAAGTTACTCTGGATATGTAATTAAATTACTGATTACTCCTTTTAAAAGTAACCACATTACTTTTCTGATTACTTTATTTCAAAAGAAATTAGTTACATTACTAGTCACGATACTAGCCCCCTCAAAAAAACAGAATATAATAACATCTTTAGTCTGCTGCATTAAATTTAGATCTGCTTATGTTGCATCATACTTTTTACGCGTTTTACAGTGTTGCGCACTATAACCAATCACACACGACTGTGTTGAGTTTATGAATGCTAATGGCCAATCAGAGGCATTAAGATTAGTAATCGCTGAAACACCGGAGTGCACACACTCTCGCGAATACTCTCACCATAAACTGATAAACATAAACAGATTTGGTGATTGTGCTCTTGAAAGTGTCGAAACTAATATAAATAGGTTTTTCTATTTACAACATATTTTTGCAGCGTTGAGCAATGTAGCCAGTCACAAACATATCCGATGATTTCTTGAACGCAATGGCCAATCAGACGTGTTTAAGTTAGAATCCCCTCACCACTCAAAACTGAGTTTTTGTCCAGTGCTGAGATCTGCACACTCAAATCCTCTCGTTAGAATTTAACTTGAAACACAAAAGTGTAGACAAGTAGGCTAAATAAGATATTCACTGTACAGTCAGCTTAACCGATTAGCAGAACTTTGTGAGACCGCAATGAATTAAGATGAGTGACAGCTTAATAATTATAAAAGGGAGCATGTTTATGCACGCTTTCTAGGCGATAAAAAAAACACATATGTTTTGATGCATTTAAGTAAGGCAATGGTTAGGCTATTTATTGTTCACGCTGGCTGCCATGCCAAATCACGCATATGCTTGCCTATTCAGATTATAGTGGTTTGTGAACATAACCACTTTAATAACAAGAGCGTTTATGCTGGGATGTGTAGGTTGTTGATAGGCAACACTTAACTATTTCATGACATTGTTTTTAAATGTGTTTTTATCACATCTAGCCTTACAATAATGTTCTTGCCTTTGACAGAAATAAACTCAAAATAATGATTGTATTTCCAGAAACAGAACACGTACTTGTCTCTCTTCATGCTGAGTTGTTTTCGTCTCGCAGGCGCTTACCAGTCAAAGTTTTAGGTAGATGACGTCGCGAGTGCGACTACCTGAGACTTGCTTTGAAAAAAGCCATTTCTCTTTTTTACAAATCTAGATGATAAAACACTGCATTCTGTCGGCAACAATGTAATGCAGCTGTGACGTATAGTGACCTGGGCTTGGAACTGTACTCTAATTACTATTTTGGAAATTATAACGCGTTAAATTACTCCGTTACTAAAAAGAAATCAAATTACAGTAGTGCGTTACTAAGTAATGCGTTACTGCCCAACACTGTTAACAAGTGACCAATTTCAGCCGCAGCTTCAGCGTCTGTTTATAGTCTAGGGGGTGGGATGCTTTAGATTCTAGAGAGCATTTGATTGGGCAGAAAATATGATGAGAAGCTGAAGTGCAGAGTGATGTCATCAAAATCATTGATCCATATTTGCAGAAGTGAGAGACTGTTAGTTTTGAATGCGTATATCTTCTAAATGCAAATGTTGTTGTTGTTCTGGAGCTAGCTTACAGATAACAGTCATTAAGGCTAACATATTCATACTAAAAGCCTAAAAACGTACATTTTGATTTCATGGGAACTTTAAATGCGTGACTAAATCCAACTGAACTGCAATGATTGACAGTGATATAAACATAGTAGCAGAAGGACAAAACAATGTAATCTTGTGTGTCAAAATAGATGTGCATTAAGTCTTAGAGTGTAAATGCAAACTAATAAACCTGCCACTTGTTCTATGTAATGTGTATGGGTTTCTTTTTCCTTCATTTTATTACTATTTTTTCACTTGATCTTTTTACAAACAGTTTACTTGTAAACATCTGAAGGCGACATGCTGTTATTATTTTCTTATAATTATTATCATCATAATTAACCACCTCATTTAATACTTATTTTCAAATAGTTCCGTAAATAAAACTATAAACTAACTCAAATAGTTATTTTATAGTAAAATAGTTCAGACAGTTTTTGCTATGGTACCGAAATTGGTACAGAGATCCGTGAAATTTTACTGGTATTGGTACCGACTACTGGAATTTTGGTACCGTGACAACCCTACTTGGAAGCTGTTATGGACTTTATTCATGTAAGCACATTTGCCTACAGAGCATACATAGCCTCATAAAACAGCCAATCCTGAAACAATAATTCTATTCAATGGCTGATAATCAAGGGAAGGTCTTAAAGGGGTCCTTGATTATGATTTCACTTTTTTTTTACTTTAGTTAGTGTGTAATGTTGCTGTTTGAGCATAAACTTTTAAAGAAATTGCTTTTTAAGGACTACAACAAACGGCCGGTAGGGACTACAACGAGCTTCTCATGGGTTAATGACATCACTAACCCTAATATTTACATAAACCCCGCCGCCGGGAACACGCAACAAAGGCCATGTTGAGAAGAGCAAGTTATGTAGTAGTGTTGTTGCAATGCAGTCGAAACGCTGTCATTTTCACCCCGATTGCAGGTCCTCTTTGTTCAGCCTTCCTATGGACGCTGGACAATGAACAATGGTATTTATTTTTAAATCAGTTCCTGAACATTATAATCCAAATATAGTTCTCTGTGCTGCACATTTTACGGAGGACAGCTTCCTCAATCAGCGCGCATTCAATGCTGGATTTGCAAAAAAGCTTGTCCTCAAAGATGGTTCCCACTTTAAAAGCAGAAGCTGTTGTTTATAGGCCACAACCTGTAAGTATGTTTTATTCTTTGTTGACGTGTTTTCCATGAATAGTTTCTATTGTTATTTTTATGCTGTAGCAAGGACGTAAACAAAAGGAAATACTGTTTGGTTCCACTAGCCAGTTACCTAATTGCTCATTCAAATTTATCCGACAAACACCTACAAACTTCTTTTTAATCCCATTAGCGAACTTCGAATGTTGGTGTTTGTTGGCGTTAGCGAATCACAACTCACTGGGCCAGCTAACCAATCTGAGACCATTGCGTATTTCTGAGGGAGGGGCTTCATAGAACGAGAAGGGACACTGTAGTGTAGAATAAAGGTAAAATATGTGAAAAATAATGCGTTTTTTAAAAAACGAAGCATGAACCCATGTTACAGTGCACCCCATAAACACAATCAAGCCTTCGAAAAAAGCTGATCAACCACCCCTTTAATCATATGGGTAAGTCACTACCTATAATCTAAAAAGGATGGTTCTGAATCTGATCAAACTATCACTACAAATTTTAACACAAATAAGCAATAGAAATACAGTGGTTATGTACAGATCATGACATCCGATGTCAGATGCTAGAACAAATGCTAAAATTTGCACTCAGCTAAAGGTGTATACACATTTATTTATATGTCAGAATAATCTGAATAACTAGGATAAAAGCAAATTGCAGCCTTTGATATGTATCATCTCCCCTTGATTGACCAACGAATGGGATTGCTGCCAAGTGTTTGTTTCATAATTTAATCCATTATTTGCCTGTAATAAGAGGGGAATGAGTAAATGTTTTGTTGTAACACTCGGGAGCAAATGTCGTCCACACTTGTCAATGTGCTCAAAAATACTATGGCGTTTGAATCACCATAAATTAGAAACAGTGTCCAGGGACTGCTGCATAGAAATCATTGTTTCTCTTTTTCAGTGTATCTGTATGTTTGTTCAATTGTGCTTGACTAAGATAAAATGACAGTTCAACAACAGGAAACATTCCAAAGACAATCATCTTTAAGACAATTTGGTTTCTTAGACTACATCTTTATACAAATTATACTTGAATAACGTGTGTTTTAATCTGAAAAGTCAAACATTGTGTAGGGTAATAAATAAAAATGTTCTACACATAGCAGTAGCTCTTATACAAACCCGATTCCAAAAAAGTTGGGACACTGTACAAATTGTGAATAAAAACAGAATGCAATGATGTGGAAGTTTCAAATTTCAATATTTTATTCAGAATACAACATAGATGACATATCAAACGTTTAAACTGAGAAAATGTATCATTTTAAGGGAAAAATAAATTGATTTTAAATTTCATGGCATCAACACATCTCAAAAAAGTTGGGACAAGGCCATGTTTACCACTGTGTGGCATCCCCTCTTCTTTTTATAACAGTCTGCAAACGTCTGGGGACTGAGGAGACAAGTTACTCAAGTTTAGGAATAGGAATGTTGTCCCATTCTTGTCTAATACAGGCTTCTAGTTGCTCAACTGTCTTAGGTCTTCTTTGTCGCATCTTCCTCTTTATGATGCGCCAAATGTTTTCTATGGGTGAAAGATCTGGACTGCAGGCTGGCCATTTCAGTACCCGGATCCTTCTTCTACGCAGCCATGATGTTGTAATTGATGCAGTATGTGGTCTGGCATTGTCATGTTGGAAAATGCAAGGTCTTCCCTAAAAGAGACGACGTCTGGATGGGAGCATATGTTGTTCTAGAACTTTGATATACCTTTCAGCATTGATGGTGCCTTTCCAGATGTGTAAGCTGCCCATGCCACACGCACTCATGCAACCCCATACCATCAGAGATGCAGGCTTCTGAATTGAGCACTGATGACAACTTGGGTTGTCCTTGTCCTCTTTAGTCCAGATGACATGGCGTCCCAGTTTTCCAAAAAGAACTTCAAATTTTGATTCGTCTGACCACAGAACAGTTTTCCACTTTGCCACAGTCCATTTTAAATGAGCCTTGGCCCAGAGAAAACGCCTGCGCTTCTGGATCATGTTTAGATATGGCTTCTTTTTTGACCTATAGAGTTTTAGCCGGCAACGGCGAATGGCACGGTGGATTGTGTTCACCGACAATGTTTTCTGGAAGTATTCCTGAGCCCATGTTGTGATTTCTATTACAGTAGCATTCCTGTATGTGATGCAGTGCCGTCTAAGGGCCCGAAGATCACGGGCATCCAGTATGGTTTTCCGGCCTTGACCCTTACGCACAGAGATTGTTCCAGATTCTCTGAATCTTTGGATGATATTATGCACTGTAGATGATAACTTCAAACTCTTTGCAATTTTTCTCTGAGAAACTCCTTTCTGATATTGCTCCACTATTTTTCGCCGCAGCATTGGGGGAATTGGTGATCCTCTGCCCATCTTGACTTCTGAGAGACACTGCCACTCTGAGAGGCTCTTTTTATACCCAATCATGTTGCCAATTGACCTAATAAGTTACAAATTGGTCCTCCAGCTGTTCCTTATATGTACATTTAACTTTTCCGGCCTCTTATTGCTACCTGTCCCAACTTTTTTGGAATGTGTAGCTCTCATGAAATCCAAAATGAGCCAATATTTGGCAAGACATTTCAAAATGTCTCACTTTCAACATTTGATATGTTATCTATATTCTATTGTGAATAAAATATAAGTTTATGAGATTTGTAAATTATTGCATTCCTTTTTTATTCACAATTTGTACAGTGTCCCAACTTTTTTGGAATCGGGTTTGTAAAAGCTAATACTATAGCTTCACATTGTAGTGATCATGTTACAATGCAATTGCTTAAAGTCAACAGGAAATGGCATTCACAACCCATTTTACTCCCATATTGCGACTTCCAGGATAAAAAAAAAAAAAAAGAGAAAAAAATTGACTGGATTGTGAAAAGTGGTTTCTATGTGATTTTTCAAAGTTATTACATTGTGACGGAAGATTATGAAGACGTTTTATGTTAAGACCCAGAACATGTTAATGTAAATAAACAGGGTCAGTTCTCATTTCGTATGGTGACTAAATCATGAAAAGTCTGGTTTTATTTGCTGTTTCAAAATAAAAATGTTTGTTGCACCATACTATATTATAGACTTCCAGAACCAAAACTCCCTGTCTCTAGTCTGCTGAGCCTATTTATTGATGCTGAGCTGGGGAAACGGCTTGTTCGGATATCGCCAGGGTTGTGACGCAATGTCTATGAGCACTTAATATAACTACGCACATTCACACATTATCGCTTATTCAGTATTCAGCAACTTTGTGCACAACTTTTCACCTCTGCATAGCCTTCCAAATGATCTCAATGTAGGGGCTGTGACAGCAAATCAATAATATTGAGAGGAATTGCTATTAAAAACAAGCATCATCACTGACTCTGTGATACAGTATGGCAAGAAGAACCTTCATCATTGACGTCACTTTACAGTATAGAAAAAAAGAAAAGTGCTTTTAAAAATGGCAAGGGCAAGTTCAAGCAGACAAAAGCGTGTAACACCTTTTGATCAAAGCATGGGCGCAGCAGCACTTTATATTAAACACTTCAAAGAAGGTCATAAACATATGGTTTCATGTGGCAAGGTTGCCGTGTCATGTGCTTCCAGAGAGCCTGTGCTGTTGAAGGCAGTGGCAGCTGGCGGCCCACTAAACAGTGAAACTACTTTGCTCAGAATTGCATTATGGCAATATTCCAGAGACAAGTTTATAAACCACATTACAACAGAATGCAACTCACTGATTCTCTATACATCTCCAATTGCAGAGTGCACCGTGTGTGTCTGTATTTATAATATCATTGCTGACAGTCATGTACTGTACATCACTGTTTAAATAACTTGGCGCTTGAGGGTCAAATCATATAAAGAAACTGGATTTCCAGATCGGACAAAAACACCGGATTGAAAGCCTAATGTCCAGTGAACAAACAGATGATTTTTCCGCAACAAATAGCACACATTATGCTCTCACTGATTCCCACTGAAGCACAGCATACAGGTGGCAACCAAAACAAAATTCTGAACATTCTGTCATGATTTAATCATTCTTTCGTCATTACATTGCCATTAATTGTGTCAAATGTACCATTTTTAAAAACTGAATGCACATGTAAATTAGATTTCAGGCTTCAGCGGAGAGGAAGATCTGATTTTCTTTCTATAATAATAATAATAATAATAATATTTTTTTCCATGTATATAGCTCTTTTCTGGGTACTCAAAGTGCTTTACATATGGAAGGGGGGAATCTCCTCAACCATCACCAATGTGCTGCATCCACCTGGATGATGCGACGGCAGCCATATTGCACTATAACGCCCATCACACACCAGCTATTTCGTACGCAAAGCTTTTTTTTGTCATTTTTATTGTTTGACAGTCACGGTTGGACACTATATGAACTATCATTGCATAAGAAAGAGCTTTATAAAGATTTTCTTTTAAAATTCTCTTTTGCTTTCCACAGAAATAAACAATATAGGGTTTTTAAACACCATGAGGGTGAATATGTATGACTTCCTTTCTTCAGTGGAACAGAAAAGAATGTTTAAGTCTAGACAACACTGGACCCCACTGATTTTCATAGTATGGACAAGTAAAACACATGTTTTAAAATACATTTTGTGTTCCCACAGAAGAAAAAAGTCATAGAGGTTTAAAACGACATGAAGTTTGTAAATTATGAAAGAATTGACATTGTTGGGTGAACTATCCCTTTAAGCAATCATTTGTTCTGAGCACACAAGACTGTAGTTCAACACAAAAGTCACACTTTAAATATGACTGTTATAATTACACCAAAAATAGTCATCTTCAATGCAAATAAGCAACGTGATCTTACGAGAATTCTTATGTATTTTTACATAAAGTGTAGTTTTACCACACATATATTTACTTGTGTTTGCACAGACACTGAAACGTACAATATTGATGTATTGGCAGCATCTAAAGCGTAAATTATTTACATATGAACAGACATACAAATGTCTAGAAATCCATATTTATGAATAGTGAAATCATGGCATTATTAATTTGATTCTATTGTATTCAATTGTCATGTCAATGACATTATGTTTTCAATCACATTTATTAAAGGGGTCATGAATTGAGAAATCAACTTTCCCTTGAGCTTTTGATATATAAAAGGTCATGGTAATATAAGAATATCCTGTAAGTTTCAGAGATGAAAACTTCCTTGTTATTCAAAGAAAAGCTTTTATTGACACCAGGCTCAGCAAACGCTTGATCTGGGAATGTGCCTCCCTGTGCCGTCAGAGTGTGGTGAAACACCGCCTTAACTGAAGAAGACGAACACCTGATTCTGTAGCCCCGCCCACCGATTTGTGCATGACATGTTATAGATAAATAACATAGGCCTACATGGAGCTAAACCGGATCGAACTTCCAAGCAAAAAACATGCTGCATAAGCTTCATTTGGACTCCAAGATTATGAATGCATGGATGAACTTTATTTTTAATGAATATCCAGCTCACGTGGGTAAGACATTGCGCGTTTGTTCCTTCATTTCACCACGGATTCGTTTGTAAACAAGAGACTGGATTTGCAGACAGGATGAGATTACATGAATGAATGAAGCAACACACTTATGTGAGTAAAAAATGTTTTTTATGTGATAGTATTGCATTGTTACAGATCGTTTGATATCTATTGATTATGTACGTGTCTAACTGAACATAACTTAGCACGCTGTCACAGGCTGGAGAATCCTTTATTTGAGGTGTTGTTGGTTCATTGTGCTGCGATTCGTGATCAGACTCGGACATGTATGGGCCAGGGCTCGCAAAGCCCAACGTCCCGGGGCTATGTGTTTTCCAGACGGGCTACCAAAACGTATCACCGGCCTGCCGACGGGCTATCTTAAATAGTGAAATAACATTCCTTTCTTGATGTGCGTTGTTCACTCTCTTGACTTGATATTTGAAGGAAAAATACAATCGCGGAAGTTTTGATCATGCTGATTTGTCTGACTCTGCAGTGAGGCTTGTGCGTGCGTGTGTGTGTGTGTTAGTGATGCACGGTTCGCGGTTATATCCACCGTTCGGGCGGGCCAAGTAATAAAAAATAACATTCCAATTAATTGCGGGTGGATGAGAGATAAATCATTGTGTTTGTTTGACAAAGACATTTTGCGAGCCCTGTGGGCGAATCATTCCGGTTGCCGTTTTCCCACACGCTTTCAAAACAATTCCTCACGTGTACTCACAGGGGAGCAGAAGCTCATTATAATATGCAAAGCTTATCCAATCACAGCAGTGGGCTTCCAAGTCTTCAGTGCGGCACGCCCATAAAAACCGAGCGTTCCATAAGAGAGGCTCAAAACCAGGGTAGAAAATAGCCTATTACTTATTATGATGTTTTTGAATGTAAAAACTATGCGAACGTCATAAATTGACCTCAGACAACAGTATAAAAAAATAAAAAAAGCCAGTTCATGACCGCTTTAAACAGTTTACTCATTTACTTAATATGAAATAAGATTTCGTTCTGTGACTTCTGCTGCCAACTCATTTTGAAGGATTACAGTACATAACGTTAAACAAGACTACACTTTAAAACCTAATTTCTGTAATATCTTAACTATTACTTATCATGTAATCTTTATTTTGTTTGCCATGGGATACAAAAGGCATTTTCTCAGTAGGCCTGTATATGCTGTGATTGACAATAGAATCATAAAATACACCAAAAATGCAATTTAATATTAAATTAATTTTATTTGTGCGCTGTAATCCAAATATTCAGAATCTATATTATTATGAGGAACAGACCCAAATTTCAGCCTTTATTCAGAGATCTTCATCTCCAGTAGCGACCGTAAACATCAAGTCCTGCACTCAATATAAATGTAAAAATTGCCGCCTTACGAAGCTTTACAAAGATTTTACAGCAGTGATATCAAAGCCTGTTTGCTCCCGCCTGCTTTGTCACAGATTGTGACATGCCATGAAATCATGGTTGTAGTACATTCCTAGTGACCAGACTGACTTACTACAGGTGAGATTATGCACCTGTAGTAAGTCAGTCTGGTCACTAGGAACGTACTACAACCATTGGAACATGAAAAAAACCTTTAGGTGAATTACAGCAATTTTTTATAAAAATAATTGTGTACTGTACATGGGTCAATGACGTGGCGTGTCAATTCTGGTGTCCAAAGCATATTCATAATATTAAAAATATATACATTTTAAATACACTACATTAAATGACTCGACTTACCCCTCTTAATTACTCATGTGAGTATTTATTATAAATAATTAATCTTTAAGGAACTATTGAGCTCAAAAGTCCCATTCCAAGTAACTGTCCCGGCTTAAAATATGAATACAAAAATATGACATGAATGTAAAAAATGTGAATAAAAGTATTTAAAATCTACTTGGGCATAATTGTATTGATGTTTTCAATGATACCTACAAATATAGTGATAATACTACGCTTATTTACATTCCTGGATAACAGACATCAGTTACCATTTTGGACCATAATGCATTTTGGTATGTCATGTGACATAATATTGTATCAAAAAGAAGACCCTGAAGGAGCCCCAAAACATGTGCAAAGGTCAGTAAGCATCTCTTAAAACGCTGATATTTTGACCTTTTCGGTTACTGGTGCACTTTGTAGCAATATCATGTGTCCTTTTGGATAACACTAATAAAACATTTATAATGTATTTATATAAAAAAAAACTATCTATTTGATTTAAAAGATTACCTTAAAATGATAATAGCTAAGTTGTAGTTTTCCATAGGTGGTTAAGGTAGTGCTTGGTTATAAAGAAAAAAAATAATTTGTTTTGTCATTCCTGGATAACAAAAAAAAAACGTTATCCAGAATGACACATGTATAACAATCCATTTTTTTAATTAATATTTGTAAACTTTTAGGCATAGTTATTAATAGGGATGTGCGAGACTAGCTGAATAGTCGATTATACGATAGTGCTGCTGCTAGTCAACTTGGAAAATACTAATCGTTTACAATTTATTGCACATTTAATGTTTTGCTTTATATTTTTACAAAGGCTACGTTTTTAATTACCGTCATGTTAGTTACATCTAGATATTAATACATTATTTTGAAAAGTGTATATATATATATATATGAGGATGGTTTTTATGGTAATCCTGAAAAATATTGCAGAATGTCCTTCTGTCTAATAGAATGTCATTCCGGCTAACAATGACACAGGCAATTCATTTAACCCATATTTGTGTGTTAAATTACACAATTCTGTTTTTGTTGAGTTAAGCATAAAACAAGTCTTATTTACTTTATTTTTTTAAACATTTTCCAGCATTTTGTTTTTCGATTTGGTTCTGAATTTTGAGTTATCAGCAGCCAAAAATTAGCCCATGTCTATATGAAATCCCAAATTGATTATATTGTGATTAAAATCTAGTTTTCTGAGCACTAATTGTTTGTTGAGCTCCAATTATGGATATCAGTATATCTGTATATGCCAACAATGGTAGAAATGTAAATAATTTCAAAATTCATTACCGTTACCCATTCCAGGAATGACATTTTCATGGGGAAAAAGATCTGATTCACCAAAAAATGGTTAATTACATTCTTAAAATGAGCATAAACAAAACTCTAATAAGTATAGATATATATATATATTTTTTAAATAATCATATACTATACAAGCGAGATATTGGCAGAAGCTCATATACAGTAAGTCAGTCTTCTCACTAGGCATTTACTATAACTTTGTAAATATTGTTCCTTTAAATGAATGATTGGATGTTTATATTTTTGCACTGTGAGTGGAATTTGCAGACGGTCCCTTTAGCAGCTTAGGCGAATATGCAGTGAATATCAAACCCAAAACTAACTTTACTGCACTTTTGTGTAGATATTTAAAGATGGCCATCTTTAAGCATGACTGTTTGGATTTATATGAAATGGTAACTCTTTTCAATAAAATTCCATTTCTAACATTAACTAAAAGTATTGTTCCTTGTTATATTGTTCATTTTAACATTTACTAATACACTTCAAATTTTCAAGATCTATTAACTTTAATGCACTATGAACTAACATGAATGATCAAGGTATAATTAATATATTAATATGTAATATTTATATTTATATATTTCAGTACATTTCATGGTTTAATACTGTTTTTTCCTGTTTTTTTTGTAATAAAGTTCAGCACTATTTTACTTGGAATGATATGTTTGTTTTCATTCAGTATCCATTTTAAAAACTATCGTTGAGTAATCGGTTATCGACAGTGTTCCAACCTAGTTATTATTATTGGTAAAAACCACTATCGGTCGACCTCTACTTTTGGTACCGCTTTTGACATTTTTTGTAATAATTAAATTATTGTGATTAAACTTGTCTCTCTGTTGTTTTTCTTTATACCGTACATATGAATGAACAAGAAATGGTTATGGGTAGGTTTAGAGGTAGGAGTGGGATTAGCTGCTCAAAATATATTTTTCTATATTCTATATTGTTACTCAAATTTAAAATAATATAAAATATATACATAAAATGTATCTATAAAATGGTAAAAGTGCAACTATATAAATATAAAGATTCATAAATATCCAAACTATATAGCAACTATATAGCATCTATCCAAACATACACAAATGCACATGTTGTACCTGTAAATGTTACATACTAATAAACAATGAGAACAGGCTGAAATAAGAACACTCTGACAACAGAGGGTTCTCAGAACTCTAGTGCAATGGGGCCTACAGTGAACTCTTTTGGGTTCTTAAGCCCCATGTGATGTTCTGCTTGAACGCTTTGTAAGGAACCTTTGCCTTATTTGTAATGCTGTTTAACCAGAACTGAATTTGACCCAGGTGTACTTCAGATTATTACATAACAGAGACACGCGTACACAAAAACTCTTTCACAACAACCCCCACCTCTCTCTCCCTCTTTGTCCCTGTTTCTTCCGCTCATAGACATACAAATAAATACAAACAATTATGCACCACTAACTCAGCTATCTTCAGTGGTCATCCAACCTATTAGAGTTTGTCTTGTTTTGCACCACCCAATCATCAAACTCACTGCTTATTAAAACGATCAATGTTTAGAAAAGAAAAATATCACCTTAAAATACAGTCAGTGGTCAAGCAGACCACCACAACCATCACAAACTATTAGTACATATAAGTACGAACAATTCCTACTCAAATAAATACAGTGTACAGTGTCAAACTTTATTGTGGTATTCACAGACCACTTTTTCCGCCTAAATGTGGTTTCATGTTCTAAGATTCATGTTCAGAAGATTTATTATGTGTGATATCGTGTCAAGACCAGTGTAAAGTTTCTCACACTTTGTCTCATTATTTGGGTCTGTGAGTGCCAGTTCCATGTTCTGGCTGGTGTCTGTTTTTTTTTTCTTTTCTTTTTTTTCACAAAGATCAAGTGCTGTTGCCTCCAATTCAAACCCCAAAGATTCAAAGGTTAAATACACAACTAAGCTCAAATTCCTACAGACAAAATGCCTCAGATTGAAGCACCAAACACGCGTTCGGATTCTTTAGACCAATGCAGAGACTGTTTCTAATTTTCTCAGTACTCTGAGTTTAAGGTAGTTTCATGTTAGCCTCCTGCATATTTTCTTATCAATGTCCTGATTTTGTTCCAGCCAGCACTTGCAGGTCTGACTTAAACCAGAGATTTTTTAGAACAGCTAAACTGTCAGCTGTCAGCTTTCAGCCAAGTCAAATTCGATTTATTTATACTTATAGAGCATGTTGTAAAACCAGCGTGTGCCGTTTCCATGTATAGTTCCATTAAATGTGTGAATGACTCAGAAATAGAATGAGACTACAGCGAAGTTCAATGATAGGAGATTTGAAGCTCTTGGCATGGTGTCTTTGCATTTGGACACAACCGTGTGGGGTTGCCTTGATGGCAGTATCCCTGGAACCCAGCAACCCTGAGGGAGGAGGCTGGCCTCTGTGTTAAAGACTCTGAGTCTGTATTAATGTGTACAGCTGTCTCTGTGTACTGCTTTACTTGGCTGCAGACATAAAGATATGAACTTCAAGCAAATTATCGCTTCCTTCAGGAATTATACATGTAATTATGAGCTAATAAAATGGTCCTGGGGCTAACTGATCCTGATCCATTAATAGCAATCTTATAAAGAACATTCCTATACAGAACTGAAATGGCACAATAAACCAGGGGTCCGTGTGACACAAGATAATCTTACTATTTGAATGAACATAATTAAACTGTAAAAAAATCTAAAGAGCATAATAATATAATATTTTATTAATATTTTAATGAAATTTATCATATAATGTTATCAAGAAAATCTAGATTCTGGATGGGGTCCCTGGATCTGTACAGGTTGAAAACTTAATATGCACTTTCAAAATGTCCATTCATCACGTGCATTATTTGTTGATCATTTCGGTTATGTATTCATTGATCAACTTAAAAATATATATATAAATAAACATTTCAAGTCAGACAAACTCCTAATTCTTTAATTGTCCTCCGTACGGTCGCATAGAGGGGTACAAAAAGACGCGCGTTATTTTATTCTATTTGTCAAACGCCATTCAATGCAATTTTGCAATTTATTAACTTTCAACAAAGTTAATTGGTTGTAGCAAAAGGAACAAAAAACAAAAAAACAGCAGTGCCCCCTCTTACCTGCCATCCGTGAACGATGTTACATCCAGCCATTCGCCCACCTCGTTTTTTACGCAGGGCATGTTAGGGTACGGGGGACGGGTCAGCATCCCGCCCGGGTACCACTGTTCGGGCGGAGGTCGCTCCCGCGGAACCAGAGACCCGCTTCGGCCGTACTCGTAGGGGTTAGAAATAAACGGCGTGTCGTGGGCAGTAGCGTAAGTGGTCCTCTGTTTTGGAGGCCCGTACTGGCCGTTACAGTCCTCGGCGTACCTATGCGGGTACGCCCAGGTGTCATTCAGTTCACGGGGCATCATCTCTGCCTTGATTTTGACGTTATAGTGATTCATGTAATCCTCCACGGGCCCCGCGAACTCCCTGGACATCGCCGCGGGCTTCGCGAAGCTCTGGCTCGGTCCGCTTTCGAACTCCGGGTGAACGAAATGGGCCATGCTCGCGGGCAACAGTTGTTCGAACTGGCATGAAGCCGCTTGCGTAGCGTCCATATCCGATGCTGTCGTCCCTTCTGAACTCAGGTTGGCAATGTCCCCGGACAGGCTGGCGAACTCATGCACCTCCTGCACATCCGCGGTTAAGTGTGGTCGAAACGCGTTGCTGCACTGCAAAGTCGTCACCTCACCTGCTAGATGCACCAGGTCGCCACTTTTAAACATTCCGAGCACTTTGTCCCTGCCTCGCAGCTCTAAGCCTCTGTCTCGTCCCGCCGCGAGAGCGTACTCTCTGTCTTTCGCTCCTGCCTCCAGCTCGCTCACTGAGCAGTCAAGTAAAGGCATTCCTAACAAATAAATTTCATCACTACTACTTTCAGTGGTCAGGGGTGGTGGCGGCGGGGCATGGTGCGGTCCCACCTCGCCTAGTTCGCTGGACTCCATAGCTAAGCCCAAAGACACGGACACGGCTTTGCACAGCTCTCGCGCTGTCTCCGAAATGGTGCTGGTGCTCGTGCTGCTGCTGCTGCATGCACGACTACTACTCGCCACACTTGCGTCACGACCCGAGCCCAACTCGCGCTTGTAAACTTCAGCTGCACCGTAACCATTCTGTCCGCTCTCAGCGCCTCGAAGGAAACCTGCGCGACTGCCGCTGCTTTCGGTGGCGTCTGCGCGGCCCGAGCCGCTAGATGACAGAGATGAGTCGTATTTGCTTCCTGTTGAACTCTTGAGAAAATGAATACGGCTCGCCGCCGCCTGTATCACTGAACTCGTACTCTCGTACTCTTTTTCGGGGCAGCATATTATTCCTCTGCTGGGGGACAGCTTGCTTAAACGCATTTCCCTCGACGCGGTCTCCAGCGGGCAGCCGCACTTCTTGGAGCTAGAACTGTCCAAACTCTCGGGGTTACTCGGTCTCGCGACGCGCACGTTTTGAAAGACGCTTTGGTAAGGTCCGTGAAAAACTGTGTCTGGGGACTCGCAAGCCTCCATCAGCCCGACCGGAAAAGTCTAGAAACAGCACAACACAAGCCGTGAGGGTTTAAAGGGGACTCACCTCAACAAGTTCATCGACGAAATACTTGGAAAAAGTTCGCGTCAGACAGACATGAAGGAGCTGCGCAGAGCCAGAGTGTGTAAGGAAAAATAATCAACGAACGCTCGTGTAATCGCAGCCGGAGACGCATAGGCGGCTCTTAATAAACGTCAACGAGAAAAGTTTTCCGAAAATGCACGCGAGCAACCTTTTGGGGCATCCGATGTCCGATATGTAATCTACGCGTCTTGTCCATAAATAAGCGGATGAAAGTGAGCCAAACCGGGGGTGGGAATTTTTCTCCGCTGCTCGAGTTGTTTTCCGTCTACCTTGAGAACACACGATAAGATTTTGCTTTGTCTGTTTTGCATGATCAATCCGAGCCGAAGCGGTTGCTATAGTGCCCTGGGCGCATCATAACAGTCTACACTTTCCTTTTTTAAGTACAATTACAGCCCTTTTCTCTCGTGTCAGGTGCTCTCCTGGGCGCATTCGCAGGTAATGCGGGGAAGAGCTTGCTGTGTCACGGTGTTTTGCCGGGGTAAGCAGTAATTTCACGTAGAGTTCGTTCGGGAAAATCCTTGAGCGCTTTAGCTGTCAGGACTAAATAATACAGCCACAGGAACGGCGCCAGTTATACGGGTAAATAAGAGCTCACTGCAAATAAGACCATAAGATCACAACTCACTTTAACGAAGTATTAGCCTAAAATAAAACACTGATGATGCATAGCCTATAAATATCGTAGGTTTAAAAAAGCTGAAAAATACAATAAAATCAACGAGCTCCACTGCTTTTTGAGAAACTGCACATGTGCGCACTTTATAGGGGGTCTGGGCCTATTCTGTGGAAATGTTTCTCATGGCTTTTATTACTGCGCACACACTACATCCACAATGGGACTGTTAAGTCCACAAAATAAGCCACTCGAAGAGCTAAACAGGTTGTTGGCTTTTTTTCTTTTCTTTTTTTTTTAAGGGAGATGGCAATATTTAACCTTGCTGCAATAAATGTTCCTGTCTGGACATTTAATGTAACATAAATTAAATATGAAACGATTTTATGTGTGTAATTTAATAAACAATTTTATTAAATTAGGCTACAGAATTTAAGATCAAATTAATGTATGTTTTGTAAAAAATTCAAACATCATCAGAGAAAATGTAAATTTTGAAAAATGGGAAATGTGACTGACTCGACAATAAAAGGAAATGAGAAAGAGCCAGAATCTGTTGGATAAATAAACTCTGCTTTTTTGCTTGGACTGTTGTTGCTTTGATAAAGACTAGGCATTACTCTAACGTTTTCATTTATGTTCCAGAAGATGAGAAAACTTCAAGAAAATAGTTATATCTTACTGAAAGGTAATGCAACAGGCCACCTGAGGTGGCTTCTCATTCACATCCAGCCATGAGGACCGGTTTGATCAAAAGGCCATTATTTTGAGTACTACTACAAATATTATTATTATTATACAAGAGTTTATTTGACTGCAAAGACAAGGACATTTCTTAATATCCCTTTTATTCACCGTAACTTACTGTGGCCTTTATTATTTTCTTTTCCGGAAGGCTCAGGTGATAATCGTCCTCAGTGTAACATAATTCCTGTTGTCAGCCATCTCAAAACTAATCACATTGTAACATAGGTCTCAGCTATGTCAAATGTAACACATATAATGATTTCCTTGCATCAACTATGCCCTATTAATAAGCAAGAGTTTAGAGAAGCACTTCACATAAGCAGAGAGCGTGCCACGTATGCAGTGCAGGAAAAGGATATTGCATTTGCAGCACTGAATTGTCATGAACACTGTTTGATTTGGATGAGGAATGCTGCAGTGAAGTGTTTGAGGTTATTGAGAATGAGTGGCTTATTCAGAATGAACTAGTTAGTGTCTGTGGGAGGAGCTGAGACTGGATGGAAATTGAGAGGGCTGTTCGGTTTTGTTTTGGCCGGAGATTGCTGAGATGAAGGGAAAGTGCTCAGTTGTGTTGTTTATCAGTTGAGGCGGAGCTGGATTTGATTATCTTATCATCACATTTTTTATTTATCATTAGGAATTGCCGTCCTACCAATCCCTCGTTTCTTTTTGCTCTATCACATCCGCTTGAGCGTGTGTGTACATGTGTGTGTAGAACCTGTTGCTTAGTAACTAAAATTCCACATATACTCAGAGCATTACGGCAAAGTACATCCCATTTACTTTGATTTAAAAAAAAAAAAAAAATGTTCTTCTATTTATCTGAAATAGTTTTAAAGGTTATGGAGACCTGCTAATGTTATGTTAAAAGAATATTCCAGATTCGATACAAGTCATTCAAAAATCGACAGCACGTGGCAGGGGTTGATTACCACAAAAAAAAAATTCAACTGGTCCCTCCTGTTTTTGTTTTTTCAAAATTCTGAATTACAGTGAGGCACCAGAAGTGAAGGGACCATCAATAAAAGGTAATAAATACACATAAAGAATATGCTTGATTTTAGTTTGGGAAAAAATTGCAAATTACAACTTTGTTGCAATAACAACATAACACCTAAAACCCTAAAATGATCATACAAAATTTACAGATCAAATAAACAAGTTGTAACAGGAGAATTAATTTAAGTGATTTTATAAATGTCTGTATTGTCACAGACTCCTTGTCACAGTCGCCAGCTCACTCAGTCACCTGTCAGATCTGCACTACACTTCCCAGCATCCTTCCTGCTCACCACCTGCACTCAGTCAGCCATCATTGTCACCATAGTTCTAATCACCTGCACCTGCACACCCTCATCAAGACACCCTTTATTAACCAGTTCCCTTCACTTCCTGGTCTGTCCCATAGGTGTGATAAGTAAAATCAAGGAAGCAATAAGGAAAGTAGAACAATGGTCGTACAATTGGGGCTTTAAGCTTTCTCCAAGTAAATCTTGTCATGTTATTTACCAGGAAGAAAGGGATAGACAAACAGAACTTGAAATTATATGGCCAAAATTTGGAAACAGTAGATCATTTTAAATATCTAGGTCAGTGGTTTCCAACCTTTTTTACTCGAAGGCCCCCCCTCCTCTCCGAATAAATACTGCAAGGACCCCCAACCCCTGCCTTTTTTATTCACAAAAACATTTGTGAACATGTATTCTAGTGTTATTACTTTTCAACTCCATGTTATTATTTTTTTAAACAAATGAATTTCAAGATAGATTTAAACCTTTAGTGTTCTTTTTTGCAAACATACTTTGCAGACATCATTTACAACTTAAAAGTACTTAGCCTACTCTGCTCAGTACAGTACAATAAGTACAAATAAGCATAAGTCAACCTGCCATACCAAACAAGACCACAGGGAGATGCCAAAGTACTGCATATAACTACTATCCGGATCCATTCATAATTAATAAACACACTAAAATACAAATGCAAAAATAAAATAATTCTGAATGTGTGGAAACTTAGCGATCTGAAGGTGGGTCGATGTCATCAGTGAACAGTTTGATGTTTGGAGCGTCTGATGCCCCTGTGTACATAAACACAACTGATCCTCACAAACTTCTCCAAAACACGAGCATCCGTTATAAAACACTCACAGTACATTAATTTTGACAGCTACGCGAATATTTTGAACTGTGTTCATGCAGAAATACGTTGTTAGCGATCAGTGAGCTGAGAGCACACACGGTTTGTTTGCGCATCAATAATAAGGTAGGGCCTACTCGCGCGTGCCTAATGTATGTCACTGTAATCGTCTTTACCTTCATCACAACCCTCATCCATCAAAACTTTTACAACTGAAAGGTGTAGTTTGCGTATCCTGTGTTCATGAAGCGGTTAGGTGTTTTGAGCCGCCGTTCAGTATTAGAGAGTTTGGCCGGAGGTTCAGCAGCGCAGCGGAGGGGTTGGAACTCAAAAGACCTCAAAAAGACTCAAAAGAGAGGCTCGTAAAGACCTTTTCAACTATGCTCTTGATGAGCCGATGGACTGGGTGGTCAGAAGGGCATATGATGTTGTCAGTTTTGAGGCTATGGTGGAGAGTCTCGCCCGCCATCAGGAGAGAGCTGCCAGGGAGGCAGTAACTTCTTTTAAGGTGGCTGGAGAGGTGGTGGAAACCCCTGAGGCAGAGGTTAATTCGGCAATGGTCCCGGAGGCAGGTAATGAGGATGCTGCAGCGTCCCCGGAGGCAGTCGACGACACCGCTGTACCCACAGAGGCGGTAAGCACCACACCACTGTCTCGTCCTCGTAAAAGGAGGGGGAGGAGCAAGAAGGCTTCATCCGTCCCAGATGTCCTGGAGGCAATCTCAATGCCCGCGCCGCGGAGTCATTTTGCTCTGTCCACGCCACCCAGACGTCTTGCTCTGCCCGCGCCGCCCAGGCGTCTTGCTCTGCCCGCGCCGCCCAGGCGTCTTGCTCTGCCTGCGCCGCCCAGACGCCTTGCTCTGCCGTGGTTTGCCACTGACCAGTGTCCAGAGATGGCTCCAGCTATTGACCAGCGTCCAGAAATGGATCCAGCCACTGACCAGCCTCCAGTGAGGGCTCCAGCCACTGACCAGCGCCCAGTTCCGGTGGTCCCGAGTCCGGAGGTCCCGAGGTGGTTCCAGTTCCGGTGGTCCCGAGTCCGGTGGTTCCGAGTCCGGTGGTCCCAGTTCCGGGGGTCCCAAATCCGGCGGTCCCAGTTCCGGTGGTCCCGAGTCCGGCGGTCCCTGTTCCGGCGGTCCCAGTTCTGGTGGTCCCAGTTCTGCTGGTTCCGAGTCCGGTGGTCCCAGTTCCGGTGGTCCCGAGTCCGGTGGTTCCGAGTCCGGTGGTCCCAGTTCCGGTGGTCTCAGTTCCGGTGGTCTCAGTTCTGGTGGTCCCGAGTCCTGAGAGGGTTCCGCTGCCCGTGTCGAGTCCAGAGAGGGCACTGCTTCCTGTGTCGAGTTCAGAGAGGACTTCACTCCCTGAACTGTGTGGGAGGCCAGGGCCTCCTGAACTGTGTGGGCCGCCCTGGCCTCCTGAACTGTGTGGGCCGCCCTGGCCTCCTGAACTTTGTGGGCCGCTCTGGTCGGTCCCTCGAGTCCCGCCCTGGTCGGTCCCTCGAGTCTTTGGTCATTTTTTTGAGCGAGATGCTAACGGTCTAATCAGATTCAATGATCTATGCTAAGCTATGCTAAAAGTGCTACCGCCAGACCCGGAGATCGGCTGAATGGATTCGAAAACAGTAAAACTCAACTGTTTAACTCTAGGGGAGTTGGAAAATGAGCCTATTTTCAAAAATAGTGGCGTGTTCCTTTAAGGGACTGGTAGCCTGAGTGGAGGGCGTAAATGCATTTGGTGAGAATGTCTAGCGTTATGGGTTGTCTGGTGTCGGGATGGGTGGGCTGGGATCTTTGAATACCTTTGATCAGGAGGGAGGTTTGTGAATTGTTTATCTCGGGGGAGGGAGAGCCGTACATCAATTTCTGGAAAAACTGAACGCCGCTTAGGTAACCTTTGATGGACCCGACTTGGAAAAATCAGGGAACGGCATGTTATAAGAGACGTGTAATGCTCTAAAACTTCTCCAAGCGGTCACGTAGGATTGGAGGGTCCTGGGAGAAACTGCTTGGAGGATGGTGTCGAGCGATGCGTCGAGGAGAGGTTTTAACGGGTGGGTTACGGGAATATCAGTTCCGAATAGCGAGGTACTGGAGTTGGGAATTGGTCCGCCTCTGGAGCCAGCGTCCTGAATTTCTGAAACAGAAAATGAGACAGGGAGTGAGCGATTTGATTATCTGATCCAGGGACATGTTTAGCAATTATGATGAATTGGTCACAAGCTGAAATCCAGGTAAGATGCCTTAGAAGTGGCATCATAGCAGGTGCATGGGAACAGCCTTTATTAATGCAATGGACTGTTGCGTCGTTGTCGCAGTGCACTAAAATGCTGCTAGCGGCCCATTCTTTCCCCCACAGAAAAGCCGCTACTACGAGAGGGTAAATCTCGAATAGCGCTGAGGACTGTGTTATGTCCTGGAGCTGCGGTGGCCATGGAGACGCGAACCAACGACCTTGATAAAATCCCCCGAAACCGATTGAGGGGGCAGCGTCTGTGAACAGTTGGATATCGATGGGGGACGAAACGAGATTGCTATAGAAAAAGGATAGGCCGTTCCACTGGTTTAGGAATGTTAACCATAACCTGAGTTCGTCGCGACATGCTTGAGTTATGGAAATTAGGTCCTCTAGCGAAGGAGGACGCGAGAGAGAGGAGATGCAATATGAAGGGGCGGCCCTGCAGAATGACGCACATTGTGAAGTTGAAATGGCCGAGCAGGGATAGAAGTTCACGTTGTGAACAATTCGATTTTTCGGGGAGAGTAGATGAGACGAGAATTATTCGGTCGATTTTCTCTTTGGGCAGGGAGGCCTGGAATTTGACTGAATCTAAATTAATTCCAAGGAACTCGATGGATGTGGCGGGCCCCATGGTTTTCTCCTGTGCAATGGGAATTCCGAGCTCAGAAAAAACTTTTTGAACTGTGAGGATATGTGCGGCTGTGATGGCATCTGGAGGCGAGATTATTAAAAAATCGTCTAGTCTAGCTGCTTTTGCATCCGAAAGTTAAGCGCACTGCGAAATAATATTTCCCGAGCCAGTGAACTCCGAATAGGTGCCATGAATCTGGATGGATAGGCATTACTTTGAAAGCAGATGTGATGTCGATTTTGGCAAGCCAAGCGCCCTGACCTGTGATTTTAATCATAACGATTGCCTAATCTATGTCGTGGTATTTGAGCAAAAATTCGTCGAGAGGGATCAAGCTGTTTATGCTTGGGAACGGGGAATTGTGCGGGGCTGACAGATCGATTATTAGGCGTTTTTTTACCCGTTAATTTTCTTGTAGCCACTCCAATGGGGCTGATATGAAAAAAGTTAAGCGATGGATTGTCGAACGGGCCGATCATGAAGCCTGACTCAGCTTCTTTTTTGATCAGGTTGTCTACGACTTCAGGTTCTATGAGGGCGGATTGAAGATTATTACAGATGGTGTTTTGGGAGAGCGGGCATTCTATGCCGGGTTTAAAGCCGTTTTTGAGGCCCTGACAGCAGATAATTAGTAAATTCGGCATCCGGGTGATGAGCTAGTTCAAAGTCCAGTCGCAAAATATTTACGGAAGTCGATAAGTAATTTTTTGATTTTTTTTATTCACAGATTTGTACACTGGACATACAATATGGGCATGGGCCCCGCCACAGAAAATGTCTGGTACATTTACCAGAATTAAAATGTTTGCAGGGCTGCCTGCTTTCTTTAAAAAAGGAGACTCTCCTTTCGAATTCCTGGTTTGCACTGGCAGTTGCTGCACGTGGCACGTAGCTGGTGGATCTAGCTGTGCTTGTTTCTGGGCAGGGTAGAGAGGAAGGGTTAACCTGCGGGCACGATGTAGTTGAGTGCGCCACTGACCTGCAGACCGCGCAAGAAATGTTTTTACAGGCTAAAAACACCCTGCTGTGGAGATCCGGGTCGTATGTGCACTGGTTCCACTGTGCAACTCGCACGGCACTTTTGGCTGAAAAAAGTTTATGGTACATGTAGAAATGCCCTCCCCCATAGGACAGCACCGCCGCCTGTGGGGGAAAGCTGAACAGATGATTTCGGTAAAACGAGAAAAAGCTATTGAAAACTTGGAAAATGAAAGAACGCCGGATGAATGTGTGTTTGTGTTTTTAAGAGTAACGGAGAAATCCCCACAGTCTATTTGGCGGTCTGGTTCGGCTGCGGGGAGCAGGGAGAGAAGAGAAGAGAAAAAAGGTCTACATCCGCACCTGAGAGGATCTGTGCGCGGATGTTTTGAGACACTGGTGGCGGTTCCATGGCGACGGCATTGGACGGCACGGGCATCGGTGTTGCTGTGAAGAGAGAATGTTGTGATTTAGGTTGCATGAGAGAGCTGGGAAGGTTATAAGCCGGGGCTGCGAATGTTGGCGGAGGCCTCACGCTTGGGGTACCCTCTGTGGCTTGGAAAGGAAAATTAGTTGGAGGATAGGAAGGAAAGTAAGGATGATAGTATGAAGTGTGGGCTTGTGCTGCAAGCGGAGGCAGGCTCACGCTTGTTTGAGCTACTGGAGCTGCAGGCCACTGGAAATGGGCGGGGTTATAACCTGTTGGGTAAAACTGTTGAAATGATTGGGCCTGTGCTGCTAGCGGAGGCAGCCTTGCGCTAGTAACGGGAGCTGGAAGCCACTGGAAAGGAAAAGGGTTATGAACAGTGGGAGCATAGAACTGAGAAGCTGTAGGGAGGCCGCTGGGCCCGGCTGCATACTGCGCTGCAGCAGCAGAAGCCGTGGTGAAGGGCTGAGCCTGTGTCGGGAGGTGGGAGTGGACCTGCCACGGTGGAATCTGGGCCCAGGCTCGCTGAAGGCCTGTTGCTGTGGCTCGATGGGCGAAGCAACTCGGATCTTGTGCGGGAGGACGACGGTGGTGTCTGGAGAGGCGAATTTTGAGCCCTGCAGGCTTTGCTCTGCCTGTGGGCTGTCTTGGGAGCTGGTGTGGACTTTGGAGAGAGGTTGGCTGATTTTAATGTAACGTAAAGATCATGCAGTTCTGCTTTATTCATTTTCCGCGAAGCCTGCACGTCTGAATTACCCAGCGCTTGCCTCAATCCTGCTACTATCCACTTCCCGATAGGTGGGATTGTCGGGACGGCCGAACGGTAGGAGGAGGCCGGGAAGAAAGATGGAAGTCTTGCCGGGGGCGGCGAAGACTGGCCTCGACGTCTTGGCGAACGTAAGGCTGTTCGGGGAGGCGTGTGGCCGCGCGAAGAAGCCTGGGGCTCGGGTGCGATGTCCGGCATAGAATGAATGGTCCTGGGACCGGCGGAATGCGACGGTGGATCCCTGGGGATGTTTGTTTCATTGTCGGATGAAGAGCTTTGGCTTTGCAACATGGTATCAAAACGGCTGCTTAATATATATACCTTTTATTGTTGATTGGCTGAGTGCTTTCCACTCGTGTTAATTATCTGAACATGCTCCTCCCGAACTTTGTTAATAAAACATAATTTAGAGAACATTTGTTTTAACTCCCCTACACCTATTAGTAATATTCCTATTTGGTTGTTTGCAAAAACTGAGGTAGATTTAAATACAATGAAACTGACGGAAAAATGGGAAGAGAGTGAGAAAGTAAATGAGAATCGGCACACTGCCACTGCTGCTCCCAAGATTTATTAAAATTAACAACGTTTCGACCCAAAGGGTCTTCGTCAGGCCACAAGGACACTTGGGAAGTCAGTACATAAGAAGTATATATTACAGTTATTTAGATATCTATACAGATGGGTCCAAAGATGAAGAAGATAGGCAGGCAGGAATATACATACCAACATGGATATGTAAGTATTGGGAAAAGATTACCTGATCAGTTTACACGGCAGAGATGATGCCGATTATTGTAGGGTTGCAGTGGGTGGAGGAAGTAAAACCAGATAGAGTGGTATGTTGTGTTGACTCTGTAGCTGCCCTTTACAGTATTCAAAATATGAAATCTAATAGAGAAGATTTAATGCTAGAAATCCTTCAAAGTTTATTTAGATTGCGAAAGCTTCGGATAGATGTGAGATTCTGCTGGGTACCTGGTCATGTTAATATAAAAGGGAATGAGAGAGCAGACAAAATAGCAAAAAAAATCAACTAGGACGAGCGATGTTATAAATATTCCCTTTGGTAAAGGAGAAGCTAAGGCAATGATCAAAAAAGAAATGATGAAGAAATGGCAGGACAGGTAGAATATGGATATGAAGGAAATATTACAGTATACAGAAATCTATCAATGCACAGAGTGTAATTAGAAGGAACAGAAGGGAGGAGTTAGTTTTAACCAGACTGAGGTTTGACCACACAGGGTTAAATAAAACATTGTTTCTGTTAGGTAAAAGTCAATCAAATGAATGTTTGTATTTGTAAAATCACAGAAAGTGCAGAACACATACTGTTACATTGTAGGAAATATAAGGAACAAAGGAATAGACTAAAGAAAAAGATAAGTCAGGCAGGAAGAACATGGAACCTTGAGGGTATATTGGGAACAACAGGAGAAGGGGTAGAGGACACACAGAAAGCTGTTGTGGAATACCTGAAAGATATAGGGGTGTATTATAGGATATAGTGTTTTTAAAAAAAAATATTATTATGTAAAGTAGATACCTTCCTATTGATCCAGACACACCTGAGAACCTGCCTGTATGACTCACCTGAGTACCTACCTGTTTATCCAGATCTATCTTCTGTCTTCTGTCTGCCGTCTTCTGATCCCCATCGTTATCACACTGGAATCCCCGTGCACCAGCCTGCTTCACAAGTCACCATCTGCAAGAGAAACCACTAGTGTCACGACCAGATAAGCCTTCAGTGACATTTCATCTGCATATATCTCTTACCTGTTGAATCCCCGCTCTGCTTCCTTTCCATCTGCAATAAAGACTTGTTATTTGTAATTACCTCTTCTGTCCTCTTCTGTGTATGTGACACTTATAGGTCAGATTAAATTTTGCATTACAAACTATAGCGGACAGACAGTAAAGAGCGACTTATGAGTGTGTATGAGTATGGGTGCCTGTAAAGCAGTTTTTGAGGTTGCTGGTGTTCCTTCATCCCCAAGGACCAACACTTATCTGTAAATATTCTGATAAATGAGAGAGACAGTCTCTCTCTTTCTACATTTCACCAGACACCTATACTAAGTAAATAGGCCAGATGATTCTAGAAATACTTAACATACATTATTTAGCATAATCAATTATCCTTTTAGGACATTTTAATATTCTTATTCTCAAGTTTCGGATCTAAAAATGTAATTTTTTTTTTTGTCAAAATGGCAAAGAGGTAAAGTACTTATGCCATGTGTGGGTATTTGATGGGTCATGGCAAAAGTGTGGCTGCAAGAACAATTTCACAGCTAGTGGTCGACAAAACATAAAACTTTAAAATGATTGCGAGCAGCTATTTGCGTTATTCATCCTCCTAAAAGAGGACCAGACTGCACACACACACTCTTAAAAATAAATCTTTATTGGCATCTATGGTTCCATGAAGAACCTTGAACATCCATGCTGCCCTACAAAGGCAAAAGGCAGTAACTTCATTTTTGGTCGAAAATTAGTTATTGATATTTTTGGGACATTCAAGACCTCCTTTATTATGTGGATAAGTATCTTGAGTCAATTCCATTGTTTTATCGAAAAAATAATGGGTTGTCTCAACAGTAACTTCCAAAAGCCCAGGAGAAACCAAGGCAGAACACCGTAACACCAGTTACTGTTCTTTGCCTTTGTTTTAGAACGCTCAAATTGAGTTAGGATACTCTGCTATTATAAAGATTAAAAATCTTTAAAGTCATTTTTCTCAGTTCCACACTCTAGCGAGTTAAGGTCTTTTGCCTTTGTAGGGCAGCATAGAACCTTTCCATTGCACAAAAATATTTTATAGTTGAAAAAAGTTCTTTAGATTATTAAAAAGTTCTTCACCCTTTTTAAAAAAAAACAACAAAAACAAAAAACAACAATAAAATGGTTCTTTTAAGAGCTGTTGACTGAAAAATGGTTCTTCTATGGCATCAATGCAAAAACCACTGTTTTGGAATCTTTATTTTTAAGAGCGCATTTAGATATGCACATTTACAACTGAGGAGAACTTTGAAAAACGTTTCACGAGTTCACACTTACAAATAATCAGATAGAGCAAAGAGTATGCGTATTTGGCGTGCTGTCCGATGGGAGGGCTCCAAGCTCGGAATTTGGCCCAAACCCAGAGTACCCCCCCACCCCCCCCCCCCATTCCTGGCTGGGATGGTAACCAGCTGAGAGTGAGAAGTTGGGGTGGTGAAGGGATGCAGAAAAACTAGAGGAGCATAATGTAGATGAGTCGGCTATGTATACAGTAGGCCTCCTCTCGTGCTGATTGGAAAGATCATTTGAATGTGTTCTTCCCGAACTTTGTTAATAAAATGTCATTAAGTGAGTGTGCCAGGGAAAAAAAAGAAAGTAACGTTTCTCAAGGCTAAAACGTGTAGTCGAATTCTCAATTTTCTAATTTAAGGTTACAAAAAGACAGAACAAAGGGGAGGGCTCTATTTTTCCCATCTATGGCTCTGTGTCTAAGAACTGCATGTTTAAGACTTTTTAACAGAGAAAGGAGTAAAGAACAAAAGACACATGATACACAACCACCTTTAGGTCTATAGCCTCTCTCCCTTTTTTCTGTCCATAATGTCAAGCTTTCATTTACAAGCAAACACTTAAACATTCCAATCCAATCCGGTCACAGAGAGGAAAAGAGAGAGAGAGAGAATTAAGCAGGCCGAGAGACAAATGGAGACCCTAAAAAGCTGCATAAAGTACATTATTCTCTGTGGTGTCAATGCCATGCCAACAACTGAGGATTAACATCTGTTAGTGAGATGTGGTCTGCACTAATCAAAGAGGCTGGGTGTTTCATAACATGCATACCGTGTGTGAGAGCATGCATGTACAAGGCTTAAAAATATGAATTGCCTTCTGCTTGTCTTTCAATTCAATCATAATATTCCTGATAGGGAAGGTCTTCATTTCATTTGATTATATCATATCACTCATCCCTCTCTAAAGTCAGTAGACATTCTCTACATTTCTCACATGTGCCAGAGTACGATCACTACAGCCTCTCTGGCTTTGATTCATGTGCGTTTGGGCTGTCAGAGCGGGTGAGGTAAGTGACCGATTATATTCTGCTAATATAAGGCTGCTCTGTGATCAGTGGAAGTTATTGGCATAAGCTCCGCCCACACTTTCATGTCATGCCATTTGTTGTTGCTTAGTTGTAGTACAACAACTCCTCGGAGTAAGTTTCCTCACAAAGCAGCGATACACCCACAAGTGCACTTTTTTGTGCGTCTTTTTGGCTTGCACATGCTGTTTTGAATCATTAAACCTTTGCAGCGAACGCAAAATTTCCACAATCGGGTCACGTCACGGCTGTATTCACTTTTTATCGTGGAGCATTATGGTCATCAGTTTTTTTTCTTTCTGTTGATCTCATCCTATTAAAATGTATGATGTGTTGGCCACAAGTGTCTCGTTTTGACAAGTCAGACTTTTCAGTTAATAAAACATCCAGTCAGGCTGAAGCTTCGGTTATGTAACACTGGTTAAAAGACAACAGCACATGTGCAGAATGCTACTGACCAACTGATAGGCTATAAATGTTTTTACTGACTCATATTTATGTATTTCTCAAATAACCTGATTTTGATACGGAAAATTTGGCATGTTTTTACTTTCTCTGCTTCCCAAAAAAAAGCAGATTGAAGTTCATAAGTTCATTTGTTTCTGGGATAGACACTGAGCAAGACCAAGGTTTTATATGTCTTTTATTCAATTTTTTTATGACAGAATCCAAGGTTTTATATAATTGGATGAGCTTTTTTCGTTGTTGAAAAAAGGTGTTTTTTTACGTTTATACCTTAATATCATGTAAATTGATAGGTTCAAGCAAACCACACTTGAGTAGAAATGGCCTACACATGAAATCTCTTCTAAGTGTGCGATGGAAATGGTGTCTATAATGATAAGCAACTAATTACTGTCATTATGTGAGTCAAGCCAACACATTTAGTGGTGGAAATTCACACTCAATTCTTGCTCACCCTCATGTTGTTCCAAACTTGTATAGTTTCTTTCCTCTGTGGAATATAAAATAAGATATTTTAAAGCATGTTTTAACTGTTTTTGTAAATGCAATGAAAGTCAGTGGGGTCCAAAATAACATCAGACCCTATTGACTTTCATTGTGTGGAGGAAAAAAAATTTAATCTGAGACATTGTTCTTTACATCTGCTTTTGTGTTCCACAGAAGAAAGAAAGTCAGGTTTGGAAGTCAGTTATTGAGCAGCATATAGTAAAATGCTTAGTAAAAATAAAAGTATGTTTTCTTTAAGGCCCTCTTTTGTTCAATGTTGTTTTGCTCATTATGTCTATGCTGCTGGTCTGAGGCAAATCCCTCGAGGCAGACTCTAGTTCTGTGAGTAACGCTGATGTTTTTCGGGGCTCTTATGCCACTTTTCATAGTTTTTCCTCTGTCAACAGCAGGTGCACAGAGACGTCCCTGTGGCCATATCAACTACTGTCATCAAGGATAAATTAGCTTTCATATTCATGTAACTTATATTTTAATATACCCTTGTAACTGTACTAATAATTAAGATTCATAACTAGGTCTTCAGATGTCTTTCTCTCTCCAGGTGGTTGAAGTTCTGAACTATTCCTGATTCTGGCTCTGCTCTACAGCCTTCATATTTACAACTCCCACTAACACACACATGTATTACATTACATTACATCTAATAATTTAGCAGACGAGGAGAGCATTGAAGACAGCAATAGAAGTACTCAAACTAACAATAGGGCAACAATATGCAAGTGTTGTGACTAGTCCCAGTTAGTCTAGAACAAGCATGCCACACGAGTCCTGAAAAGTGAAGCCAAAGCGTCTTGATCACCCCCTGGATGCAGTATAGGTCATAAACCCCGCCCTCTCCATGTAATGTAATGGGACATGAGACAAACTAAACAATCAAATTACACTACAAATAATTTTTTTACAAAGATGGTTTCTGTCATTTTCGGCCGTTTTTATCACGCTGATGTTAGTTCAAGTGTTCGTTCTTTAAATAAGTTTGGTTTTAGTTTGTTATTTGATGCTATAAAAACAGGAGTGTGACGTCATTATTGACAGCTTCTCTGAGCAAAGTAGTCACTGAGGCACCAACTGACTTTTTTCGGGAACTTCGGGAGGAGATTGGAGCTTTAACTTTAATTTCTCCATTTCCATAACTGTTTATTTCACAAAAAGTTCAGGGGCGTGTGACTGATTAGGCGGGAGCAGTCTATGGGTGGGGCCTTGATGTCGTGGCTCCACTTCGTGCTCACTACTGAGCACACTCGGGCTCCAAGTTGCTACTGCGCAGGATCGAGACTCAAGATGTCAGCACCATATTTGGACACTGGTGGCTTCACTTACTACAATGGAAGAGAGTGAAGGTCCATCTTCAGTACACGTAGCAAGTTTTTTTTTTTTTTTTTTTAGAATAGAATAGAATAGAACAGTAAGGGTTAGTATTAACTCTTTCCCTTCCATTGACGGAATTTTCCGGTTATACAGTAGGTGGCGCTATGACACATCTTCTGAAAGAGTACTGAATCTCCTTATCAAAGAACAGGCGAAGAAGATGCAAAAAACAAGCAATATCATATGTAATCATATGCATATGTAAAATAACACGATCGTCAACATTAAACAGCATATAAATCAAAACTGCCTAATGTTACAGAATGAAATGTTGACCCAGGATATGCTATAGGACTGTGCAAGCATTAGGGGTGTTGATGGACTTGATTTACTTTTGATCATCGTTCTGATTCAGATCTGAATGTGGTCTTTGACAAAAACATGATTTTCAAAATGTTGCTTTTTTTATGAAACTTACCCACATGCAAGTGTTGAGAAAAAAAAGAGAATGCATTAAGCTAGAATAAAACTTTTTTGTTGTTGTGGGTCTGTTCTTTCTTTTGATATATTGCATGTTCAGATATACAGTGGTGATCAGAATTATTGGCACCCCTGGTAAATATGATCAAATATGGCTGTAAAAAATAAATCTGCATTGTTTATCCTTTTGATCTTTTATTAAAAAAATTCAAGATTTTTTTATGAGTAAAATATCTCTGAAGTATATTCCCATTAACATTTACATTTTTTAGCACACCAGGGTGACTAGGAACATGAAATTGTCCAGCTATGATGTCTTGTTCCACAGGAGTATAAATATGAGGAAACACAAAGGCCAAATTCCCTTAATCATTCATCACAATAAGTAAAGCCAAAGAATATAGTTCTGATGTGCAGCAAAAGATTGTTGAGCTTCACAAAATAGAAAGTGGCTTTAGGAAAATAGCTAAAGCATTGAAAATTCCCATTTCCACCATCAGGGCAATAATTAAGAAGTTCCAGTCAACTAAAGATGTTACAAATCTGCCTGAAAGAGGACGTGTGTCTATATTGTCTGGCAAGGAGGAATGTTTGAGTGGCCAAAGACTCTCCAAGGATCACAGATGGAGAATCGCAGAGATTAGTTGAGTCTTGGGGTCAGAAAGCCTTAAAAAAAAAAAAAAAAAAAATCAAACAACCCCTACATCACCACATGTTGTTTAGGAGGGAGTCAAGAAAAATATTCCTTGCTCATCCAGAAACAAACTCCAGCATATTCAGTTGTCAGACACGACTGGAAATTCAAAAGGGACCTGGTTCTGTGGTCAGATGAAACTATAAAAAGAGCTTTTTGGCAGCAAATCCACCAGATGGGTTTGGTGCAAACAGGGATAAAAAGTACCCCATGCCCACGGTTAAAAATACCACTGGATCTTTAATGTTGTGGGCCTATTTTTTTGCTGGAGGTCCTGGACATCTTGTTCAGATACATGGTATAATGGATTCTAGCAAATACCAACAGATAAAAAATCAAAACCTGACGGCCTCTGCTAGAAATCTTATAATGGGCCATGGTTGGATCTTCCATCAGGACAACGATCCAAAACAAACATCAAAATCAACACACAAATGTGTCACTGAACACAAAATGAAGCTTCTGCCATGACCATCCCAGTCCCCTGACCTGAACCCTATAAAAAATGAGTGGGCTGAACTGAAGAGAAGAAGCACCAACATGGATCTGGGAATCTGAAGGATCTGGAGAGATTCTGTATGGAGGAATGGTCTCTGATCTCTTGTCAGGTGTTCTCCAAACTCATCAGGCGTTATAGAAGAAGACTCAGAGCTGTTATCTTGGCAAAAGGAGGTTGCAAAAAGTATTTAATAAAAGGGTGCCAATAATTGTGGCCAACGAGTTTTGGAGAAAAGCATTTATTTCATAATGTGATTTACCCCCCACTTTCAATTCTTTTACTTCAATGAAAGTTTAGATCTTTGTGAATTTTTTGAATAAAAGATCAAAAGGATAAACAATGCAGATTTATTTTTTACAGCCATATTTGATTATATTTACCACTGCTATAATACCACCACTGTATTGCATGTAACAAAATATTCTGGGGGGTGGGGGCCATGAAACTTAAAAAAAAACGCTGATGGGGAAAAAGTTAATAAATTATAGGGTCAAGTGTTGACGAAAAAAATGCATCTTCAGCCGTTTCTTGAAAATGGCTAAAGACTCTGCAGCTCGGGTTGAGTTAGGCAGGTCATTCCACCAGCTTGGAAGAGACAAGGACAAGGTAAAGGTCTGTGAAAGTGATTTGGAACATAAGTCCGAAGTAGTCAGTTTAAGTAGGCTATAGTGATGCAGAGCCAGTGGTTGTTATGTAGGCAAACATCAGCGCCTTGAATTTGATGCAAGTGGCAATTGGTGAAGTTTTTCAAGATTTTGTTATTTCAAAATAAGTGATTTAAGTATAATACGGCCATGTGCGAACACTATTATCTATCTAACTGTGTGCTGAGGCCTCCAGGAGAATGAAATGTGAGACTAAGAGGCTTGCAAGTGAATAGAATGTGGTAACAGTGTGTTATGGTGAAGACCTTGCCTCTTGTCCACTTCTTAAAATATCTATAGCATGCGTTACCACTTTAGGAAGGATGTATGGATATTGAAGGTTTATTCCTTTGAAGAATAAAATCTATCTCTGGCATTAAAACCCCAAGACTTTGAGAAGTGATTTTTCACAGAGGCAGAAGCCACAACAAATTGACACCCCAGATGGGACTGCAAAGGAGCTGAAAGGTGAAAGACCACAGCAGGCTGGCTGGATGAGCAACACAAACCAAGTGGTCACTTTAAAGGTAAGTAGTTTTTGCTTAAATAGTTTGTGTTGTTCACCAGAGTTTGCCCGTAGTGGTAAGACACTTCAAAAATTACTCCTCCAAAATTAAAACAAACAAAAAGAACAAAAGGGGTTTTGATACCAGAAGAAATAATTGCATGCTTTGGATTTACTGATGGCCTTGATGGATATCAGTGATTTTAGTAGACAGTGTATGATCTGTGATTACTGTCAAAAGGGACTCGATGGCAGTAATGAATAAATGCACATAAATCTAAGCGCGCATGAAGTTTAAGAAAGTCCTGCGGTTACCGCTTCGTTTAACGAAGGTCTGCTTGAGTAGGAAAAGTTTAAGAAAGTCCTATGGATACCGCTCTGTTGTTTTGAGAGAGTAAATTGCAGAGGTAAATTACTGTCGTCTTGCTATGTCGTCTTGCTATGTCGTCCTTACTGTCGTCTTGCTATGTCGTCCTTACTGTCGTCTTGCTATGTCGTCCTTACTGTCGTCCTGCTTTGTCGTCTTTATTGTTGTCTTGCTATGTCGTCTTGCTATGTCACGCTTACTGAGCGAGGTAAAGTTAGTTTTAGGTTTGATATTTACCATATGTGTATGCTCTCTGTTTATGTCATTTTGCTATGTCGTCTTGGCTATGTCGTCTTGGCTATGTCATCTTTACTGTCGTCTTGTTGTGTTGTCCTTACTGTCGTCCTGCTATGTCGTCTTGCTATGTCGTCTTTATTGTCGTCTTGCTATGTCGTCCTGCTATGTCGTCTTGCTATGTCGTCTTTATTGTCGTCTTGCTATGTCATCCTGCTATGTCGTCTTTATTGTCGTCTTGCTATGTCGTCTTGCTATGTCGTCCTTACTGTTGTCCTGCTATGTCGTCTTGCTGTGTCGTCTTTATTGTCGCTTTATTTTCGTCTTGCTATGTCGTCCTTACTGTCGTCTTGCTATGTCGCCTTGGCTATGTCGTCTTGCTATGTCGTATTGGCTATGTCATCTTTACTGTCGTCTTGCTGTGTCGTCCTTACTGTCGTCTTGCTATGTCGTCTTGCTATGTCGTCCTTACTGTCGTCTTGCTATGTCGTCCTTATTTTGGTCTTGCTATGTCGACCTTACTGTCATCCTGCTTTGTCGTCTTTATTGTTGTCTTGCTATGTCGTCTTGCTATGTCACGCTTACTGAGCGAGGTAAAGTTAGTTTTAGGTTTGATATTTACCGCATGTCTGCCTAGGCTGCTTTAGGGACCGTCTGCAAATTCACCACACAGTGCAAAACAAAGCCCAATAATCCATTCAAATTAATGTTTACAGGGCTATGGAAAATGCCTAGTGGGCAAACTTACTTATTATATTTTGCCAATATCTTGCTTTAGACAATACCTCCCCTAATGTACGTACAGTACACAAATACTTTTAGAAAAAGATTACAGTAATTCACCAAAAAGGTTTTTTCATGTTCCAAAACTTGTAATACCTTCTTAGTGACAAGACTGACTAACTACAGCTGAAATTTCAACAATATTTCCCTTACTGTATGTACAGTACACAAATATTTTTATTAAAAAATACTGTAGTTCACCAAAAGGGCTTTTTCATGTTCCAAAAGCTTGTAATACCTTCCTAGTGACAAGACTGACTTACTACAGGTGAAATTTTGCCAATCTCTTTCTTACTGTACGCACAGTACACAAAACACTTTTGATGAATTACAGTATTTTTTTTCTAACAATATGTGTATTGCACGTACAGTAAGGGAGACATTGGCAAAATTTCACCTGTAGTAAGTCAGTCTTGTAATTAGGAATGTATACAACCTTTGGAACATGAAAAAACCCTTTTGGTGAATTACTGTAATTTTATTCTAAACATAATTTGAGTACTGTACATACAGCAAGGAAGATATTATCAAAATTTCACCTGTAGTTAGTCAGTCTTGCCACTAAGAAGGTACTACAAGCTCCTGGCATTCGCCTGATTGGCTGGCACAGCCACTATATATGCGATGTCGGGCGGCAGAAAACCTCAGAATCTTTCGCCTGAACGAGAGCTATTGAGGCTATGAGGAGGATTTTTCACACTGCAATCTACGTAATGTCTCGTTCCCTCCTCTCATGGAACCAAGGTTACGTTGAGTAACCAGAGACGTTCCCTTATTGAGTCGGTTTCTCGACATTACATATGGGGAACGTATAAAACCCCGCCGTGTGAAAAATTGTGCCAGCCCAGTTCGCACAGAGCCAATGCAGAGGGTTGCAGGCGCTGAGGCTGTAGCCAAGACTATCAGCGCGCTGATACTCCCTCTCCAGGTCAGGTATCGGACCTGGTTGAAACACTTAAAAGCAGTTTTGGCAGAGAGCCAACACGGCGCAGACGCCACCAGCGTCTCCCTGTACACAGTCGAGCAGCACTGGACTAGTGTAATATAGGGGGTGAAATTAAGGCAACAAACATGTTGGGGCTTGAATATACTGCCGGCGTGAATAAGCGGGCATAGATAAATGCTTATGAAAGTGCTTGTTTACTTATGACTTAACGGGCGCAAGAGAGTTAACATGATGCTGTATCGTCTCGTGCTGCCTAGACGACCTAGTTGAAACCATGGGCTGAAACGCACGCCAAGCTGGGGCGTATCTTCAGGCGACTCAGTCATCCAATGGCTGCTCAGCCTTCTCCCCCTGTACTGACAGAACGTGTGGTGCAAACGAGGGAATGTCCAAATTATAAAATCTTGCAAAAGAGCTGTGAGATGACCAGCCTGCCGCGAGGCAAATGTCCTGAATAGACATACCTTTAGCCCAGGCCCATGAAGATGCCAAACTCCTAGTAGAGTGGGCACGCGCTCCTATTGGGCAGTCGAGTCCTTGGGAATCATAAGCTAGGCGCACAGCCTCCACAATCCAGTGTGACAGCCTCTGCTTCGACAGCGGGTCGTCCTTCTTGGCGCCCACGAAGCAGGCGAAAAGCTGTTCTGAAGTTTGAAACTGGCTAGTTCTGTCTACATAAGCACGCAGCGCACGCACGGGGCACAGAGCGTACTTCTGTGACGCTGAATCGGAGGTTGGCTCGGGGAGCAGAAAGCTTGTATCGTGATAACCTGGGCCCTGAATGGGATTGAGAGCACCTTAGGTGTGTAGCCGTGTCTAGGAGTGAGTCTGACAATGCAATCGTCCGGGCCAAACTGCATACAAGCACTGTTGACTGAGAGGGCATGTAGATCACCTACCCGTTTCCCACACGCTAGCGCGAGCAGCAGCGCCGTCTTAAATGAGAGCACTTTCAAGTCGCTAGACTCAGTTGGTTCGAATGGTGGGTCAGACAGTGCCCTGAGTACTAATGATAAGTCCCATACTGGCATTTGGCGAGGGCGGGAAGGATTCAGTCGCCTCACGCCCCGAAGAAAGCTCGTTATTAGGGGGTGTTTACCCACTGAGCGGCCCTAGCATGTTATGAGAGGCGGCGAAAACGGCCACGTAAACTTTCAGTGTAGAAGGAGAGCTGCCATTATCTAATCTTAAAACAGCGGGGATATCACAGCTCATAGGGTCTTCATGTCTGCTAGCACACCAGTTCGCAAACACTCTCCATTTCAACGCGTATAAGCGCCTCGTCGAAGGTGCTCTAGCTTCCGCTAACGTGTGCAACACTCGATGTGAAACGGCCAACTGGTTCACTCCATACTGACTTGCCACACATGCAGGTCCCACAATTCCGGCCTGGGGTGCCATATGGTGCCCCTCGCCTGGGACAATAAATCCCTTCTCAAGGGTATCCGCCACAGAGGGGTTGACGACATGTTCACCAACTCCGGAAACCATGGCTGGTTGGGCCATTTCGGCGCTACCAAAAGCAGAGCATCCCTCTTCTCCCTGATCTTTTGCAGCACTAGCGGCATTATTTTGACTGGGGGGAATGCATATTTCCGACCCGTGGGCCAGCGGCTCGACAGTGCGTCCCCTTTCAGGGGAGCAGTCATCAGCGAGAAGTATAGCGGGCAGTGAGCGTTCTCTTCTGATGCGAAAAGGTCTATTTCCGCTTCGCCAAAGAAACTCCAAATCATCTTTACTGTTTAAGGATGTAATCTCCACTCTCCGTGAACAATGCCCTCCCTGGACAGCATGTCCACTCCGCGGTTCAGACTGCCCGGTACATGTACTGCCCGAATCGAGCGGAGTACCTGATTTGCCCACAAGAGCAGGCGTCTCGCCAAGCCTTGTAGGGCGCGCGAGCGCATTCCTCCCTGGCGATTGATGTACGCCACCACCACCATGTTGTCCGTTCTGATCAGAACATGGCGGTCTTTCACAAATGGAAGAAAATCCTGCAGCGCCAAATGAACAGCTTCCATCTCCAAGCAGTTTATATGCCAGTGCTTCTGGTCTCTCGTCCACGCACCAAACGCTGGCCTGCCGTTGCAGAGGGCTCCCCAGCCTGACAGCGACACATCTGTGGTCACCACTATCCTTCTGACCACCCTGCCCATAGCAGTACCCTGTTCGAACATAGCTGTGCCGAACCAGGGCGCCAGGGCCTCGAGACATGATCGCGTTATGACAAGGCGCTCCGTCCCCGCCCTCTACGCCTGTGGTGGGGCTCTGCTCTGTAACCATAGCTGCAGCGGTCTCATATGCAGTAAGCCTAGCCGACAGATGGAGGCCGCCATTAGACCCAGTAGTCTCTGAAACGTTTTCAAAGCGACCGCCCTGCCTTGCACAAACGAGGCCAGTGTATTGTGAATGGGCTGGATTCTCTGTGCCGATAAACGCGCGATCATTGTGCGCAAGTCCCAGAAAAGTAATCGACTGGCAGGGCTGAAGCGTGCTCTTTTTCATGTTCACAGACAAGCCTAGGTGCACTAAATGGGCTAGGAGCCTGTGTTTGTGCTCCTCGAGTACACTCCTCGATTGAGCAATGATCAGCAAGTCGTCGAGATGGGCCGAAAGGGGCGAAAGCGCTGCATTCATGCACATTGTGAACGTCCGGGGAGCTAGTGCCAGCCCGAATGGTAACACTTTGAATTGGAAAGCAAGACCTTCAAATGCAAATCGCAGAAAGCGCCTGTGATGAGGGGCTACCTGGATGTGAAAATACGCATCTTTCAGATCCACCGCTATGAAATGGTCCCCGGGCTGAATATGCGCGATGATCTGCTTCACTGTAATCATCTTGAACGCGCGTTTCGCGAGCGCTTTGTTTAGCGGTCTTAGATCCAAAATGGGGCGCATGCCCCCGTCTTTTATCGGGACAAGGAAATAGCGGCTATACAGCCCGCACTCCCTCTGTTCCTCGGGTACTATCTCTATCGCCTGCTTTGCTAGGAGGGAGGAGATTTCTGCCCGTAACAGCGGGGCGCTCTGTTCTGACACTTCTGACATAAGCGACTTCTGACACTTATGTCTGCGAGCGAACTTAAGAGTATAGCCGCGCTTTACAGTGTTGATGACCCACTCTGACGCCACCGGTAGCTCTGCCCACGCGCTTAGGTGGTTCGATAATAGTGACGGTGGTGTTCGCTGCGGCAAAGGCATTGCGCCAGTCGCTGGCGAAACATTGCTGCCTAAAATAACGACAGGTGATGCGCCTGTGGTTCGTCGCACGGGGACATATGCACTTGAAAACTCGGGCTGCACCGAGCTCCTGCTCTGCCAAACATCTCCCGAGGGAGAGGTTTCGCTTATATCACGGGCAGTAGTCAGAGGAGGAAAAGAGCTCTTTTGATGAGGCATGTAATGTTTTATGTTTATTGCAACAGAACACATCGGTTTCAACACAACATTTAAACACACATTCTTGGGGTTCTTTGTTGGCCGCCGAGGGAACTCTGAGCGGGAACGCGCTCTTTTGGTCGCTGATCCGCTGTTGTGCGCGGACCGCGCTCTTTTCCTCCTGGCACGAGCATCAGGAACGCTGCTCTTTTTTCTCCGCATGTCGTCCTTGCTGATGAGGGGCCGACTTCGCCCCGAAACGGGGCTTTCTGTACTGCCTCTGACGAAGCGGCGATTCAGGCTCGCGGCGCGAGCTCGCACTCGGGGCTGGAGCGCGGCCAGCGTAACTTGTCTGACGCTGAGCTGATGACGATCTGGACCTCGCCCTGGGGGGAACATTAGATCACTTGGGGAGAAGGTGCGGCAGCATCTTCGATTGTTTCAGTGCCTCTGTGTATTTCTCGGAGAAAGCCTCCACCGCGACACCAAAGAGACCCTGAGGGCTTACCGGCGCGTCGAGGAGCTGTTTCTTCTCTGCATCCCACATCTCGGTAAGCGTCAGCCACAGATGCCGATGCAGGACAACGAGGCTGCCCATGCTGCAGCCGATTCCCTGGGCCACCTTCTTAGAAGCGGCCAGGTCTAGGTCTGCTGCTATACGCAGCTTACGGAATGACTCTGGGTCCGGGCCTTCCTCGTCCAGGGACCTCAGAAGTCGAGTTTGGAAGACCTGCAGGACTGCCATCGTGTGGAGGGCAGATGCTGTGTGTCCTGCTGAAATATATGCCTTTTCAGCGATGTGAGCTGTGGCTCGGCATGGCTTAGAAGGCAGTGAGGCGGTTTTCCAACCGCGAGACGGGCATAAGTGAGCCGCGATGGCGTCCCAGACGGGAGGCGGTCTTGCGTATCCTCTTTTCTCTGCCCCCTCCACTGTCATGAGCAGCGAGCAAGCTCTTCGTGGAGCTCGGGAAAGAAAGGGGCGGGTCGTCCGCTTGGCGGCTCGCGCCGAGGAAAGACCCGTCCATCCAGCGTTTGGACGGCTGTTCAGGTGCCGCCCAGTCTAATTCCATATCCGCCACAGCCTCTGTGAGGGTACTCATTAGCTCCGTATCCAGGGAGGTCGAGGTACAGCCAGCTTCTGAAGGGACTTCCGACCAGGCATCCGGGTCGGAGGCACTCGTGGACATGGCGTCGTCCTCTCCATAGCCGAACGAGACCATTTCCTGCACTTCGGTCGGAGGGCGGGAACTATCTTCGACATAAGTGAGTGGGGGCTCTGGGATGCGAGGGCGACCTGGGCGTTGGGCCGACACTAGTCCCCCAGTCGAGCCTCCTGAAGGGGTTATCTGCGATCTGCCGGCCCGCGGCACGAAGGATCTTAATTGTCAAGTCCTCGCAGGCTCGGCAATCCGATCCTTCCAGTGCCGCCTCAGCATGGGCGAGGCCCAGACACAGCACACAATCCTCGTGTGCGTCTGGAAAGTCGACGGGCCCGCCACATATGCAGCAAAAAGACATCTTCGAAAAACCTTGTTACGCCGCCGGAATGCAAGAGGGGATCGCTATCCGCGTCGTCCACTCCAGTCGCGTAGGTCAACGGCGAAACCAGGCTCCAGGTGAAGAAGAAAGATTCTGAGGTTTTCTGGCGCCCGACATCGCCTATATAGTGGCTGTGCCAGCCAATCAGGCGAATGCCAGGACGCCATTGGCTATTGCAAAGCAATAGAGTGATTCAATCAGGCTTCAGCATTTCGAGCAAAAGGATTTTCCCCATACGTAATGTTGAGAAACCGACTCGATAAGGGAACTAACTTTACCTTGCTCAGTAAACATGACAGCGAGTAGACATAGCAAGAGGACAGTGAGGACGACATAGCAAGACGACAGTGAGGACGACATAGCAAGACGACAATGAGGGTGACATAGCAAGACGACAGTGAGGGTGACATAGCAAGACGACATAGCAAGATGACAGTAAAGACGACAGTAAGGACGACATAGCAAGATGAAATAGCAAGACGACAATAAAGACAACATAGCAAGATGACAGTAAGGACAACATAGCAAAGACGACATAGCAAGACGACAGTAAGACGACATAGCAAGACGACAGTAAGGACAACATAGCAAGACGACAGTAAAGACGACATAGCAAGATGAGAGTAAGGATAACATAGCAAGACTACAGTAAAGACGACATAGCAAGATGAGAGTAAAGACGACATAGCATGACGACAACAAAGACGACATAGCAAGACGACAGTAAGGACGACATAGCAAGATGACAATAAAGACGACATAGCAAGATGACAGTAAGGATGACATAGCAAGACAACAGTAGAACGACATAGCAAGACGACATAGGACATAGCAAGACGACAATAAGGACAACATAGCAAGATGACAGTAAAGACGACATAGCAAGACGACAATAAAGACGACATAGCAAGACGACAGTAAGGACGACATAGCAAAATGACAATAAAGACGACACAGCAAGATGACATAAACAGAGAGCATACACATAAACATATACTAATTTATCTGAACAAGTAGGCAATGACTGTTGACAAGGACAAATGTATAGTACAAAGCACAAATCAGTCGACTTATTTTTGGCACAAATGGAACCCCATATTTTTGAGTATGGATTTTAATTGTTAAACTTGAAGACGACGAAATTTAAAAGGTGAGTTTTTATGGGGTTCCATTTGTGCCAATACATTTGTTCTTGTCAACAGTCATTGCCTACTTGTTCAGATAAATTAGTATATGTTTATGTGTATGCTCTCTGTTTATGTTGTCTTGCTATGTCATCCTTACTGTATTGTCCCTACTTTTTCGGATAAATTAGTATGTTTATGTGTATGCTCTCTGTTTATGTCATCTTGCAATGTTGTCTTTACTGTCATCTTGCTATGTCGTCCTTACTGTCATCTTGCTATGTCGTCCTTACTGTCGTCCTTACTGTCGTCTTTACTGTCGTCTTTACTGTCGTCTTGCTATGTCGTCTTGCTATGTCGTCCTTACTGTTGTCTTGCTATGTTGTCTTGCTATGTCGTCTTTACTGTTGTCTTTACTGTTGTCTTGCTATGTCGTCCTTACTGTTGTCTTGCTATGTCGTCTTGCTATGTCGTCTTTACTGTTGTCTTTACTGTCGTCTTTACTGTCGTCTTGCTATGTCGTCTTGCTATGTCGTCTTTATTGTCGTCTTTATTGTCGTCTTGCTGTGTCGTCCTCACTGTCATCTTGCTATGTCGTCCTTACTGTCGTCTTGCTGTCTACCTGCTATGTCGTCTTTATTGTCGTCTTGCTATGTCATCCTCACTGTCGTCTTGCTATGTCGTCCTCACTGTCGTCTTGCTATGTCTACCTGCTATGTCGTCTTTATTGTCGTCTTGCTATGTCATCCTCACTGTCGTCTTGCTATGTCATCCTCACTGTCGTCTTGCTATGTCGTCATCACTGTCGTCTTGCTATGTCGTCTTTATTGTCGTCTTTTATTGTCGTCTTGCTGTGTCGTCCTCACTGTCATCTTGCTATGTCATCCTCACTGTCGTCTTGCTATGTCGTCCTCACTGTCGTCTTGCTATGTCATCCTCACTGTCGTCTTGCTATGTCGCCCTTACTGTCGTCTTTCTATGCCGTCCTCACTGTCATCTTGCTATGTCGTCCTCACTGTCATCTTGCTGTCATCCTCACTGTCGTCTTGCTATGTCGTCCTCACTGTCGTCTTGCTATGTCGTCTTTATTGTCGTCTTTTATTGTCGTCTTGCTGTGTCTTCCTCACTGTCGTCTTGCTGTCATCCTCACTGTCTTGCTATGTCGTCCTCACTGTTGTCTTGCTATGTCATCCTTACTGCCGTTGTGCTATGTCGTCTTTATTGTCGTCTTGCTATGTAATCCTCACTGCCGTCTTGCTATGTCGTCCTCACTGTCGTCTTGCTATGTCGTCTTTATTGTCGTCTTGCTATGTCATCCTCACTGTTGTCTTGCTATGTTGTCCTCACTGTCGTCTTGCTATGTCTACCTGCTATGTCGTCTTTATTGTCGTCTTGCTATGTCGTCCTCACTGTCGTCTTGCTATGTCTACCTGCTATGTCGTCTTTATTGTCGTCTTGCTATGTCATCCTCACTGCCGTCTTGCTATGTCGTCTTTATTGTCGTCTTGCTATGTCATCCTCACTGCCGTCTTGCTATGTCGTCCTCACTGTCGTCTTGCTATGTCTACCTGCTATGTCGTCTTTATTGTCATCTTGCTATGTCATCCTCACTGTCGTCTTGCTATATCGTCATCACTGTCGTCTTGCTATGTCATCCTCACTGTCGTTTTGCTATATCGTCATCACTGTCGTCTTGCTGTGTCGTCCTCACTGTCATCTTGCTATGTCATCCTCACTGTCGTCTTGCTATGTCGTCCTCACTGTCGTCCTCACTGTCGTCTTGCTATGTCGCCCTTACTGTCGTCTTTCTATGCCGTCCTCACTGTCATCTTGCTATGTCGTCCTCACTGTCATCTTGCTGTCATCCTCACTGTCGTCTTGCTATGTCGTCCTCACTGTCGTCTTGCTATGTCGTCTTTATTGTCGTCTTTTATTGTCGTCTTGCTGTGTCGTCCTCACTGTCATCTTGCTATGTCATCCTCACTGTCGTCTTGCTATGTCATCCTCACTGTCTTGCTATGTCGTCCTCACTGTTGTCTTGCTATGTCATCCTCACTGCCGTCGTGCTATGTCGTCTTTATTGTCGTCTTGCTATGTCATCCTCACTGCCGTCTTGCTATGTCGTCCTCACTGTCGTCTTGCTATGTCGTCTTTATTGTCGTCTTGCTATGTCATCCTCACTGTTGTCTTGCTATGTTGTCCTCACTGTCATCTTGCTATGTCTACCTGCTATGTCGTCTTTATTGTCGTCTTGCTATGTCATCCTCACTGCCGTCTTGCTATGTCATCCTCACTGACAGTGTCGTCTTGGCTATGTCGTCTTTACTGTCGTCTTGCTGTGTCATCTTTATTTCTCTGTATGTACAGTAGACAAATATTTTTATTAAAAAAAAATACTGTAATTCACTTTTTTCATGTTCCAAAAGCATGTAGTACCTTCCTAGTGACAAGACTGACTTACTACAGGTGAAATTTTGCTAATATCTTCCTTACTGTACGTACAGTACACAAAAAAAAACTTTTGGTGAATTACAATAATTTTATTCTAAACATAATTTGAGTACTGTACATAGAGTAACAGAGATATTGGCAGAATTTCACCTGTAGTAAGTTAGTCTGGTCACTAGGAAGGTACTACAACCTTTGGAACATGAAAAAACCCTTTTGGTGAATTACTGTAATTTTGTTCTAAAAATAGCATACACATAAACATATACTAATTTATCTGAACAAGTAGGCAATGACTGTTGACAAGAACAAATGTATAGTACAAAGCACAAAGCAGTCGACTTATTTTTGGCACAAATGGAACCCCATAAGTTTTGACAATTTACGTAATATTAAGTTCAAAAGTCGAAATTGTAAATGTTTCAGCCACTCAACGTGAAATTAGCGAGTTAAATTAGTTTATGGAGCTATGCACTAAATGCTTTTAGCCATTTGTATACATTTTTTAATATTTTAAATGCAATGAATGGCTTTAGTATGAAGTAATTGCGACTACATATACAGTATGGCGTTTGCTTAACACTGTCCACTGTAACTATTAAGTATTAACCGTTAACTATAAGGCATAGCAACACAAGACTTGATTGGCCGAAATCGCAGCAGTCATTACAGAATTTTCAAACAACGGAGAGCGGGAAGCAGAGCGCCCGGGTGGCTGCAGCGCCACCGCCGCCACAATCAGGACTTCGGCTTCTTTATCGTAAGAAGAACTTCATAAGCGAGAGGCTCGACTCGAATTATCAGACGAAGAGCAGAGGAAATTCAAAGGTGAGTTATGTTTATATTTAAACGAATCAAAAATGTATAAGATGTTACAGCCACCCATTGACACCAGCGAGCGAATATCAACGATACAGACAAATTGAGATGCGCGTTCCGTGTGATTTGCCTATCGTTCGGTCTCTGTGTTTAAAAGAATGTGATTATATAACCTGATTCTTCGCTATCTCTAAGTCATATATATGTCATTAATTTTATTAGAGTACTTTGAAACTCAGCAAATGTGTCTTTTAACTTTCAGATCACGAAGATGATGGGGAAACTGTCAGTGCTGGCCTCACGGATAGCACAGCTTTTTTGACTGCGGTCACGCCATCTGCGCTTTGGAGAAAGGCGGTCGCGCCATCTACGCTTAAAATACATTGCGCGTCTACATGAGGTTGCGTGGTAGGCTAAAGGTGTGGGCGCTTGGTGTCGGTAGAAATATTAAAAAAAAAATCATAAAAACATAAAATCACATTGTTTTCTGCAAACTCCACCTGATTCTTGTTCTACATGTTCCCAAGTAACACTGTGGTGATTTTCATGTTGTTTTACTGTTTCATTCTTTAATAATTATATATCAAAGTCATTGATTATTTACCTCTGTATACAGACGTATTAAAAAAAAATCATAAAAACATAAAATCAAATTGTTTTCTGCAAACTCCACCTGATTCTTGTTCTACATGTTCTCAAGTAACACTGTGGTGATTTTCATGTTGTTTTACAGTTTCATTCTTTAATAATTATATATCAAAGTCATATTTACCTCTGTAGTCTATACAGACGTATTTTAAAAATTCATAAAAACATAAAATCAAATTGTTTTCTGCAAACACCACCTGATTCTTGTTCTACATGTTCTCAAGTAACACTGTGGTGATTTTCATGTTGTTTTACAGTTTCATTCTTTAATAATTATATATCAAAGTCATAGATTATTGAGACGAATTCATTTTCTGGATGTGGTTGCTGGTTCTGCTCCATAAACTCTTTTGTATAACCTATAACTCGTATTGCTTTGCTTGACTCGCGAACTGTGTAAGTTATTTAAGCTACAACTCCTCCTTATTTTTCACGTTGTCTTTTGATATACAAATACTGTTCATGTTAAAATTGTTCTTTTCAAATCTACATTTTGTAAAAATTATAAGTGTTAATACCTAAGGCTATTTTGGCCTGTTACTGCGCGAAACTGACTTGATCAGAAGCAAGAAATGCCAAAGGGACGACAAGATGGGTGAGTTTGTACAGTTGGTTATATATACACTAAAAACTTTTACTATGATTTACTCCATTTTTTGGTGAAACGTTTTTACACTAAAAAAATTGAGTACATTTTAAAGCAGTGAAATCAATTACATACACAGTATGAACAGAGTAAATGCAAATAAAAAATTAAGTAGATCTGAGTATCTGCATTTGGTACATTAACAAATAAAATTGAGTAGAAAAAAATTGGGGGAAAGCATTGTACTTTGGATGCAGAATAAATATAATAAGAATAAATATGGATGCAGAATAAATATGTCAAATTAGTACATTTGCTGTTGTAGTCATTGAGTACATTGACAGACATACAGTTACTTTTCCAAGTTCACATTTACATATAATTAAATACAGTAAAAGCTATGCGTGTTTGGCGAGCTGTCCAGGGGGAAGGCTCCGAGTTCGGAATTTTGGCCCAAACCCAGAGTATTCCCCCCGTTTGTGGTAAGAATAGATAGATGTTTTTATGAATTTTTAAAATACGTCTGTATACAGAGGTAAATAATCTATGACTTTGATATATAATTATTAAAGAATGAAACAGTAAAACAACATGAAAATCACCACAGTGTTACTTGGGAACATGTAGAACAAGAATCAGGTGGAGTTTGCAGAAAACAATGTGATTTTATGTTTTTATGAATTATTTTAATATTTCTACCGACACCAAGCGCCCACACCTTTAGCCTACCACGCAACCTCATGTAGACGCGCAACGTATTTTAAGCGTAGATGGCGCGACCGCCTTTCTCCAAAGCGCAGATGGCTTGACCGCAGTGCTTTTTTGTCTTGTAAGAAGTTAAATTGATCAAACTTATCCAACAAGTCTGCAAGTATTAGTTCAAAATGTGTTAGAATTATTATTTTTTTAATCTTACGACATTCCCTTATGATATTCTTTCTTCTGAGCACATAAAGGTTGACATTTTAGTTCATATGGTTTGTTTGCCATAATGGCAGAGTAATGTAATGACAGAGTAATGTCAGTCTTGATAAAGCACAGTAAACCTGCACTTCAGATGAAATCTCTGTCCCTTCATTGAAAGTCTATTCACTCAAATCTCTGACGCTTCAAAATATTCATAAAGCATGGAAGCATACATGTATCAAATGTAATTTTGAAATGCAGTGTGCAAAATGGCAATGCAGTATGTAAAGTGGCATTGTATTTATTTGAATTTACATTTTCCATGCCACCTACAATGCTTGGAGCAAAATGATAATTCAAATTTAAAAATATAATTTACATTTTCCATTTCCTACAATAGTTTTAACATAAAATTTAAACATACATTTTAACGTTTTATAAGTTGCGAAATTAAAATGAAAATGTATTAAAATGATTAGATATGTTTAACATGTAACAAGCAAAAATTGTAGCACAACGATCATTTAAATGGTATTTTTTTCTACTTGTATTTACACTAACGGTTAAGACACTTGTGGTGGCATTTTTATTAAATACCCACAATGAATGTAGCACCATTCAATGATCATATCCTGACCCGCCCTGTCAATCATTGCATCAAGGCGGCTCGAAATGCATTTTCAAATCCACACTGAATTTTGCAACATTCATCGTGGATATTTTAAAAAAATGCAATCGCAAAACTCTTAAATGTGAGTGTACATGCAATTATGAAAAATAACATTTCAATTATCATTTTCCTACAATTTTAGCTTGAACATGTTAAACGTATCTAATCATTTCTGTAATACATTTTCATTTTAATTTCGCAAATTACAAAATTTTAAAATATGTTTAAATTATATGTTAAAACTAGTGTAGGAAATGGCAAATGTAATTATATTATTGAATTTGAATGATCATTTTGCCCTAAATGTTGCACACATGGTATGGACAAAGTAAATTCAAATAAGAAAAACATTTACAATTTACATATTGCATTGCCATTACATTTCAAATTGACATTTGCTTACTGTATGCTTCCTTAATAAAGAGATTGTAAAATAAATTCACACGAATCAAGTGGCTGAATCCAAGACTTCTAAAGAAACGTGATCACTTTATATAGAGAATAGATCTAATTTAGCCATTTATTTCTAAATAAACATTGATCAGAAGCTCAACCTACTTGCTTGACATGCAAGAACAAATCTCATTGTGCTGGTGTAATGTGAGAATGAACCTTGTTGATGCATTGAACCTCTTATGCATAGTGCAAGCATGCTTGAGCTTCCTTTTACCAAAACTGAACCTATGAACTTTGTTCACTGATCAGTATTTCTGTGCATAAATGCCTAAATTAAATCTGTCATAAAGTAACCATGTCTGTTCAGAAGATTTGTATTAAACCACTCGATTCATATTAATTTATTTAATAATCTCTTCATTAACTTTTTGAAGAATCAAATTTTTAGGTCAACAAACTTTAAACGGAGAGACCAAAATCTATCAGGTTTCATTAAAAATATCCTCATCAATGTTTCAACGATGGATTTAAGTCTTAGGGGTTTATAACAACATGAGGGTGAGTAAATTATGGCATTTATTGGTGATCATTCTTTGGTGAACTTTGTAATTAACATTTACTGTCAATATGGCTTATAAACCCTGAGAAGATTTAAAAAAAAAAAAAAAAAAAAGGTTTATTATTGATAAATAATTCACAGAGGGCATTCACAGTGGCTTTAGGGTGAGTAAATAGGGTCACTAGCGACCCAAGGTATGGAACAGTGTAAGTATTTTTTTTCTGCACAACAATAGAGTCTGATGACTCCGGTATCCGTCAAAGTGACAATGTCTGATACACGATGATGACATGATGTTTCACTCATAATAACCACAGGCATAAAACAAAAGATACACAAGTATCAGAGTTCACTATTTCCTACTAAAATTAAAATGAATAGATGCAAAGATAGTCTTCTGTGGTCTGCAACACAAACACATCTCAGGTTTAATTTCTGTTTCTTGACAGACAAATTACAAATCACATGCATAACATAACTTTACTATTTGGCATTTAAAAAAAAAAAATCCTTAAAAAGATCATTAAAAAAAATTATAAATGTTAAAAAGTTATTAATGAAGAGGAGGCAAAAAATTAAATATGGTCACAATGGTAAATAAACCTAGAGAAAAAGGCTAGTTGTCAGAACCAGCACATATATGGTAAGCAGTGATCAATCACAATATAAATCTGTAAAATGTTTATAATCTATAGCTTTACACTAATCTTTCACCAAAGGAAGAGGTCATTCACATTAAATATGATACAATCTTGCGATGTAATATTGCCATTATATATGTGTGTTTTGCATTTATAGGCAAGTGAAGAGTGTCTACTGTTGGTGAGGATGCTATTTCAATCAATGCTCATGTGAAGACCCTGCAGTACCAGTACAAGACAACCAGTATGTCTCTCTTGCTGATGTCTATACAATGACAGCTAATTGTTAAAGGGTTAGTTAATCCCAAAATGAAAATTGTCATCATTTACTCAGCCTCGTGCCATTCCAAACCTGTAAGACTTTTGTTCATTTTCAAAACACAAATGAAGATGTTTTAATGAAAATGAGAGATTTCTGTTCCTCCATTTACAATGCACACAACTACCACTTTGATGCTTTAAAAAGTTCATAAAAGATTGTAAAACTGATCCATATGAATCAAGCAGTTTAGTCCAAATTTTCTGAAGAGACTCGATCATTTTATATGATGAACATATTTAATTTACGCTTTTATTCACATATAAGCATTAATCAATGCACACATCAGATATGGTAAACAGACAACTACAAACAATGAGGTTCATTCTTGTGTTACAGATGATTGAGCTTCCACAAGAACCAGTGAGGTTTGTTCTATTGCATCAAGCAAGTACGGTTGAGCTTCCGTTTGTTTAATGTTTATATGTGAATAAAAACTACATTTAATCTGTTCATCATCTAAAGCGATTGAGTTTATTCAGAAAATTTGGACTAAACCGCTCTAATCATATGGATTAGTTTTATGATCGCTTTATAAACTTTTTGAAGCATCAAAGTGGTAGTTGCGTGGACTGTCAATGGAAGGACAGAAAGCTCTCAGATTTCATTAAAATATCTTCATGTGTTTTGAAGAGGAACAAAAGTCTTTTGGGTTTGGAATGACATGAGGGTGAGTAAATGATGACATTTTTCATTTTGAGTGAACTAACCATTATATTCTGAAAGCATTGAAATTATTGTCCATGTCACTTTCAACTTATTTTTAGTGAACATCTTACCTTTCACCATACAGTAGCCCTAGCTCTATATTGCAGTTTCTCAATGTGGGAACAAGCTTCTATCATAAATGCATTTTTTTTCACTGCAATATAGGGCTGCAGCTAACAGTGATTGTTAGAACAATTCATACTTTTCTGGGTACTTTTTGAAGCTTAAATTCAATCATCTATTTCTTTTGTTGTGGGTTTTTTTTTTGTGAGGGTTATGTTTAAGGGCAGGGTTAGGGGATAAAATATGCAGTTTGTACAGTGTAGAAATTGTCTATGGAAAGTTCCCATAAAACATGGAAACTGTGTATGAATTTTTATTTTACACAATGGCAAACAAGAAATAACGTTAATTGTAATGAACTCTTCTTTTCTTTTCAGTTATTCCGGGAAATTGGCCGAATGCATGCTGTAACTGTTTTAAGGTGTTTCCAGGATCCCTTAAAGGGTTAGTTCACCCAAAAATGAAAATGGTCATTAATTCCTCACCCTCATGTTTTTCCAAACCCGTAAGACCTTCGTTCCTCTTCGGAACACAAATGAAGATATTTTTGATGAAATCCAAAAGCTTTCTCAAAAAAAGATCTGACAGGTGTAATATGCAAAGAATCTGTAGTTAGATGTTAAATATTTTACATTAAGTCTAGACGTACAGTTGTAACTAGTCAGTGGGAATATAAATGTAATCAATTTACTTCTGTCTTTTCTAATACTGATTATTCATTTTGTTCAGGAAGAACCAGCCACACCATATCCCACTGTGGAATGTCTGACTGGACACAAGTCTTCAGTTAGAAGTATCTTGGAATGAGAAATGGAGGGATCTGAAATGTGCCGAGCAGTTGAGGTGGAGGATAGTGTCCTTTAAGGGGGGTTGTCTAGTTTGGTTACATACTGTAACATTTTAGTGTAATTGTATTTTACGTACTGTAACATTTTAGTGTAATTGTATTGTGAAATGTTTTGCAGCAACTTGAGCTGTTTTAAAAGTTTTTAAATTAACTGAGATGTATTTACACAAATATTTTACTGTAAGCTGGAACAGTGTTTGTTCAACCACTTGTGTATTTGATATGTATTTACAATTAATGATATTAAAATGGCTTTTGAATTCAGTTGTTGAATGTGCATGTTATTCAATAGTAAAATGGCCTTTAATAGTTCTTGAAGGAACATATTTGCCACAGTTAAGGTACAAACGGGCTTGTCCCTGGGGTGGTACCTTAAGGGACAAGATTTGTACCTTTGATGAAGGTACAATATTGTACCAACAAGATTTAAAATGTCCTTTAAGGTACAAACTGGAATGGTACAAATTTGTTCCTTTATATTAAGGTACAATTCTGTCCCCTTAAAAGGTACCTCCCCAGGGACAAGGGTTTGTACCTTCTATGGTACAAAATTGTACCTTTTTTTCTGAGAGTGAAGAATAAATTAGAAATTTATTATCAAACTGTAAAAATGCAAATCATATGATAAAAAGGCAAATTGTGTGAGAAAAAATGGGATTGATATGGGTTCAATCCCTGCTGGTAATGAAAGGAGAGATCCCCAAAGGGGGCCAGGACAGCGTTCAGCCCACATAAACTTTTCACAGGTCACACTAAGAAGGACAATGGGCCAGATAAGCAGATGTTTTAATACATGTTGTCACTAACAAAAATAGTTAAGGTCTCATTCACAGGTGACAGCAGCTCAATTCCAAGAAAGTTTTGTTCCAACAATAAGAACCAGTGAGTGTGCGTTGTGATCTCAGAGGATTGTGCATTGATCGGCAAAATGGTTAATGGTTACCTTAAAATACACCAACCAGCTTCGACACTCCCTTGCCAACGAGGGAAAGACCATGGCAGCGACTCGCAAAGACAAATGGAAAAGAGAAAATGAAAAGAGACTTGAAGCAGGATAAAGCGAGGAGGAAAGACCAGAGACAAGACGAAAGGGTGCAGAATGTTGAAAGCTCAGAAAGAAATGCACAAGGAGCTGAGCAAAGCAGAAAGAATCAACAGAGTGAAAGGAATGAGTCCAATAATGTGTCTGATGATCATCACATGCTTACTGCATCTGACACTATAAGCTCAAGCTACAAGCATTACCACCCAGACTTACTTACAATTGACTTTTCAGCCCTCGGACAGACCTAGTAACAACTCAATAATAACCCAAACAGAACAAGAACTGACTGAAGAGCAAACGATATTAAAGCAATGTAGAAATGTTGATAATGAGACAATTAGCAAAGAAACATTTTATGGGAAACATCACAAAATAATATATGGTCACAAGAAATTACCAACAATGGGACAATTCATGAAGGAAGATTAAACTAAGAGAGCTTATAAAACAGACCCTAATGTGTACTTAGACTCAATTGGTTAATCCAGGGGTATAACTAATGAATTTAAAGCGGTGGTTGATTATGATTTCTTTTTTTTTTAACTTTAATTAGTGTGTAATGTTGCTGTTTGAGCATAAACAACATCTGCAAAGTTATGATGCTCAAAAGTTCAAAGCAAAGGGAGATATTTTCTTTTACAGAAATCGCTTTTTAAGGACTACAACAAATGGCTGGTAGGGACTACAATGAGCTTCTTCACGGGTTAATGACATCACGAACCTTAACATTTACATAAACTCCGCCCCCGGGAACACGCAACAAAGGCCATGTTGAGAAGAGGAAGAGTTGTTGTAGTAGAGCACATTTTGGAGACTGCTCAAGCTGTCGCATCCATCTTTTCTCATTTATTGCAATACAGTACGTAACACAAATGCAATAGCATGTCATAAAAGCAAAAAGACAACATAAGTTATAACTCCATGCCGCATATATTCTCTGGCTCTGTGTATCTTACAGCAGTTCCCACACCAGTGATTTATAGATTATCATGACAGAATATGCTAATCAATGACATAAAGATAGTTTACTCCACATCAGCTACATAAATTCATCAACTAACCATTCAGAAACGTCCTGTTGCATTCTACATGTTGTCACTTCTTAGTGAGTCTCTCTATCATTGTCTGACTCCAGTTTGAACATAAAAGGCTGAACAGTTTCGGACATTTTCAGTGCGTGTCTGCATGAGGTAATCCAAGCTGCTAATGCCGAGTTCAGACTGCACGATTTTCAAACTTCTTGAGAAAAAGGAGAAAAAGAAAATAAGATTATGGAGAAGGAAATGGTTGGGGAGACGCAGGGAGCAAGGATTGTGTGTTCTGCAAAGAGAGTGGGAGGTAAATAAATCATTTTGCAATGTGCTGCTGTTGCGGCTGGTCAAGCGGCTGTTTGTGCTTTGTTTCTGTTTGATATAATTGTAAATATATAATTTAAAATACTGATATTGTGGTCTATAACTCCTCCCCGAACTTCCCGCTGCCCTGTATCTTGCTCTCTCTCATTGACTGTAGGTCATCGCAGATGTAATTTTCAGTCAGAACACATTTCACACAGCAGGATTTTGAATCGCAGACAGGTCCAGATATTTAGCATGCCAAATATCTCACGGACGATTCTCTCAGATCGCGTCTTTGATTATTCACACTGCGTGATTGTCACTCGTGTGAACGAGCACCGATTTGCCTATGATTTTGGGCATTTGTCTGCGATTTCGCAAAACCTGATGGCGAGTCAAAATCGGGGCTAAAATCGGCTCTTGAAGCTCCGCCCTCTTCCTGAAAGGGGGCCAGGAGCAGCAGCTAATTTGCATTTAAAGGTACACACACAAAAAATGGTGCGTTTTTGGTCACCCTCAAAAAGTGACAATTTAAACATGCTATAAAATATTATCTGTGGGGTATTTTGAGCTAAAACTTCACATACACACTCTGGAGACATCAGAGACTTATTCTACATCTTGTAAAAAGGGGCATTATAGGACCCCTTTAAAGCTAGAGATGAAGTTAAAGCAAGGTTTGAATTAGGACTGGGTATTGACACAAATTTCACGATTTGATTTAAATTTCGATTCATAAGCTTGCAATTTGATTCAATACGATATCGATTAATTTCAATATATATCAGGTACATGACATGGAAAATCAAATCTCTCAACTAATGCTGTATAATATTCAGCTTGTGCATTACTATAATATTGAAGGTTAAAATGAACTGATTTGTATACAAACACTGAAATTACACACAAGGAAGTTTTTATAATAGTAAAGTTATAATGTAAACTTTATAATTATGTTTCTACTCCAATTCGTTTTTTGAAACATTTAAATGGTTGTTATAAAAACGTTGGCCTTATGGATTTATTCAAACAACAACAACAAAAAACAGAAACAGAAACAATATATATAATGAATATGTAATATAGTGCAAAATGTCCCTCTCTAGAGTTATTTTTCTAGCTGACTAATTTATTTACTAGTTTATTGTCATTGAATGGCTTTTCTGAGGTAAATGTAACATTGCTGCTCTCAAGCTTTCTCAGTCTTCTGCGTTTGAAACACTGAGTGATTACATGAGACATGATTCATTTCAGTAAGTTGTGCTGTCTTTTAACATTCCTTCAGATGTTCAGCCATGTTTATTTGGTAACTGGTAGTAAAAAGGAAGAGATGATCGCTTGAGCCACTTGAACTGAGGCACTACAGCGATCAGTCACGCAACATTAACTCTTTCCCTGCCAGCGTTTTTTATTATTATTATTATTTATTTATTTATTTTTAAGTTGATAATTTTCTCAAAAATTTCATGGCCCCCAGAATATTTTGTTGTAAGAATATCTGAACATGCAATATACCAAAAGAAAGAACAGACCCTCTGCTTATAAACAAAAAAAGTTTTATTCTAGCGTCATGCATTTTTTTTTTTTTATCAACATTTGAATGTGGTTGTTTCATAAAAAAAAAAAACATTTTAAGCAAAACGCTGAGAAAATCACGTTTTTGTCAAAGATAGTAGTTGAACAAACTGAGATTCACTTCTCACGAGAGAAGCAGCGAAATTCATTTCTCTCTTCTGCAGAATATTACGAGATTGAAAAATATTAAGAATTTGCTGTCTATGAAAGAGGACAAATAAGAAAAAATCTTGCTATATCAGTGCAAGTAAATGTTGTGAAGTTAGTTTATATAGTTGATATAGGTATAGAAAGAATTGAACTTTTAAGCTCACGTAGTCATTTTACATTTTTATAGCTTTATCTATTGATTCTAGCGCTTATTTAGATGTAAATTTACTTAAACTGAGTGCTTAATAATAATTAATAAACTAAAATTGTACATGTATAATGGATTAATGGTATAATTTTACATAAATAATATCTAAATCATACAAAATTATTAAAAAAAAAAATTTGCTATATATACTGACTTTTAATTTGGAGTAGAAACAGGGGGAGTGAAGTTATTTTGTCAGAGATGTGTCAGTTTGCTCTCAGCTGATTGTTCAATTTCAGTTTGAGATCTCTTACCTGAAACATAACCTTCCCTGGAGCAGGTTAGCCGTGGTGTGTAAGTTACTATGACGATGAACACTGCTAAATTCCAAACCACTTTCATGGTGCCTAAAACCCAGGGTTGGCGGCTGGCGCAAACTAAACTGAAACCTGGCTAGCCACCTAAACCGGCTTCATGGTATAGGCCCCTGGATCCGATTCAGCATCAAAACATAGATGGAGTAAATCGAGTTCATCAGCACCCCTAATGCTTGCACAGTCCTAGCTCATCCTGGGTCGACATTTCATTCAGTAACATTAGGCAGTTTTGATTTATATGCTGTTTAATGTTGATGATCGCTTTTTTTACATATGCAGATGATATGATATCGCTTGTTTCTGCATCTTCTTTGCATGTTTTGATCTTCTTCTTCTTCTTCTTCTTCTTCTTCTTCTTCTCTTTCACAAGATGTGTCATAGTGCACCCTAGCGTATAACAGTGAAATAACGGAAAGCCGGGAAAATTCCATCAATGTCGGGGAAGGACTTAAATGTGACCCTGGACCACAAAACCAGTCATAAGGGTCAATTTTTTTTTTTATTGAGATTTATACATCATCTGGAAGCTGAATTAATAAGCTTTCCATTGATGTATGGTTTGTTATGATATGACAATATTTGGTCGAGATATACCTACAACTATTTGAAAAGCTGGAATCTGAGGGTGCAAAAAAATCTAAATATTGAGAAAATCGCCTTTAAAGTTGTCCAAATTAAGTCCTTAGCAATGCATATTACTACTAATAATAATTTTTTGATATATTTACGGTAGGAAATTTACAAAATATCTTCATGGGACATGATCTTTACTTAATATAATGATTTTTGGCATAAAAGAAAAATCAATAATTTTGACCCATACAATGCATTGTTGGCTATTACCACAAATATACCTGTGTGACTTATGATTAAATTTTGTAATAAAATGAACAGAATTTGAAATCTAAGACTTTCTAACAAAGCACAAAGCTTATTGTGATTTATTGGATAGGAGGTGTGCTACAATGTTCTGTTCATTCATCAACTAATAAATGGCATTGATTAAAAGATTGATTCTTTGGATTTAAGAACCGATATTTCTTCATAAAAATAAGAATCGATTAAAAATGAGAAATAGATATTTTCACCTAGCCCTAGTTTGAATCAATACTGGATCGCACAAAATGAAAACACGGAATGGATCAATTAGGCCTATTTACTATAATCAACAGAGATTTATTAATTATACCAATTATGCTTTATCTGCATTAGGAGAACAAGTACAAGAAAGAAAAAAAAAACAAGTAGAGTGACATGGCAAAATAGGCAAGCCCTTAATTGGTTATTAAAGGATTAGTTCACTTCAAAATGAAAATTTCCTGATAATTTACTCACCCTCATCTCATCCAAGATGTTCATGTCTTTCTTTCTTCAGTCGAAAAGAAATCAAGTTTTTTGAGGAAAACATTCAAGGATTTTTCTCCACATAATAGACTTCAATGGCAACCAACCGGGTTGAAGGTCCAAATCAATGCAGTTTCAAAGGGGCTTCAGAGGCTCTGCACGATCCCAGCCGAGGAACAGGGTCTTATCTAGCGAAACGATCTGTCATTTTAAAAAAGAAATTAAAAATGTAGGCCTATATACTTTTTAACCTAAATTGCAAAAAAAAGGTAAAACAACGATGTCGGACGATTTTGAAGTTGAAGATGGAGTGTTTTTTGGTAAAGGGCGTTTCTATTAGTCTTCGCACGTTCACTTGGGGCGGTACTTCCGCCTACGTCTTAGCGTGACCTTTCTGACGTGATTACGTAATCCAAGATGAGCAATTTAGGTTAAAAAGTATATGCCTTTTTTTTGTTTTTTTTTTTAAATGACCGATCATTTCGCTAGATAAGACCCTATTTCTCGGCTGGGATCGTGCAGAGCCTCTGAAGCCCTTCGAAGCCCTTTGAAACTGCATTGATTTGGACCTTCAACCCGGTTGGTTGCCATTGAAGTCTATTATGTGGAGAAAAATCCTGGAATGTTTTCCTCAAAAAACTTAATTTCTTTTCGACTGAAGAAAGAAAGACACGAACACCTTGGATGAGATGGGGGTGAGTAAAATATTAGGAAATTTTCATTTTGAAGTGAACTAATCCTTTAAGTACACAAGCAAGGTGTCTTCGCAAGGTTGAGCTGAAGGTGATGGTCCTTCATCCAGCAAGAAATGTCTGTCAGGCAGGCCAAGATGCGAGCAGCTACTGTCGGATCATCTAATGTACAAACCCGATTCCAAAAAAGTTGGGACACTGTACAAATTGTGAATAAAAAAGGAATGCAATAATTTACAAATCTCATAAACTTATATTTTATTCACAATAGAATATAGATAACATATCAAATGTTGAAAGTGAGACATTTTGAAATGTCATGCCAAATATTGGCTCATTTTGGATTTCATGAGAGCTACACATTCCAAAAAAGTTGGGACAGGTAGCAATAAGAGGCCGGAAAAGTTAAATGTACATATAAGGAACAGCTGGAGGACCAATCTGCAACTTATTAGGTCAATTGGCAACATGATTGGGTATAAAAAAAAGAGCCTCTCAGAGTGGCAGTGTCTCTCAGAAGTCAAGATGGGCAGAGGATCACCAATTCCCCCAATGCTGCGGTGAAAAATAGTGGAGCAATATCAGAAAGGAGTTTCTCAGAGAAAAATTGCAAAGAGTTTGAAGTTATCATCATCTACAGTGCATAATATCATCCAAAGATTTCCAAGGCCGGAAAACCATACTGGATGCCCGTGATCTTCGGGCCCTTAGACGGCACTGCATCACATACAGGAATGCTACTGTAATGGAAATCACAACATGGGCTCAGGAATACTTCCAGAAAACATTGTCGGTGAACACAATCCACCGTGCCATTCACCGTTGCCGGCTAAAACTCTATAGGTCAAAAAAGAAGCCATATCTAAACATGATCCAGAAGCGCAGGCGTTTTCTCTGGGCCAAGGCTCATTTAAAATGGACCGTGGCAAAGTGGAAAACTGTTCTGTGGTCAGACGAATCAAAATTTGAAGTTCTTTTTGGAAAACTGGGACGCCATGTCATCTGGACTAAAGAGGACAAGGACAACCCAAGTTGTTATCAGCGCTCAGTTCAGAAGCCTGCATCTCTGATGGTATGGGGTTGCATGAGTGTGTGTGGCATGGGCAGCTTACACATCTGGAAAGGCACCATCAATGCTGAAAGGTATATCCAAGTTCTAGAACAACATATGCTCCCATCCAGACGTCGTCTCTTTCAGGGAAGACCTTGCATTTTCCAACATGACAATGCCAGACCACATACTGCATCAATTACAACATCATGGCTGCGTAGAAGGATCCGGGTACTGAAATGGCCAGCCTGCAGTCCAGATCTTTCACCCATAGAAAACATTTGGCGCATCATAAAGAGGAAGATGCGACAAAGAAGACCTAAGACAGTTGAGCAACTAGAAGCCTGTATTAGACAAGAATGGGACAACATTCCTATTCCTAAACTTGAGCAACTTGTCTCCTCAGTCCCCAGACGTTTGCAGACTGTTATAAAAAGAAGAGGGGATGCCACACAGTGGTAAACATGGCCTTGTCCCAACTTTTTTGAGACGTGTTGATGCCATGAAATTTAAAATCAACTTATTGTTCCTTATTTATTGTTGTTAAAATGATACATTTTCTCAGTTTAAACATTTGATATGTCATCTATGTTGTATTCTGAATAAAATATTGAAATTTGAAACTTCCACATTATTGCATTCTGTTTTTATTCACAATTTGTACAGTGTCCCAACTTTTTTGGAATCGGGTTTGTATATGCTCAGACAGGCATACATGACTTCATTTAGGCATGGTCCTAAAATTCAAGCACTTCAGTGTGATATTTACAAAATATTATTTGCGTTAATAAGTCAAATTGTACTTTTTGCTATCCTGTTGTCTGAAGTTTGTCATCATGGCACCTTCATAGAACAACATCTGACTTAGACTTAAATATCAGGTTGGACGTCAATGCGCATTTTAGAGGTCAGAGCGAATCTACGTTTCTGATAAGAATGTGTGTGAACACATGTGAGGACAGGAACAGGCTGAGATAAGATTCAGGGATGAGGTGATCACACATCTTTGTCCACGACAGCACTCACGACAACAATGACTAAACTACTAGTCTCCTTTTGACCGGTGAGATGCTTCTGTTAATATAACATCCTGTTGTTCTATTTGAGTTACTTAAGATCGGTTAAGGGACAAGACAACCCATGCAAAACACTGTCTCTGACCTGATACAGTTCAGACACAATAACCCTGACAAAATATAAAACTACTGTCATGCACTCTCTCCCACTTTCTCTATCTGCTTTTTTCTTCTTCCTTTGCCAAAACCACTACGACTACTAGTATGCAAGGCTAAGGTGCCCTCCTACTCCCTCACTCTCTCACACACACCAGTTTCTGCAGTTATTTCATTATCACATACCACACAAAATACACACACACATAACACACAAAACAACTTTTCACTTGGCTTAGCAATTTTTTTTAATAGTTTGTGTACGATTGTAGAGAAAATTGATACCTTGTATCAAGAACTACTTGGGGGCTCGAGCACACACACACAAAATGGCCGAACACCCACGGAAAACCACGAGATATTCTCCATTCATTTTATCCAATCAAAAAAAACGACTGAGATTCGGAAACTCTGGTTTTTACGATTGGTGGATCGCACATCGGGTTCTGGCAAGTTGTAATACTTACAATTCTACTGTTATATCTAGCATTACAACATAATTGACACAAAAGCTTGTGCTTTCTGTTTTTTTGCACAATGATAAATTGCATTTTATGTAATTAACTCCAAAATCGTATATCAGCGAGAGATAGGGTTGCCAACTTCTGGAAAAGAAAATAAGGGACAATCGTGGTTCTTTATAGGAAAATAAGGGACAGAATAAGGGACACTCAAAATATTTGTACTGTACCACACAGTGTATGTCATTTCAGTATCTGCAGTTAAGTATGTGTATAAAAGGTTCTTAGACAAACACATTTTGGGTCATTCCGTGTCAAAATCAACCAAATTTCAGAAACTTTCCTGGCTCAAATTTTTGATTTTGTTAATTTTGTTTCTGAAGAAAAAAGACAAAATATTAAATGTGATGGATGTATATTTACTGAGTAATTCAATATTTTGTGGGGGTCAGAATGACAATTTTCACAGGGGTGTAAAAATGGCTTTAGAAAGATGGCAGCATCATTATTTTATGTTCGCAAATCAAACAATGATTTGTCTCAAAGGAATGATTAATTCTTAATTTAGAGAGTATGCCTGAATATATGGGACAAACTGCATTCCGTATGGCTTTCATACAGAACGCTTCATTGATGCCTTAAATACGGGACCATTCCGTAGGCCTATTATACGGAACGGTTGGCAACCGGAGAGCAATTCACGACAACACTCATGGAAATAATGTTTTTGTTTAGTTGGTATGTCCATGTCCATGCATTTCTATTCGAGAGACACAACTAATTTTGTACAATGAATTCATCAAGCGCACCATCGCACAGAGAGAAAGACAGTAGGCTAGGCCTACTCTTGAAAAACTAACACCAATTATAATTAATTGTTGAGTATTGAGAATGTTAAATTGTTTTAAGGGGCATTTGCTGCTTATATGTGTCATCTTGCATATCCCATTTTTCATTTGCTCATGAAAAAATCGGAACCTATGCCTTGTATCTTCAATACAAATAAGGCTGGATAAACGTGGCCTGCTGTGGTACTTGCCAAAATGATTACTGAGTAGCAATGTTCAATTTAAGGTAATGGAATCTAATAATAGAATGCAATATATTACAATGTAATGTAATGCAACTTAGTGCAATGTAATATAATGTTATGAGCTACAACTGAATATGATGTACTGTCACGTTCTAAAACTAAATTAATTGTTATGCAATTTAAAGTCTTTTCTTCCCTATTGTAACATAGGATCTGAGTGAAACGACTTATTGAACAAGAAAAAAGAAAAAAAAAACCTAGGCTAAGGTATGACTTGATTTTGCCCATGGGGAATTCATTGGATTGTTGTGGTTTGCTATTGCTGTGATCTCATGTGAATGACAGGTTGTTCCAGTGAACATTTTCAGAAGAGATGTTGTTGCAAGAGGGAGGGGAAGTTACTTTAATTAAAGATTACGGGGGCACAATGCTAATGTGAAGAAATAAATGTGCACAGGTAAATCATTTATAATAAATAGCCTACTGCAATATTCCATAAAAATAAAAATGGTCAATTTTGTTTTTATGTAAGGTCATTTGACTCCACATCAAAGGTCAATATATAAATTCATTATCGCCACCTTGTGTTCATAAGGGGTTGCTGCACCGAGAGAACTTTGAGTAAAAGCTCTTAGAACATATTGACTGTGCCTCGTTACAAATAAACAAGCTATCATTCCGGTATCATGTTTTGTTTGAGATCCAGTCCTTTGTGAGAAATCATTTTGAATCGAAAATTCCATTCAAGAGCATTTCTCACGCGTATCTCTAGCCGCTTCTTCTGTAGAGGATTTCAGTCACAGCAGTGCGAACATGTCGGGACATGCCTGTGTGTCCCCGCACTCAGCGCACTGTAAGCGCACCGGCCAAATGTGCCAGTCAACAACTTCAACCACAAGCAAAACTGGACTGAATTTACCCAAAGCCACAGGAGACGGTAACTTTAATGGGACAGAGAATTAAGTGACTGCTGCGCGTTGTTGCCCCTGCTGCAATGTAAGTGTGGATGAAACTGTCCCTAATACGTGACTTTACAGGAGATTCATGATGTATAGCTGGTGCGCTGCTCTCTACTTTTGAATCGTAGCAGTGCGCCCTACTTAGTTTGACCACCTTTCTTGTATTTTATGCCTCGGGAAAATTATTCCCAACAGATCATTTAAAGGAGGTATTTTTGTTTTAGATGGCACCTAAATGTGCTCTCTCTCTCTCTCTTGATCTGTTTCTCTGTGTTCTCAGTTTCAGAATAGATGAACGTGAATGGACATAAATCTTTATTATTGAAATGAACGTAAATAGCTTACTATAGTCTATTGCATGAAACCAGAGAAACGTTTTTCCCTTCAACTTTTACTTACAACTTTTAAAAATTAGCCTACCCAAATAATAGCCTATGCGTAAAATAAACAATGGACCGTAAATTCTAAGCACAATTATTTACAATTTATATATTTTAAGCAGAGTCTGATCTAAAATTCTGTTAGAATGTTTCCCCACTTGTTAATACGGACTGTGAAATGATCATGATTAGTTTTGGCAGATTCTGATCAAGCAATTTGGCTATTTACCGTTTACAATGTTCTTTTAAAAATATCTTAAATATAATTGTGAATTAGAAATATTAAACCATTTAATGTTCTAGTTAAACAGTTAGCATAGATTTAATATGTAGCCTACATTTAAATAATAATAATATAAATTAATTCATAGATAGGACTATGAGATTTAATTCATGGATAAAATTTAACATTGAGCTTGTGGATTTAAATTCAATTTTATTCAGTGACTTCATCCTCTAAGGAAAAAAGGTGGAATTTAAAACATTTTAAAGCAATTCAAAACATGTTACAAAATTGGCAGCTGTGGTTGCCAGAAACTGAATTGACAATGCTTCAGGCATTATGGGATGGCATACTATATTGGTGCCTGTATATTTTACAACTTTTATGACCATATTCTATCAAGTGCGTAATATACCGATCTATATGATATCAAAATCTGCTTTTACCTTAAAATATACTGAGAACCACCATGATAATACAGGTGGTCCAATAGAAAGCCACATAATGAATCTGAGTTTATCATCAAGAAGCCTGTCCATAAAACATGGCCAAAACGTGTGAATAGACGGTGCACAGGGTTATGCACACAAAAACAAAACGCCATCAGGGTAACACACAACATTAATATAAAATGTAACACAAAAAACTAAATACACTATTAATTACACTACTTTGCACATAAATCACACTAATGTGCATTACTGATAACAAAAAATTATTTAAAATATAATAATATGTGATGTGTCAAGCAGGGACTTCTGGGAATGTCCTTTTACTGTTTTTCACCATAAATGATATAGTAATTTTTACTTCCAAAAACCATACATTCATTTTGATAGTATTATTATTGACAGTAAAATTATATTTTGATGTTAATATGCTAAACCATTTACAGTTTTTCACTGTATATGTTAAGGTAGCATTTTTTTGTCTTATTCTGTAAAAAAAAAAAAAAAAGAAAGAAAATAAATTAACTGGCAGGATGCAGTATTTTACATTCAGGCCTCATAGTTTTGAAATTAAAATTGATGAGTATTGTAAGCCCATGTTTGCAACTTTATATGCTATATATTTTAACTCTTTCTCCCTCCTTCTCTTAGATATGGAATGGATTGCTCAATAGATGAGTATTATCACAGCGGACAATGTCACAAGTGCCCACAGTGTCCACCCGGCCAAGAACTGAAAGAGGTGAGAGAGTAAGCAAACTGGAGAAATTCCCTACTGTGTATCTGAAATATATTAGGATTATTGTAAAGCAAATGTTTGAAAAGTAATTCATTAAAAATGTTTTTAAAAATTTGAGAAGCCCAGAGGCACTATGAAGAAAGTAACACCCATAATTAACTGTCACTTATTTTTAAACGCTTGAAGATGAACTGACATGTTTAAACCTCTGCAGTCAACATCACCAATCCCCCTTGATTGACTTTGTGAACTTGTAGATAAGCAGATATTTTTATATTTAGAAACGTTTGATTATGCAGTTGATATATTTCCTGCTTGGGGGTGTGTGTTACGGGATTGGCATTTATAATGTTACATATAAAATTAATATTAATTGCAATTTTCTTATGTTAAAAGTTTGAAAGTGTCTTTTTGGTATATTGGACATTTAGGTATATGTATAAAGACATATGTTAATAAAAAGGTGCTCCAATTTGTGGAGTAAATATGCTGTAATATCACATCCCTGCCACCAGAGGCTTACACGTGACCTTAAATGACTTACAAACAGGGCTAGGTTACAAACGTTGTGTCCTCAGAAAATGTTTGACATATCTAATGCACTTATGCATCATGTTACTAAGTTTGTGTTTGTGTTTGTGTGCGTGTGTGGGCTGTTAGGACTGTGGTTATGGTGTAGGTGTGTCGGCAGTATGTGGCGTGTGTGACGTTCGATGGTTTAAGGAAGACTCGGGTTCTCACCCTTGTGCACTGTGCCAGAACTGCCGCAGACTCAACAGACACCAAATCAAGCACTGCACATACACAGGCAACACAGTCTGTGGAAACTGCCTCCCTGGGTGAGACTTTCACACGCACACACACACACACACACACACACACACAAAACACAAAAAATCTTAATTAAATGACATGCAGCTTCACACCCAAATCTCTATAGACACGCACACTTGTACCTTGGTTTCATACAAATTACTTTTTTTCTAATTAAGTTTCTACAGCAAAATGCGACTGGATGGATTAGAAGATTTGGAATGCCTTCCATGTGGCCCCACCCCTTTCAGAAACATACAGTGTAGCCGTGAGTACCATACTGAAAAGTACAACTTACACCAGCATGACTTTTCAGACTGAGCTCTGTGTCAAGTTAAAGCATGTCTCTGGACCCCTGCATCCAGTTCAGTTCTGTTACACTTCATCCAACGTTTTTTTTAAACAAAATGCATTGCCCCACAAGCAGCACTTCAGGATTGGACTATGCTGGATATGACACTAATTCAAATTAATTGCCTTAAGAAATAGGTTACTGACAATGAAAATTCCTTTTGGGTGAATTCAGTAAAATGGTATCAGAGTACCTAAGAGTGTCAGTAAAGAAAGTATATGTGGTTTGAGGATCATTTTCTAAGTGCTCTGATCAGTTTAAGTTATAAACAACCGGATATTTAAGCTATCCACCTTATTTTTAACATAATAGTAGATGAGGCTGTTTGTAACATAAATGTGCGAGTCATCCGGTTTCAGCTGCTTCCATTTATTTTGGCTGTACAACAACAGTCTGTTATGCTGCTTGATAATACAATCTGGTATTTGTTATCATATTGTTTTAATTTATTATTGTAATCATGAACATACTGATGATTGATAGTAGAGGTTGAACGACTTTTTTCATAAATGTTTATGTGATTAAAGTCGATTCGACTAGTCGCTGATGACGTCATTAATTAACAAATAACCCTGAACCTTGAGCTGAGAAGCGAACACAGGTTTTCTTGTGCACAGGACAGCTATGGCATATGACACAGCGCTGCCCATAAGGTTATTGCTCCTACATAACAGCTTTTGTATCAGTTCTTTTGTCTTTGGGTCGTTATATTTCTCACAGATTTCTGCTCTTTCTGAATCAGATACAGATAAAGTAGCACAATTAAGATTACATGTATATGAAATTGAATGCATTGGTGAGAGAGCGATTGCGTGTGAATTAATTGTACCTGGCAGCATCTCTCTACTATTAGTGAAGCTGTGAGTTTTAGTTACTAAGAAATATATGCTAGAACTTTTCAGTTTCTAAGCTATTTTATTGATAAATCACAGAACAGTGTTGACAATCAATACATTTCTGCGCTACTGAATGATTTTGTGTGGCGCGTGCGATCTCCGCGTGATGTGCGAGCTATGTGTGTGCGTTACAATGCAGCACAGATTAGTCGACTAGTCTGTGCAACCCCTAATTGATAGCACAAATTGATTTACTGTTTACTGCACTTTAGTACTGTGATGTCCGAAGGCAATCATTAGATTTTACTGAAACATGGCACAGGAAAAATTAGAGCAAAAATAAATAGTTTTATTACAGAACGGCAACCGGCATCACACTTTTACTCAAAGACATTGATTGCATCAGCTCCCGTTGACATAGTTAACATAGTATTCTTGTAATCTAAAACAGCAAAAACACTTTCTTGATAAATAAACACCACAGTTACTCTGCTAGTTATTTACCTATAGTGGTTATGAATCGGAAGTGTCGCCCATGTCGCCTAAAATTGCCTATGTTCTACAGAAGAAAGAATGAAAGAAAGAATGTCATACAGGTTTTGAACAATGACAATTTTAATTTTTTTGTGTGAACTATCCCTTACTGTTTATTACGAAAGATTTCCACATCCTGAAACACAAACCCATGATGTACAGTTAAGATGTACATACACATTTACCTTTTAATTGAATGCTCAAAGACACACTTCCTTGATGTTTTCATCCTCTTAATGCTTGTGGTACTCTCTTTAACCCTGCATGCTCTCACTCTTTCCATGCTGTCTCTTGTGATCTTATCTGTGCTTCAGTATCTTTACTTCTCACTGTATTATCTCTATTCTCTTTATTCTTTCAATGTGATTACGGGTGAAGTAAGAGGGGAGATTTTTATCCAACACGGATCAGTCAATGCCCTGTGAAAGTGCTCAGCATGGACTGAAGGTCGATTGCTCCATGAACCCACTCCATCATGCATTGACAGAGGTCTTTTAGCATTCTGCTGATCAGATACACTGCCAGCAACAGGAAGAGGGATATGTTTAGAAAGAAGAAAGGGAAGGCAAGAGAATAAAGCAGCTGCGGTTGTTGAGTGTGTGTGTGTGTGTGTGTGTGTGTGTGTGTGTTTTTTTTAACGTGAGAAACATTGAGCTATTTACTGAGCTATTTTGATACAAGAACATTTACTTGTTGATGTTTGCAGGTTCTAAAATCTTTGGAATCTGTTAATTGCTTTAAAAGAATAGTTTACATACAGTACAATCTTAAAAATAAAAACTCTTGGATGGTTCCATGAAGAACATTTAACATCCATGGAACCTTTTTATTGCATAAAAGGTTCTTCATAGTAGAAAAAAGTTCTTTAGAAAATTAAAAGTTCTTCACACTAAGAAAAAAAAGGTTCTTTTAAGAACTGTTCAGTGAAAGGTTCTTTGGAGAACCATTCGATGGCATTGCTGCAAAAACCCCCTTTCAGAACCTTTATTTTTAAGAGTGTAGACAAGAAAATGTATAATTTATTCATTCTCATGTCATTGCAAACCCATATGCTGTTGATGTTTTGTAGAACACAAAGTATTTTTGAAGAATCTGAATAAATTGTGACCATGTTTGGTAAGGCCCGGGTATGCTCACCGTCGGCACGGTCACAAAAATTGGGCTGCACACGGGCGGGGTATACGGGGTGATGACAAAAATTACATCATGCGGCCGGTCCATGGACGGCCGAAGTATACTTTGGGCTTTAAGCACCAAAATAACACAAATATGCACCATAAAAGTAGTTCATTGGACTTGTTTTATAGTCCAAGTCTGTATGAAGCCATATAGTAATAGTAATGTGTATTGAAATGTAGTAGTTATTGACTAATAATCTTCCTCTCCAGTGAGCTGTACATTTCGAGAATCACTGCTACCGGAACTTTTACTATTTACTGATGTTTGTAAAAGACCATAAACATACAGGGTCAGATTTACTAACAGCTTGCGCCAGCGCAAACCCTCTTTTGGTGTTAAAAAACTACTGTCAGGATTTACTAAAGACACGCAGTGATAAATTAGCTTTGAAAAGGTGTGGAGACAGTTATTTTTGCGGCTGACCTTATTGCATATGCATTTGTAGGAGTTTCCCTTTCAGGCGCAAAATTGGTGATTTATAAAGGTTTGCGCTTGTCAATTTATTGTTTTTTGCGCCATTATTTACCGCCTAAAAAAAGCGTGTCTTAAACCAGACGCTAACGGGTAGATTGTGTTGGTCATTATGGAAATGATCCGGCTGCGTCTGTGTTCATTAATTTGCGCGTCGTCTGTAGATCACGCGCAGAACTGTGTGTTTAGGCGAAACACCGGTTATATCACCTGCCCACCGAGCGAGAGTCGCGGCACAGACCAGCAGCAGGAGTCAGATTTCATGTGGCAGGAGAGTGAGGAGATGATTGACAAGATGACGGTGGAAGATTTGGTTTCAAAGCAAAATGTAAAAGCGCCTATTTAAGTGATTTTGTCATTGTACTGTTTTGTTGTTGTGTTTTTCATTAAGAATAATAGGCTAATGAACCCACAATTCAAGCAACCCGCCCCCGAATTGGCACTAATTCCAAACCGAAAGTATTTCTGAAAGTATTTCCGAAAGTACCGAAAGTCATTCACGGTGCGTGTCCACTGGCGCGTTTTCACTTAATTCATTTCACTTTCAAGCTTAACTTCCATAGGAATTCATTGAAAACACTCGCTTTGCTCCGCTCCGTTATGAATGCCTGAGCGGCCATGCGCATTTTACTTTTGGTTCAGAATTTGTGATTTAACAGCCCCCCGCCGGTGATACCGGTATTACCGGTGTTGTCACACGTCGATTAACCGGTGGGAAAATTTCCTCACCGTCACATCCCTGCTGTTTAGTAAATCTGGCCCACAACCTTCAAAATATTGAATTAGCTGTTCCACACAAAAAAAAAGAATACATAAATGAATGAAGTTTGGTAGTCTTGGTAGTTTGTGTTTTCTAACTGATTCTTCTGTTTTTAGGAGGAGAAAGGATTAGTGAGGCAAAAGTCCAGATCTCAGCGCCTCCTATCCAAAATGCTTTTACCATAGTGACCGCTTGTGCAGCAACAGCTGTATTAACAACCGTCCTGTTTGCCATTGTGTGTGTCACCTATCAAACACGGTCTTCACTCAGGAAAACATGCAAACGTATGAATATACATACTCAATGAATATGCATTCAAAGAAGAGTGTGTCTTAAAACGTAAATTTAACTACCATTTCATTCAACTCTATTCTCAGGTTGTTTATCACCGGCCAGCAACGGTCATCACAACAGTGATGCAGCCTCGGTTCCCATGCCAATCCTACACACAGTGATGCAGAACACAAAAGTGGACAGATCAAGTGAGTGTGTATGGCAGGCTGTGAAGAACAGCTTTATACAGACATAATATGATGTGCTGTCTGCAACTTATTATTATACACCACATGGTAAAACATCACTTTCCGAAATGACAACTTTGAACATAAACAACACTAAATTTTGATTTATTTAAATAATTTACTAGGGCTGCCCCAGGCTAAAGATTTTTCTAGTCTACTAGTAGTAATTAATTTAATCCATTAGTCGACTAGTCACATGCTTATGATGTTAATTTAATTACTTAAATATATAAAATATATACTGGGGGTGAGGCGGTATTGAAAAATTGTGATTATTCCTTAAAAAATAAAGGTTTAATAAAAATAATAATAATTATTATCATTAGTGTTAGTATTTTTATTACATTGATCTAAATTCTACTGTACAACAGTAATATATTTCTTCACGAACTTTTATTTTGGCGGGTTGCTGTGGAGACCTTTGAGTATGATATGATGATAGTTTTTCTCAAATGAAACGGTAAAATGCTCTTTAAGTGACTCTGGAAATGAAGTTCATGCATTCATGTCCTCATATGCGAGGCTGAAAACACTGCGAGCGTCACGCGTGCTTCAGTGTGTGTGTGGTAAATGAACCCGCGCGTCTGCACCATTCATTTACACAGAGACACGTAGAACATGCAGGATTCATATTTAAATAGTCTTTTTGCGGTTTAATGTTCACAGACACTAGTCTATATCACGATTTGATTTAAGTGTACTGACCTACTTTTCATTTATTCATCCAAGATTTGACAAATTCCATGAAATTCCTGTTATATAGTAAATTACATTTTTATGACTGGATTAAGCGATTCCGTCCATTTTTTCTGCATCGCGGAAATCATAGGGCCCTATGATTTATATTGTTTTATATGATTTATATTGTACATACATATATTGTATGTAACATTGCTAACATTGTTCTACATTACAGAGAAATACTAAACCATAATAATGACCCTAATCTAAAAATCGACACGTTTGTGATGACGTAAGAAACGCAAGTGCACCAGGGTTCGATAGAATCAAGTTGAGTGTGAAATCAGACTAACGCTGCTGGGGGGTAGCTCGGACCGCTGCAAACGTGCCCAGTGTGAAAGCCCTTTGAGCTCCCCCATTCATTTTCAATGACCAAAATAAACTCAAAACAATGAGATCATTCAGTCAGTTTCAAAAATAAATACAAAACCTGTCATAATTGAAAGAAGTTGATAAAAAAGATTGAATCCAATATTTGGTGATAATACAGCATGACAAGAGATTTAAAAGCTTTTTTTGTAGGCTGGTCAAAAAGTAAAAAAACTATCCCCAAAATTTTGGGAAGTAGTGTGTGAGCAAAGTCAGTAACTTTTAGTCCAATGCGTTAACATTAACTAACATTTTCAGGAGGGGATTCTCTCTGGGTCAAAAGATAGAAATATAAGATGGAAAGATAGAGATTAAATGATTATGTGCCTGACTTGTGTGGTCTGTATCCTGTAAGATCCTTGCCTGCCATTGAAGGACCCCTGCATGCTTGAAGACATCACCATCACGATGACCTCTGATCTTGGCCTGCATGGGTGTGAGGTTCGTCCTCTGGTGCAAAGTACGGTCTGCACTGATCCTGCAAAGGGAGTCATCACGCAAGTGACAGAAACACCTGATGTTTCTTCTTCAGACTCTGCCCTCTCCAGCCAGCATGTCATTCTCACTCTGGCAGGAGGACAGTCTACAGTAAGGCCCTGCTGTGCCGTAGAGCAGCGGACAGCCTGGGGGCTTCATGCTCCAGTAGAGTGCTCTGAACTGGACCTTCAGCACCTCTCCATCGCCCCAGGGATCCAGACATTTAGAACTTCAGACATCATAGCCAGAAATATCCCACAATGTATGGGCTCAGACTCCACTCTGCCCTCAGGCCTGATGTTGCGAGACCTGGAGAGAGAAAGAAGAGCAGGTGGAAAAGGGGATTGTTAATGTGAAGAGAGATCACAGCTGCAAATGTATGATCACGGTAATGCGACACTTAAAGACGCAACATACACACTCAATACAAACTTATGTAAAAAAAAAAAAAAAAAAATTAAAACCTATATGACTCAACTAATGACAGTTAATGTAGATATCTGATGTTTCTGTGATGTGAGAAACAGGTGCTTAGGCAATAGGCACAAAAGAGCATTAGCAGGAGACAAAAAAACATATCTTCATTTATTTACCTATTGTTTTGTTTCAGTTATCAGAAGTCACACATTTGATAGAGTACATTGATTCAGTATATTCTGTAAGTCAATGTTTTGAAGATGCAGTGTAACGGAAGTATTATAACGTACATTTGAGTGAAATTAATTATCGGGGGAAAAATGTAGAGCAGGGCTTGGTTCTATCCAATGAAAAGAGCTGCTTTAATTTTTTTTTATTCAATGAAAATATAATAGATGGAACAACTTGAGGGTGAGTAAAAAAAAATCTAATATCTGGGTGAATTACACTACCGTTTGGGGTCAGTAAGATTTTACTTTTATTTAGCAAGGACATTAAAGAATTATTATTGTTACAAAAATTCTATCAAAGAATCTCGCAAAAAAATTATTCCACGTTGATAATAATAAGAAATGTTTCTTGAGCACCAAATCAGCATATTAGAATGGTTTCTGAAAGATCATGTGACACTGAAGACTGAATGCAGTAACGGCTGCTGAAAATTCAGCTTTGCCATCACAGGAATAAATTACATTTTGAAATATATTAAAATAGAAACAGTTATTTTAAATTGTAATATTTTCTCACAATATTACTGTTTTGACTATATTTTCAAATTCAGTCTTGGTGAGTATAAGATACTTCTTTCTTTAAAAGATTTTTTACCTATAATATAAGCTCGCTCCTGCTGTCTTCAGTAAAAGTCCAGGAAATGGATCATTGCTTTCTGAAGCTGAAAACTACTGACAGCTGGCACTGCACCTCAGTGATGCGGGTTATGTTCTGCATTGGTCTTAACATGTTTACCGCTTCATGTGCGCAGTTACCTATACCAGACCTACTATACAAGTCTTTATAAACGCAAGAGACTGGACTTTTTGCTAATCACTGGATTTATAACACTACAATATTACTGATGACAGCCTCGTAGTACCTGGTTTACTGTTTATTTGCTAAAACGTTTTCCAGTTTTGAACTAAAGGCTGCGCTGCCAAAGCAAACCAACTGACTTATGCCTAAACCGTGTCACAGTATGCCTTGGCATTGCATAACTACTAAAAACCAGCGAAACATGAAAATTTTGTAATTTATTGTACATTACAGTTCACTGACAAGCCTGTGCAAAAACTATGCATGGCAAAGGAATCCTGGACATCACACATTGTTGTGTGACCCTACCTTGAGCTCTATGCCTCAAAGCTTCAGGTTTTAAATATGGCTGAATGGATTAGCAAAATGAACTAGCAAATAAAATGGATCATGTCACAACATTGCGATATGGCTTGAAATAAAGCATAACCTCAACGTTTGCGCCCCTCACATTCGGTAATGTGTTTCAGCTTGATCAGTAACACAACCACCAACATATAGCAAATAAACTGCACAGAGAAGAGATCTTTTTGATACTCCTGAAAACATAATTTGGTCACACTTAAGAATACTGTTCCTTCATTAATGAGTAACTACACAGGAACAAATGAGTAACGCAATATTAACATTCTAATAACTACTATAAAGTAACAAGAAACTGATTAACAAATTAGTAAGTAATAGCACTTAGTTGAATGAGGTAGTTCACTATTATCTAATCATTAACTACTATTTTTCATACTTCCCAGAGGACTACTAAGAACTATACAGATTCATAATTAATGAGAGTAATGCACAATGTATAATTAATTCTAAAGTAAAGATCATGGTAACCAACTAGTAATTACACAAGTATTACCAAATCCTTCAGAAAGAATGACTAATTATTTGAAACCGTATTCTAAAGTGAAAAGCACAACAACTCCATAATAACGACTGAAGTCATTGTAAGCTTTTGAGGTTTTTGTAAGGTTCTGGATAGTAATGACTCAGGTGTTACTACATCCTTCTAAAGGAAATACTGGCCATTTGAAACAGTATTCTAAAGTAAACATCATTGTAACCCACTAGTAATGACTCAAGTGTCACCAAATCCATCGGAAGGAATGACTAATTATTTGGATCTATTCTAAAGTTAAGATCATGGTAACCCACTAGTAATGACTCAAGTATTACCAAATCCGTCAGAAGCAATTACTATCCAAAACCTTGCAAAAATCTCAAAAGCTTACAGTGACTTCAGTCATTACTAGTGGGTTACCATGATCTTCACTTTAGAATGAATTATACATTATGCATTATTCACATTAATTATGAACTTGTGGCTCTTAGTAGTCCTCTGGGATGTATGAAAAAATTGTAGTTATTGATTAGCTAATAGTGAACTACCACATTCAACTGAGCATTATTACTTGCTAATTAGTTAATCAGAGTTTCTTGATAGTTAATAGCAGTTACTTGAATGTTAATATTGCGTTACTCATTTGTTCCTGTGTAGTTACTCATTAATGACGGAACAGCAACATAACAACCAGCTTGTTGCAAACCTCTCTTAAAACACATGTATTACAGTTCTTTGACGAAGAAGACTGCATTTAGTCACCTGAGGACTGAGATGTATTGAAAAACAAATGAGAATTAAAACATCAAGTATTGACGTGTGGCCAGCATTTATGTCAGCAGGTGTGCCAATGAATGCACAAAGATGTGTTTGAGGTGGTGTGGTGGACAGATGTAGGTGAGATGCCACAAAAGTATTATATTGCAATGAATATTTGAACCTAAATGGGTTTTTTTTTTTACACAATATGCACAACCCTCTGATTGGCAATGGCATCTAGCATCATTAGTAGGTGTTAGGTTCATTACATTGAGAGCTCACACCAGATCGTTCCGAACTGCCTTCCAGAAAGACTATTAAAAAGTGCACATGCACAACACTTTCCAGAAGACATTCCCATTATTCACTTCATAGGCTTTGAGCACAAAAGTAAAATAAAATCAATTCTATTAAATAATGCAACAAAAAATATAATTCCGAAATTAACATTGTGATACATTCTTCTCAGTTTATTCTTGTGAAGTTGAAGTGAACTTCAGAAACACTGCAGTTTATTAGACCTATTTCCTGAGTAGTTTCAGGGTTGGCATTTTAAGTTGCTGGGAATGAGGCATAGCGATGACCTCTTCAAAATGGACCGTACCCAAAAAGGCATTTAAAGCAATTGTTCCTCTTTTTGCACCTTAGATAAATATTGCTTTTCATTTCTAAAGCTAATTTAAAAGCTTGAAGATTTTAGCATTAATATGTTTTTTTGTACTGTAAAATGGTGCTAGTTCCTTTTCTGTCTATTTTGCATATTTGTAGCCAAAATCTTCTATAAGTTTGACTGCATTTTGTTGTGCTAATCATTTAGTGATTCTTGTGTAAAAAAATAACACGTTTAGCTCCGCACATGACATTAAGAATTAAGAATTTGTTCCTACGACTTAATTTGTTCCCTCATTTTAGTAAATCATAGCCACCTAATTTGTTCCATCATTTTGATTTAACTAAAACAAGGGAACAAATGATTACAGCGTGGCAACGGTTTACTTAAAACAAGAGATCAAATTAGTAAAATGTGCTGACGTATTTATTAAGTCGTGGGAACGAATTGTTAATTTGTGGCAACGTTGTACTTTTTTTTTCTCACATGTCGTGCAGGGCTCCATATTACATATATAGTTTTATTTTTTTATTTATTTTTTTTTCAAAGAGTCTCATGAGTGTTAAGAGTGTTAAGAAAATTCATGTTTTTTGTTTGGTTTTTTACTAATTTGTTAAATTGAATAGCGTTGTCATTCAGTGAATCAGGAACAATATTTCAGGGGAAAAATACTATGATGTTGTTGTCAGTATTGTTTTTAGTATATTTCAAATAAATTGTTTTTCTACTTTTTTCCATTGTTTTAATGTCACATTTTATTTAGTTTGCATCACTACACAGGAGGAAATGTGTCACTAATCCAGTTCACTAAAGCATTCATTAAAACAATTATTTGGGTGATGACACCCACATTTTCTGAAATAAAAGGTTGACCTTAAACATTTTATATATCAAACCGACAAATGTCCAAGCTTCAATGCAAGAAAAACTCATGTTAAGATGTGACTGCCATCTACTGTTTATTTGTGAACACTGAATGTTCATATTAGCAGCATGTGGCTCCAGTGCCTGTTAGCTAATCCTTCAGGTCATTTGAGCGGTCTCTTTTCTTCTCAGATATAAGTCTATTTACATTTTAAAATAAAACTCAAAATAATAATAAAAAAAAAAACTAAGTACGGGTGCCATGCCTTGGGAATATAATCCAGCAGTGTCAAATGGTTATGTGTGGTTTACCTGATTTCTCACGTCATTTTCATATTTGGTGAACAAATGGTTTACTGTGAATCTTACAGAAGTAGAATCAACAGTACAAATGTGTCTGTTCCAAAAGGAAATCTATAAGCAGAAAAAAAATAAACACCCACATAGGTGAACACACAGGAGAGGTGCAGATGACCTGTATAAAACATGGTGTGTAGAGCCCCCTACTGGCTCAATTGCAAATCATTCCTGCAAAAAACACTGCTGAAAAGTGCTAGTTAAGATGACAAAGAAGATAAGACAATTTCCCATTCTATTAAAAGACACTCAGCTGCGCCATACACTTTTAGAAGAAAACGTTCTATATAGAACGGGGTCTCTTAGGTGCTTCATATACAGTAGAACCTTTTAGGGGTTCCCATCATTGGATCATTTTAAGGATTTAGTTTTAATTAACTGATAATTTTTTATTTTAATTCAATTTTATGAATTAAGCAGCTCGTAAACACTTTATCACTAGACAAAAATTAAATAACCTGTTAAACATAAAAGTATTATGCAATCATTTAAGACATTTCTTCTTAGATAGAACTTTTTTTGGCATAAAGGGTTCTTTAAAATTGAGTCAAGGACCATAGGGTTCTTCATAGAAACCCACTGAACCTTCTCTAAATTGTAGAGCTGAATTTCTTTTTTTAACTCCATGCCAGCTTCTGTGTCTATTTTCATGGCAAAGAAAAGTTATGGTAAAACTACATCAGATTTTTACTTAAAAAAAATATCTTAAACTATATTTGGTTTAATTTTGTTAAAAAAAGTGTTAGGTTTCTCCTAATAAAACATGCTGCAGGGATAAAGGGTTCCGTTTGAAAGTGGAACTCAACACTACTTCGATAAGTTGATGCTATGGGAACGCTCCTTGTGAACCGGTGTCTGAAGCGCGTGTGCTAACGGCAATCTTGATTGGCTACTGCAGTAAGCTGACATCATAGGCACGCCGGCAGACTATATAAGAAGCACCTACAGAACACATGCACCCCATGGCTCGGGCGTCTGCAGTCGCCAGGCTTGCAGATCGATCTGGCAGAGGAGCTTGGGACTGGTCTTTCCCTTTCCCAAACCTCTCTTGCCAGTTCTGCTTGCCAGCTTTTTCCACCCATTAATTCGAACAATGCAAACATCAAGGGGTTGGAGGAACACGGGTATGTGAAGATGCCTCAGATGGAGGAATTGCTAGCTGGTTACCTCTCATCTGGCGCGGCATCTTTATAGAAGCTCCCGTTTTGCCCTCGAAGCCCTACCAATTTACATCTAAGCATAAATGGCAGCGGGCCGTGGCCGGTGGTGCCCTGCACACCATGGCAGTGCTGGAGGCATACCAAGTGTGTTCACGCAAAGTGTGGGATCTACCAACTTGTACTTATACGTAGAAATGTGTGTAAATATAAGGACACCTCTGAGCATGCTTACGCAGAGAATCTAGTGGTAGAATAGCGACACTACACATAAAAAGCACTTAAGAGTGTCACAGTATGCATTAAGCAATCCACATATGTCCTGTGTTTCCTTTAATTATAAAACACTCAATTTATCATTTTTGTAGTTTTAAACACAATGCGTAATTGGTGTCAAACCCTATAAAAGACAGATGTGACAAATGTTGGATGCAATTATTTCCTTGGCCCCAACCTACATCCAGTTCCCTTACCGAAGTCCTCAACAAGCCGAAATAAAATGTGGCTTTCATGCTATTGCCAGATTCCCAAACATAATTGGAGCCATAGACTGCACCCACATCGCCATAAAAGCACCATCAACCAACGTATTTAATGATGTAAATAGAAATGGGTTTCATTCTGTTAACATGCAAATCATTTGTGATGCAAATTTGTTGTTGTTAAACGTCATTGCGCGACTCATTTCTGTGTTTGTGAAGTTCCTCTTCTTAGCTCTCTTTACATTATAGAGGGTATGCACGTGACGTCACCGTCAGCTGGAGTGCCTGCGGTTATGGCCACTGAGTGGCAAAAAGACTGAGAGGCAGCAGTGGTTTACAGCGTGAATGCAGCGAAAAACACACAAAGGGAGGGGGAGGCTTGGCCACGGACCCCATGGACATCCCTGTGCCCCCCTCCGGACCGAGGGAGATGGACTTGATAATAGCGTGTAATTTTCTCACTCAGACCACTGCCGCTGCTGCTTCTGCTACTGATTGCAGTCACAGGTGTTGAAGTTAGAATCCACTCACCGCTCGAGTTTTTGTCCAGTGCTGAGTTCTGCATGTGCGTTAATCCTCTCTAGTGTGGATATTATGTAAATAAGAGTATTTACTATATTATGTAAATATATGTAACATTATGTAAATTCATTGTGTCGTCAGCTTCACTGATTAACGGAACTTTGTGAGATCGCGTTTATTGAATGAGTGACAGCTTTCAGTGATTATAAAGGGAGCGCTCTTTGCACATGAAACAGAGTTTTATATATACATGTATGTGTGATGTGTGTCTCCACTTGCTAACGATGCTTTGTTAAATAATCACACTGGAAGATGATTGGATCAAACAGGGATTGACAAGGCTTCCTATTGGCTGGCTGGTTCTCTTTGCTGGGTGCGCCCTCTGTTGCACTTATCAGTTTATGTGTGTAAGGCCAGCGGTAAATCGTGTGATTGATAGCTCCTTAATTCTAGCTGTAATTGTCTGTAAATTAAATGTGTGATCTAACTTGAGCAACAGCATTTATATATTCAATATCAAGAAAAGTCAGATTTTGGTGAAGTGTGAAAAATTTGTGTTTTATTGTAGTACCAGCACGAGGAGTGTGGAATATGCACTCACCCGTTGTTATAATGTGTTTCAGTGAATAAATTGATGGGAGAAGATTTCTTGAAGCACGAGCTTTATTGATACACAGCACAACGCAGAGAAGAAAAGAGACTAGTTATATTGGTGCCGTGACCGGTCTTCTAAGCATCCGTGTCGGACGTGTGACACCAGGCAAAACTCAGCGTTGGCGCGGGGCGGCGGAAACTCGAACATCGGTGCACAGCGGCCTTCGGGGAATTGGCGCGAGACGGACATCGGAGAATCGGTGCACGGCGGCCTTCGGGGGATCGGCGCGAGACGGGCATCGGAGCATAGCGGCCTTCAGGGGATTGGCGCGAGACGGACATCGGAGCATCGGTGCACAGCGGCCTTCGGGGGATCGGCGCAAGACGGACATCAGAGCATAGCGGCCTATCCCTTCGGGGGATCCCCAAGTATTTGATGTTGATCTAGAATCACTATACTCTTCAGTGTGTGAAGAAATTGACTATAACATGACTGTGATAGTTCAAAATACACAAAAACTGTCAATGCATGAGGGATTGTTTTTATACTGATGTTTTGCTGGAGAACACGTTGACTGTTAAAGGTATGATTGATTGTGGTTTTATGGCTTGCACTTTAAGTCCTGTGGCTGTGTCTAAATGACAGGATGCTGGCGTAGCCTTGGATGATTCTGTGACTCCATCCGATGTAGTACTGGTAGGCTGTGGTCGGTCAAAAACAAAATCAGTCGGTATGTGTGACATAAACATGACAGTTTATGGGTGTACTGTTCAGGTTCCAACCTTAGTTGTAGACGGCCAAGTTGATGATCTGATTGTGGGCAGTAACGTGATAAAACACCTGATCAAAGGAGTTGAAAAAGCAGGGAGAAATTATAGAAAAAATGACGTTCGGTGTGAACGAGAACTCTGAGGATAGCAAACTTATTCAGTTACTGGCTAACGTTGAGAGGTGGAACGGAACGGTTGTTCCAGAAAAGGTTGGGACAGTTAAACTGAAAAATTCAGTAACACTTGAACCTTTACAGGAGCATTTAGTCTGGGCAAAACTCTCTAATCTAAACAGTTTGTCGGCAGGCAGCGCCATCACAGCAGAGCCGTGCAGAGCCCGCTCAGGACCCAGAAATATCCTGATTGGTCGTACAGTGGCGAGGTTGTGGGCCGATGGATGGGTGCCTGTTAAGGTAATCAACCCCTCACCTGTGCCCATTACTCTCAGACGTAATGCAAAGTTGGCTGACATTTATCCATGTCTGGCATTGGAAGACTTTGACCCTGATGCATATGTCTCAAATGTAGGGTTGTCATGCTCAATCAGACAACATACCAACAACGTAGAGTTTGCTGACAATTCAAGTGCTGGCAGTTTGTCTGATATCAGAGTACCCAGGAAAGACTGTGAGTTCAGTGATAGGTTAATGAACCTGGGGCTTGCAGATATTGATTTGAGCTCCTGTCAGTTGTCTTCAGAATGGAAGGAAAAACTTGTTGATCTAATTGCGAAGTACGAATGTATCTTCTCTAGACACAAACTTGATTGCGGCAAGGCAGAAGGCTATGTACATCGGATAAGGCTGAGTGATGAGCGTCCATTTAGGCTCCCATACAGACGGCTTCCACCTAATCAGTACAATAAGCTCAGACAAGCTCTGGACGAAATGGAGGAGAGGGAAATTATCAGGAGATCTAGTAGTGATTATGCTTCACCTTTTGTTATTGTCTGGAAGAGAAATGGAGATTTGAGACTTTGTACTGATTTTAGGTGGCTCAATGCTCGAACTGTAAAAGATGCTCATCCACTACCACATCAAGCCAACACTTTAGCTGCGCTAGGTGGAAATGTTTTTTTTTTTCTACTATGGATCTGACATCTGGTTACTACTATGGAGGACCGTAAATACACTGCTTTCACATCCCCTTTTGGGTTATATGAGTATAACCGTCTGTTACGACCGTCTAGGGGTCAGCTGCAACAGGAAGAGGAAGAATTGAGTCTCACTACCAGAGAGATTCCGAAAAGAAAAGATTTATTTCTTAAAGAGGGTTTAGCGTCAGGGGCAGACAAGGCCAAAATAACAAACAGAAGAATCCTTTTTTTTTTTTTAAACCTCTACAATCCCTAATTTTGAAAATAAAGAAAACAAAATACAGTTTAAACTTACCTAATCTCCCTAACCAAAAATAATATGAAAATATGTACAAAATAAAATGGCGTCAAACCCCCTATGTCCCTTGATTTGGCAAAGATATATACAAAAGTATTTACAAGTAATATTTACAAAAGTCTGTAGCCGACAAAGCAAAATCAAATTCCAGAGTTGATAGTCAAACAGGCGTGGGTCAAGTAAACAGGAAATATCAACGATCAAAATACTAGTCACACTCACAAATACAAACTCCAAATAATCACTCACACTCAATCTCTCTGGCACGACACTCTAGACTAACAAACAATACGAAGAAATGATGAGGTACACGATGGCACAATGATGGCCTCTTCAGTGTGTTTGGGGCGGTCTTTATATGTGGATCATATAAAAAAGACGCATTGGGATTGGCATTTAGAGACATTCTAAACTCTATTGGAGTAAGGCAACACGTGTCAGGACCCACTCATCGCCGTAATCATACTTTAGACCTAATATTGTCACATGGAATAAATGTTGATACCGTTGAAATTCTGAAGCAGAGCGATGACATCTCAGATCATTACCTAGTATCATGTACACTTAATTTAGCAAAGGCTGCAAAGCTGTCCCCTCGCTTCAAATATAGCAGGACTATCACTGCTGCGACTAAAGATTGCTTTGTAAATAATCTTCCTCATCAGTTTCATCTCCTCAGCATCCCAGATAGCCTAGAGGAACTCGATGTTGCAACAGAAACTATTGATTCTCTCTTTTCCAGCACTTTAGACACAGTTGCTCCCCGGCGCTTAAAGAAGATTAAAGAAAATAGTCCAACGCCGTGGTACAACAAGCACACCCGGGCCCTTAAAACAGCAGCCAGAAAAATGGAGCGCAGCTGGAAGAAAACAAAACTGGAAGTTTTTCGCATTTCGTGGAAAGAGAGCATGATTGCATACAGAAAGGCCGTAAAAACTGCTAGATCTGCTTATTTCTCGACTCTCTTAGAAGACAACAAACACAACCCTAGGTATTTATTTGAAACAGTGGCTAAATTAACCAAAGATAAAGCTTCAACTTCTGATGTTTGTAAACAGCACAGAAGTAATGACTTTATGAACTTCTTTACTTGTAAGATTGATAATATTAGGAAAAAAATTATAACCATGCAGCCGTCTACTACAGTATCACATCAGACAGTGCATTGTAGTGTCACTGAGGAAAAATTCCACTCATTCACTGCTATAGGAGAAGAAGAATTGGCTAAACTCGTTAAATCATCTAAATCAACAACATGTATGCTCGACCCTATACCGACTAAACTACTAAAAGAGATGCTTCCAGAGGTCATAGATCCTCTTCTTAATATCATTAATTCATCCTTGACATTAGGATATGTACCGAAAACTTTTAAGTTGGCTATTATTAAACCACTTAATAAAAAAACGCAACTTGATCCTACAGAATTAGTCAATTACAGGCCAAACTCAAATCTACCCTTTCTGTCAAAAATACTAGAAAAGGCAGTGTCCTCACAATTATGCTCCTTTTTAGAAAGAAATGGTATCTGTGAGGATTTCCAGTCAGGATTTAGACCGTATCATAGTACTGAGACTCTCATTAGAGTTACAAATGATTTACTCTTATCATCCGATCGTGGTTGTATCTCTCTATTAGTGTTACTCGATCTTAGCGCTGCATTCGATACTATCGACTACAACATTCTTTTGAATAGACTCGGAAATTATGTTGGCATTAGTGGAATTGCATTGGCATGGTTTAAATCATACTTATCTGACCGTTATCAGTTTGTAGCAGTAAATGAAGAGATGTCACACCGATCACAAGTTCAGTATGGAGTACCGCAGGGCTCAGTGCTAGGACCGTTGCTTTTCACCCTGTACATGCTACCACTGGGAGATATTATTAGGAAGCATGGCGTTAGTTTTCATTGTTATGCTGACGATACTCAACTCTATATTTCTTCACGCCCTGACGAAACTTACCAATTCACAAGATTAACGGAATGCATAGCTGATATAAAAAAAATTGGATGACTAGTAATTTCCTGCAACTTAATTCAGAAAAAAATGAATTTTTAATCACTGGACAAAAAAACTCCACAAGTAGTAACCTAGAATACTGTCTAACACTTGATGGCTGCTCTGTCAAGTCCTCGTCGTCAGTTAGGAACCTGGGTGTGCTCTTTGATACCAATCTCTCATTGACACTTAAATTTCAACTATATTACTGATCTGCCCGCATTGACACTATATGATAATTGAAATGAGCTGGATGACATCACCGTTTTCACCAGAGCGGCTGTACAGCCGAATCAAATTCTGTTGCATTATTTTCCTGTTACCACTGTGAAGCTGCTTTGAAACAATTGGCATTGTAAAAAGCGCTATATAAATAAAGGTGATTTGATTTTGATTTTGATCAGGTGAGGGGGGAGAACCAATTGCAGCCTCCAACAGGTTATCACAAGTCACCGCCCATCTGTAATACAAACATGCATAGGCACATACACGGAGAGAGAGAAAATACACAAGACAAACACAGGACAACAGGATGGGATAAATGAATAATAACTCTGCTCATAACACCCCCATCCACAAAATAAAACATACTGTTTTACTGATTAACACGGGACAATGAATCAGCAATTACGTTGTCGATACCCTTTTTATGACAGATCTCCAGATTGTAGCTTTGACAGATTAGTGACCATCGCATTAGACGATGATTAGCATTAGACATACGTTGAAGAAATATAAGAGGGTTATGGTCGGTGTAAACAGTAACAGGTTGCGAGCTCGAACCAACATAGACCTCAAAATGTTGGAGAGCCAGAATCAAGGCAAGCGCTTCCTTTTCTATGGTCCTGTAGTTAAGCTGATTTTTGTGAAATTTTGAAAAGAAGCTAATTGGGCGATTCAAACCAGCACTATCAGTCTGAAGTAGGACGGCACCCACACCTGTACCACTAGCATCCACTTCTAAAATGAACGACTTTTCAAAGCAGGGCGCGGCAAGCACAGGGGCACTACAAAGTAAGGACTTTAAAGCTTCAAAGGCGAATTGGCATTCCGAAGACCACTTAAATGAGACTGCCTTACGTAACAATCCAGTGAGAGGACTGGCAACATCAGAAAAGTTCTTGCAAAAACAACGGTAGTAACCAGTCATCACGAGGAATCGACGGAGCTCCTTCCTAGTCTTGGGAACTGGGAAATCAAGGATGGCTTGTATTTTTGAGTTAAGTGGACAAACCTGACCATTACCAACCTCCTTTCCTAGGTAAGTAACAGTGGCACAGCCAAATTCGCATTTTGACAAGTTTAAGGTGAGATTAGCGTCTCTCAGGTGTTCGAAGACATCCTTCAAGGTTTTGAGGTGGTCTTCCCATGTATCTGCATAGCACACAACATCATCAAGATAAGCCTCACAATTAGCCACATCAGACAATACTATGGACATTAGTCGCTGAAAGGTAGCTCCAGCATTGGAAGGCCAAAAGCCATAACTCGATACTGTAAAAACACATCAGGGGTGGCAAAAGCAGAGATCTCAGATGCTCGCTCTGTGAGGGGCACCTGCCAATATCCTTTGAGCAGATCAAGTCCAGTCACACGATCAACGCAATCCTCCATGCAAGGAAGCGGAAAGGAGTCAGCTTTTGTTAAAGCATTAACTTTTCTGTAGTCCGTACAAAACCTTGAGGTATCATGATTTAGGGACAAGTAGACATGGCGAACACCATGGACTAGCACTAGGAACTGCTAGATTGTGCTCTAGTAAGTACTGAGTTTCTTGCTTCATTAGCTCTCTTTTAACTGGGTTAACACGATAAGCATTCTGTCTAACTGGAGTGTGCAAACCAACATCTATATCGTGTTTTATTACATGAGTGGTCGAGGGAAAATCATTAAACAAGGTCGGATACTTACTAATAAGATTGGTAATACCAGCCTGGGCAGATACTGATAAGTGGCACAGCTTTTCTGACAAGTTCGACAAAGTTTCAGAATTTGGTAAACGAGCAGACAAGAACGAGGCACTATTCATCTTTAAATCATCAGTTTCAGGTGAGTATTCTGACAGTGGCACCGTAACTGGAACAACAGTAGCAACAGGCATGTTAACATCTTTCGAATCAAAACGGGACACGTATGCCTTAAGCATATTAATGTGACAGACCCGCGACTTCCTCTTATGGTCAGGGGTATTAACAACATAGTCAGTATCTCCTAGTTTCTCCTTAATCTCGTAAGGACCAGCGAATTTAGCTTGAAGTGCCGAACCTGACACTGGTAGCAAAATGAGAACTTTATCTCCAGTCTGAAATGAACGTTGTACTGCCTTTTGGTCATAGCGAGTTTTCATTTGTGTCTGCACTGAACCGAGTAAGCGTCTAGCCAACTCCCACAAAGTATGTAGTCGCTCACGGAGTGCACTGACATAATCTAGGACACTGGTAGTTTGAGACGGATATCCAGGAGAGAGAATTTGCTCTTGCAAATTTTTCAGTGGACCACGAACGGTGTGTCCAAAGATTAATTCAGAGGGACTGAATCCAAGTGACGCTTGGGTAGTATTGCGAACTGCGAACAACAAGAGCGGGATCTCCTCGTCCCATTCTTTTTCACGCTCAACACAAAAGGTTCGAAGCATTGATTTCAATGTTTGATGAAAGCGTTCAATAGCGCCTTGTGACTGAGGATGGTACGCACTGGATACCTGATGTTTGATATTTAGCTGTTTCATTACCTTCGTGAACACTCTGGACATAAAATTGGTGCCTTGATCAGACTGATGTAGTATGATGTAATACTACATGATGTATGATGTGATGTAATCAAATGTAGTACAGAACTTAACAATTGCTTTGACAATCGTAGGGGCTTTGAGAGAACGGAGTGGTATTGCCTCAGGAAACCTGGTTGGCGTTAATAGATAAGTTAATAGATAAGTGTTTCCAGACTTAGTTCTGGGCAATGGACCAACACAGTCAATCAGAATTCGTTCAAACAGTTCACAGAGGACTGGTATGGGCTTTAGTGGGGCAGGAGGAATCACTTGATTTGGTTTGCCTGCCATTTGACACGCATGGCAGGATCTACAAAATTTGGCTACATCTGATTTCATCGACGGCCAAAAGAAATGCTTCAATAAACTATCATAAGCCTTTCGAATACCAACATGACCAGAAAGTTCATGATCATGCGCAACACTCATTACCCAGCAAACGGGACGTCCCCCGGATGTTGCGAACGTCCATTTAGGTCCGCAGTAGGTCCGCTTTGTAACGTTCGCTGGCGGACGTTCAGATGACGTCCCCATTAGGTCCGCTTTGTAACGTTCGCTGGCGGACTTTTGGCGGACGTCCGCATTTGGTCCGCTTTGTAACGTTCACTGGCGGACGTTCCGAGGACATTTGTCAAGGCCACTTTGCGAACGTCCCTATTGCGTCCCTCACCTGCCATTTCCATAACAACACTTGCAAAATCCAGTCTCCCATGCATTGCCTTTTATCATCAGACCTGACACCTTGTAACTCAGACAAACGAAAAATTGAACTAAAATAAACCCATATTGGATTTAAAAGGGGATTTGTTTATTCCTTTGTTTAATAAATTAACAGTGATAATGGAAAGTTTATGCAAAAACCATGGTTTTTGTTTTGTAGATTGACATTTTAGTGCAAATAAACTAGGCCTATAGTAAAAATATGATTTGAATGAATTGTAGGCCTAAGTTAATGTTACAAATAACTTTCCTGTTACTTAGTAACTTATCAGTATCACTAATTAAAGATGTCATCAAATCACTAGTTTGTTTTCAGCAGTTATAATTTAAACATCAAAACACCTTTCAAGATACCTTTCAATAATATAATTGAACATAGGCTACAATTTATTATGTATTCCACATGCATGAAGAAAATAAGGTTGAATCTCAGGAGCTCTAAAAGAATGAATCGACTTCAACTGATGAATGCAGCCAATGAAAACGTGAAGAATGAAAAAGCACATTGCTGGAAAGAAAGTGGAAAATAACACAGGTAAGACAAATAAGACTGGTAAGACTGTTTTTTTTCAAGAAAAGTTATTTTTAGGAAAAATATTATTTTAATTACTGCACTTAAGACTTATAGCACATGCAGTTCAAATAACAAAAAAACAAACAAACAAAAAAACAAGTGAAATATAGCCACACTGGGAGATAAAAGCGAGTATCGATCAAATGCACCTGACCGAGTGACGTCATTCTTTAAGGTACGCAGCATGTATCCATGGCAACGCTTAGCTGCGTAGAGACAGTAACGGTCCTGCCGGATTTCCTCAGAGGCGGCTTTGAGTTCTCTTTCGTCGGTCGAAAAGGTATTTATTTTTTTAAGATTAGCAGACATTAGCTACAATAACCACTGTTCATCTTGTAATGTTTAAAATATGAAAATTGTACCTTTTAAAATGTTTGCTTAAGTTTTCCGTCCTGTTGTAGCCTACAGCTGCTAACCGTTATGCTAACACTTCGAAGCTATATGTTAAGCTGAAATGAGATGACATTATCCGATATTGACAAATATAGGGCTTAAATATGAACTTTCCAAAGTAAATACACACTGAGGCAAAAGACAAAAGCCCAAATTGGGACGGCCTAACCTTATCTTCCAATGTGCGCTAAATATAGGCTAATTTGGACCATGGTCTAACTAAATCAAAAGTATTTTTTTTTTCAATGGACAAACGATGATACTAGACATATAAAATCATAACACTACTGAATGTGTTAATTTTGTTGTTTTAGGTTTGAAGACAACGGGAAGAATTGCCATCGTACTAACCCCACAGCTGACAACCAGAGACGCGCGCCCGCACACAGCTACCTGTGCGTTTCCGCGTGCGGAAAGAGCACATGTCATCTTTACAATTGTTCAATTAAAATAAATGCACGTTGTTCCTCACAATTCATATGTGTCTGTTTTCTTTGGTTTGCTGAAATGTAAAATAAAACGCTGTTAAAGTGAAAGTCCCCTAAACGTCCCGAATGGCCGATGGACGTCCTGTGAACGTCCCCGTGAACGTCCGTCCGTAGGACGTCTTTGAGGATGTTCGCGGGACGTCAAGAGGACCCTACACATGGACGTCCGGGGGACGTTCGCAGAGGCCATTTAGGGGATGTGTTGGGGACCTTTTTTTGTTAGCTGGGTACCTGCTCCCTGTAAGGTTTTGGGACAACAACTTGAAAGACAGCGCTCCACTCATTCTCTGCGTGACGTGGAGTCCACTTACGCATCAGGACACCATCTTCCAGGTAGTATGCAACAGGATGCTCTAACAAAACAGATGGCTCAACGGTAACTGCAATACAGTGACTCAAAGTTTCATCAGCACGTTGTGCTTCAACTAACTGTGGCTTACCAAAGGACAAATCAACATTGGGGAGAGCACACACATCTATCTCCACTGCATCGGCATCATTCTCTGACTGGACAAGGTCATCAGCACACATAAAGGAATTAGACAGATCCACAGTGTCCTTAAATTTGCGAGCTTGAGCTCGGGTCACAACACGTGCCAAACACATCAGGAAATTCTTCCTGCAACACATCCTCATCGTACACATCTGGAACATTTATTACCTCAGGTAGACAGAAAACTTTTTTACCTGCTAAATCGTTCCCTAGAATGAGTGATACACCCTTCACAGGAAGTTCAGCTTGGACCGCCAGCTTAACGTTTCCTGAAATTATTCCAGATCGCAAGAACACATTGTGCAAAGGAACTTTAACTACTGCAAGATCAATGCCCTGCACGAGCACATCGGAATCACAACTTGACTGTTGAGAGAATGGTAACACACCTTCTAAGATAAACGATTGCGCAGCGCCAGTATCACGTAGGATACGGATGCACTTCATTTCTGTTTCATCTTCACTCAGTGACACAATACCATCACAAATAAATGGTTCAAAAGTAGACTCAATCACTGCATTCAAAGATACATGTTCGGGTGACACAATCTGTCATTCAACCAATGAAACGCTCTTCGAAGGAATTGCTTTTCTACTACCTTTGCGTTTCAGAGCGGGACAAGTAGCAATGAGGTGACCCACCTCATGACAATAAAAACATTCATGACTTTCACTACTCTCTACACCAGAAACGTTCTTCGGTGCCGCTACTGTATCCTTAGAACTGCGAGACCGATCAGGAAGATTACGCTTTCCGGACGAAAACACTACTCTATGAGTAAGCACAAACTCATCCGAAAAAACAGCAGCCTTAGAAAGAGAGGAAACTTTCTGCTCATTTAAGTAAACCACAGTCTTTTCTGGCAAACAATTTTTAAACTCCTCCAACAGTATTAGCTCTTTAAGCTGTTCAAACGTTACGACTTTGTTTGCAGCGCACCATTTTTCAAACAAATTTGCTTTGTCTCTCGCGAATTCGACAAACGTTTGACTAGAGGTTTTCACAAGACTGCGGAACTTTTGCCGGTACGGGAACTAACTCATAAGCGCGCAAAACAGCACTCTTCTTTACATCGTAGTCTAAGCTTTGTTCAAGCGTTAGTGCTGAACAGACTTGGGCTTTACCGACGAGTTTGCACTGCAATAACAGTGGCCAAACATTCCGCGGCCATTTCAACGTGGCGGTGATTCGCTCAAACACGGTAAAATAAGTGTCAACCTCGCTCTCTCGAAAGAGTGGGACTAGTGCAATTTGACGGCTAATATCAAAACCAGGTTGAGTTACTTGTGGGCTGCGTCGAGGTGCAGGAATATGACTCGGAGTAGAAGCAGTGATGGGAGACGACACGGGCACGCTCACGTCATGCACATCAGCAGCTGAGGGGGGAACAGGTGATCTAGTTTTGAGCTCAAGCTTCAGCTCCTTGAGCTTGATATCTCGTTTGGTTTCAAGCTCAACTGTGCGCACATGCAACAGCTGGCTCTGGTATCGTTGCCTGCCCAGCTCCACCTCTAACTCTTTTAATTTGATCGCCAGTAAAGGATCTCGCGGAGAAGGTAGATCGACGGGATCTATGCGGGCCAGCTCCTCAGGCTTGGGTTGCTCACCCTCACCCACGGAAATCGGCAACTGAGCTGCAACACCCGCCGCCTCACTCTCCTCTGGCAAAACTCTGTGCTCCACCAAGTGTCTATAAATCACATGCTTAATCTCCTGTTTCACTGCACCACGAGAAACTTTAATTTGATACAATTCCGCAATCGAAAACAGATCATCCTTGCAGCAGATATCCAATTGTTGTGACGTAGGTTGAATCGTGAACTTCTCAAGTTCAAATTTCGAGGCCATTCCGAATTCCCTTCCCCTTAAAGTGAAAACCACTAAGCAAACGACGACATACAAAGCAAATTTCAGGGGTTTCTTACCTTTTATTTCTCTCACGCAACAAAGTATCTAATCGTTTTTTCGGAGAGAAAAAAACTTTTTAAGACGAGCCCCCAATTTCCTCAGGGACTTTGTAACAGTCCAGCAGCTTTTATGAGAATGATGCTTGGAATTTTTGGAGATCAGAATTTCCTGAGTCTTCTCTGCTACTTGGATGATGTGCTTGTTTTTGCTTCGAATGAAGAGTTGGGCTTAAAGAGATTGGAGTTGGTTTTTGAACGCCTGAAATCTCATAATTTGAAATTAGCTCCAAGGAAACGTCATTTTATGCAAAGGTCAGTGAAGTTTCTTGGTCATGTGGTCAGTGAGGCAGGGGTGGCTTCAGACCCTGATAAAATCAAGGTGATTGTTAAAATGACTGAGTCAGATCTTATGGATGAAAAAACGTGTGCCCCATCTCAACAGAAGATACGTTCTTTTCTTGGTATGGTGGTATATTACCAGCAGTTTATAGAACAGTGTTTAGTAATCGCAAAGCCACTATTCCAATTAATTGCTGGTCCTAAAGGTCAGAGATGGAAAAAGGGTAAGAAGACCATGTTGAAAAGAACACTCACTGCAGGGGATTGGACTGGGGATTGTAGACAGGCATTTAGTCGTCTTAAGCAGGCCCTTATTGACTGCGTTTTTATTGGCTCATCCTGACTTCAACAGGTCATTTCTGGTTTCGGTGGATGCTTCTAGTAGTGGCCTTGGGGCTGTACTTTCGCAAGTGCCAGAAAATGGGGATACAGCAAGGCCAGTTTGTTTTGCCAGTAAGTCACTTTCGTTCGCCCAGTCGAAATACCCAGCACATCGGCTGGAATTTTTTGTGTTAAAGTGGGCTGTATGTGACAAATTTAGTCATTGGTTGAGAGGTCGGCCCTTCTCAGTATGGACCGATAACAACCCACTGACATATATCTTGACAAAACCAAAACTGGATGTGAGCACAGGTGGGTTGCCAAGTTGGCTCCATATCAGTTCGATATTAGGTACATTCCGGGGTCAAGGAATATTGTGGCAGATGCTCTTAGCAGAGAGCCATTTGTGAAGCAGAGTGCCTTGCATCGTCTTACTAGGGTGCCTTATAACTCACTGTTGGAGGAAGCATCAGCAGTTCAAGGGGAGCAAGTGCAGGAAGTTTTCAGATAGTCTGCGCACCCTTTTGAGCCTGGCACTGAGCCTGGTATTGAGCCAATGCATGGCATGTTGGTAGTAAATTCCCAAACAGTTGTAAGTAAGCCGTCTGGTTCTTGGTCCGCGGTGGAAGTGTCTGCGGTCATTGAGGCAAAGAGGTCTGGTTTGGTTACCCCACATTGCGAATTTTTGTTACCACAGTTGATTCATCATGTTATGCCCACAGATCTACCAAAACTGAAGGGCCTGTCACGCGCAGCGTTGGCAGAGAGGCAGCGGACTGACAGCATACTGGCTAGAGTGATTTCTTATGTGGAGAGTGGTAAGAAACCGTCTAGTCGTGAGTGTAAACGGGAGCCAGTGGAAGTTGTGAGGCTTCTTAGATCCTGGAATAAGTTTGAGATGAGAGCAGGGATACTTTACAGAGTTTCAAGGGATGTAGTGTCAAAGAAAAAGAGATTCCAGTATGTTGTTCCAAAACTGTTGGTAGGGACCGTGATGAGAGGAGTTCATAATGATGCTGGTCATCAGGGCCAACAAAGGACATTGTATCTGGTGAGACAATGGTTCTTTTGGCATAAACTTGAGAAGGATGTGAGAGATTATGTCAAATGTTGTGAGAGGTGTATCTATGGTAAATCCCCCGAGCCAGAGGCGAGGGCTCCTCTTGAAAACATTGTCACATCTGAACCCTTGGAGCTTGTGTGTGTTGATTTCTGGTCAGCTGAGGACAGCAGAAATAAGTCAGTGGATGTTCCTGTTGCCACTGACCATTTTACAAAGTTGGCACATGCTTTTCATTGCCCAAATCAGTCAGCCAAAGCGGTTGCCAAACAGTTGTGGAACAATTTCTTCTGTATATATGGTTTCCCCAAACGAATTCACTCCGATCAGGGAGCAAATTTCGCACTAATTTCCTAGCTATTGTCTGCTGCAGGTGTGGAAAAGTCACACACCACTCCATATCACCCAATGGGCAGTGGAGGGGTGGAAAGATTTAATAGAACTCTCGGAAACATGATTCGAGCATTACCCCCTGCAGCAAAGCAAAGGTGGCCTCGAATGCTCAGATCACTGACATTTGCGTACAATTGTACGATCCATGAAACCACTGGATATGCACTTTTTCAGCTAATGTTTGGCATCTGTAAATTTCCTACCTCTTCCCGATGATGTTGCAGAGGAACTGTTGAGTGTGGAAGGGTGTGTTGGGAGTGAAGAAACCCAAATTCTAGAGCACTTACCTCAGCCTGCAGCTGATGAGAGAACGGTGGTATGGGTTTCAGAGCTTGAATGTTCAAGAGGTTCCGAAAAGGGGTCAGAGATGTTGGAAGAAGAGGTTGGTGGACAAGGAATGATGGGGAGTCCTGATGGTTCCAGTGACTGGGTTGGAGGACTCTGTTAGACTTCCATATTCAATTGACATTGAAGCTGATCTGGACATGAATTCAAATTTGACTGAATTAGATCAGCTACCATCAGATGTTGACTGCCAAAGTTATGCAGCTACTGTGGTGACGGTTCAACCTGTTAACCAAAATGATGTTGGAGGTTTGATGACGTCAGTTAGATCAAGAGCGGGCAGGATTATCGGACCAGTGGTGAGACTTATTGAAACAATGCAAGTACAAATAGTTGAAAACCGGGTTAATGCACCTGTGTGGATCTAAAAGTTTTTTTTTCTCTTTTCCTTTTCTTCTGTTTGTTCTCTTTCCATTTTGTACTTTGGATTCGTGAATGTATTTGGTTAGTATTTGAGTGTACTAAAACATCATCACAGCTAAGAAACAGCAGAAGTCGAGCCGCTGAGATCTCTTTTTCGGCTGTCCTTTTCTTTTCTTGTTATTTTTCCTTCCCTACCATCTCCTGAGGTGTTGAGGTATTCCACTGATGCAGGAGAGAGCTAGGGAATTATCAGTGATTGTCACATAGAGCTATTAGGCTTGCTCAGCACTAAAGCAGAGGTCTTATTCACTTTCATCGGCGTCTAGTCGTCACCCTCCCTAGAGGGGATTGTGATATTTATGTGCAATAAGCATTCGATTGCATTTACTGTGGTGACGAGGCTATGCGCTTCACCCGCACTTACACACTATGCGTAAAGGGATATATATAAACATGTTCCCAAACTGCTTTCTCAATCTGATGATTGACGGGCAGGTGCTTTTAGTGCCGATTGACTGCTGGGTAGCATCTCGCTACATTGCACTGATAGCCGTGTGCATAGCTGTGCGGTGAAGAGGACCGGGCACTCTTCTTTCAGTTGCTTTTTCAGTTGCTTACAGTCCTGGAAGGGGGTGAGTTTTATTTAACCTGCTACTCGCTCACTCCCAAGAGAAAAAAGTTTACGTTCTATTAGGAACGGAACAACAGACTGGGCATAATTGTGGTAAGGATGGAATATAGATAAAGAACAGGGGAAATACTTCTTCATCTATTGCCTCCAGTATTGTGAATATGGAGATGAAAGCGATATGCTCCTTCTGTATTCGCATATGTGGATTAGATGGACATAGACGAAGAAGATGGGCAATAATGGCTCTCGCATCCAACTTCTTCATCTGTCACCTGTCTAGTTTAGTGAATACTTTCAGTTTTCGCATATTTATGATGTATGGGCATAGACGAGGAAGGTGGGCAATACCGCTTCTCACGCCTAACTTCCTCACCGTTCCTCATGGGTAGTACAGAAGAGGAAGTTGGGCAGTGAGCACAATCTTTTTTTAATTAATCTTTAATCTTTATTCAGTTTTTTTTACTGTGAACAACAATTATATTGTTTGTTTGATGCTAATTATAAAATAAAAAGTGTCTTGCAAAGATAATATGGAGTTTTTTTTTGTTTGTTTTTTTGCCATTTTGCATTTCTTGTAAGGTATTTTTTATTAGAAATACATTATATATAGAAAACGTCCTGTTGCAAAAACACAACCTTTGGGTGCAGATGTGTGAGATGAGAATAAAATTAAAAAAAGCAAAAAAACATTTCTTTATGTTATAATAGTGCTTTATATATATATATATTTATATATATATATATATATAATTAATAATATATATATAATAAATTTTATATATATATATATATATATACAGTGGGGAGAACGAGTATTTGATACTCTGCCGATTTTGCAGGTTTTCCTACTTACAAAGCATGTAGAGGTCTGTAATTTTTATCATAGGTACACTTCAACTGTGAGAGACGGAATCTAAAACAAAAATCCAGAAAATCACATTGTATGATTTTTAAATAATTAATTTGGATTTTATTGCATGACATAAGTATTTGATCACCTACCAACCAGTAAGAATTCCGGCTCTCACAGACCTGTTAGTTTTTCTTTAAGAAGCCCTCCTGTTCTCCACTCATTACCTGTATTAACTGCACCTGTTTGAACTCGTTACCTGTATAAAATACACCTGTCCACACACTCAATCAAACAGACTCCAACCTCTCCACAATGGCCAAGACCAGAGAGCTGTGTAAGGACATCAGGGATAAAATTGTAGACCTGCACAAGGCTGGGATGGGCTACAGGACAATAGGCAAGCAGCTTGGTGAGAAGGCAACAACTGTTGGCGCAATTATTAGAAAATGGAAGAAGTTCAAGATGACGGTCAATCTCCCTCGGTCTGGGGCACCATGCAAGATCTCACCTCGTGGGGCATCAATGATCATGAGGAAGGTGAGGGATCAGTCCAGAACTACACAGCAGGACCTGGTCAATGACCTGAAGAGAGCTGGGACCACAGTCTCAAAGAAAACCATTAGTAACACACTACACCGTCATGGATTAAAATCCTGCAGCGCACGCAAGGTCCCCCTGCTCAAGCCAGCACATGTCCAGGCCTGTCTGAAGTTTGCCAATGACCATCTGGATGATCCAGAGGAGGAATGGGAGAAGGTCATGTGGTCTGATGAGACAAAAATAGAGCTTTTTGGTCTAAACTCCACTCGCTGTGTTTGGAGGAAGAAGAAGGATGAATACAACCCCAAGAACACCATCCCAACCGTGAAGCATGGAGGTGGAAACATCATTCTTTGGGGATGCTTTTCTGCAAAGGGGACAGGACGACTGCACCGTATTGAGGGGAGGATGGATGGGGAGATCCATGTATCGCGAGATCTTGGCCAACAACCTCCTTCCCTCAGTAAGAGCATTGAAGATGGGTCGTGGCTGGGTCTTCCAGCATGACAACGACCCGAAACACACATCCAGGGCAACTAAGGAGTGGCTCTGTAAGAAGCATCTCAAGGTCCTGGAGTGGCCTAGCCAGTCTCCAGACCTGAACCCAATAGAAAATCTTTGGAGGCAGCTGAAAGTCCGTATTGCCCAGCGACAGCCCCGAAACCTGAAGGATCTGGAGAAGGTTTGTATGGAGGAGTGGGCCAAAATCCCTGCTGCAGTGTGTGCAAACCTGGTCAAGAACTACAGGAAACATATGATCTCTGTAATTGCAAACAAAGGTTTCTGTACCAAAGATTAAGTTCTGCTTTTCTGATGTATCAAATACTTATGTCATGCAATAAAACGCAAATTAATTACTTAAAAATCATACAATGTGATTTTCTGGATTTTTGTTTTAGATTCCGTCACTCACAGTTGAAGAGTACCTATGATAAAAATTACAGACCTCTACATGCTTTGTAAGTGGGAAAACCTGCAAAATCGGCAGTGTATCAAATACTTGTTCTCCCCACTGTGTGTATATATATATATATATATATATATATGAAGACTTCAGATGCAAAAGCCTCTAAGTCCGTCTGATGTTTTTCTTTAAAATAAGCATTTTTGTCAGGCTCCTATGTATAGGTTTCTACCTAAGTACCGGTACTTCTGAATGGGCTGAGGCTGGGATTTAGTGGGCTTGAAGTGAAAGTATTTTATGAACGTATACTATGTGCGGAGAGCACTCACTCAGTATCGTTATCTCATTTTTGACTGAAGTGGCTTTTAGAGGCTTTTGCATTGGAAGTCTTCATATATATATATATATATATATATATATATATATATATATATATATATAAAAAAAACTATACAATATGATATTGTGCGAAATCTGTCGCCCACTGGAGCCTCATCAATAGCAGAGAAGTTGCTATGGCTATACTTACATAAAAGTTGAGGTTATCCGCTTACCCTTAAACATACCCGGGTATGTTACTAAAGCCCTATTCGGACGGCAATTGTTTCTCACGTGGAAGTCCGTAAAAATACATTTGCATGCCACCTCAGTGATAAAACTCGTGCATTCGGATGGTGATTTAGCCTATTCACGGTGGAGGAGCGAGTTTTGTGATCCTGCGCACCTGGAAACGAGCTGCTCACGTGGTCAATAACATGATTGTATGCTGTAAATAAAATGTCATATGCTTGGTATAATAAGAATAAATGCATATTTAATTTAATAATAGGAAAATAATATCCTAATTATTATTTAATTATTTAAATCTGTTTAAAAATAGGAAGATATATAGACGCACATTATAGTTAAAATGGTTTTCTGTCTTGTATTTTATCTGAAAATAAAGGATGTCATTTTATTCCACATGGAAATGAGCGGAAATAAGTTAATAATGCTGCTGGTTATTTTAACATATATAATTGCTGCCGTGATAACGGCCCATTTTAAATGTTTACATGCTTTTCTTCTTTTTATTTTTTGAGCGGTGATGAAATATATTGCTGTGTAAATACTTGCCAGCATTTCAGTAATAAAAGTTTAATTAGATCTTTAAAATGCATCCAAATTACAGCGAAGCGCAATTCTGCAGTGGTCAAAAAGGATATAAACAGTGAATTTTGAAGTGATATATTCTTGAAAACTCAGAGATGTGGATTCGAACGGCAATTAAATCACCACACGACCACACAAGGTAATTCGGCCGGGGATTTGTGCGCGGGTGGTGGGAGAAAAACACTGACATTCTGGATTCGGACGGCAATAAAATCACTGATCAATGATGAAAATATCTTATGACCCCACGAGAAACAATTACCGTCCAAATAGGGCTATAATCTGCTTTCTGGAATACCCCCCTGGTGCGAGGTCCCAGGTCAACACCCCAAAAACCCATCCACTGTCCTCCACATAATTTCACGTGTCTCCTCATAGCATCACGTATGCAGTGGCTGTATTAAGCGCACAACGAAGGAGTAGGAACAAAACACAATCTTTAATAAATCCAAAATAGTCATGAGATCGCAGGAGAAATCAAACACAACTACTTCCAACACAAATGATAACGGACCAAGAACTAAGAAAAAAAATAAGAACTAAGAAGCTTAAATACATGGGGAGTAGCCTAATTAGCGTGAAACAGAACAGGTGTAATAAAAACTAATTAACAACCAGGGAAACTAACGAGGACACAGAACAGGCAAAACAGGAACATAGCACAGAGAAAATGAAACCAAAACTGATCATACACGTTACATCTAGAGTCTCAAACTGTGCTCAGATTTGCCAATATAACAAACTATGCAATCACACATCTGAGATTTCAATATATTAAAAAAAAAAATTCTCATCAAATTTTTCCAAGATCTAACTATGCTATCCACTTAAGTTTCATAGCTTTAAACTCTTAAATGTACAATTATCTAATTGCGGAGAGATTTATTAAGTGAAATACCTGTGAAAAATGGTATCAAATTAACTTTATGCACAAGCTGTATATTTTATATTATATTGGAATATCCTAAAGATTAAATGTCAGATTACCTATTTGTATTGATGTTGTTTTAAGGGAATTAAAGTTGTGCTTATTTCCCCTGGGACTACTGAATTAAAATGAACTAATGTAGAGATTAAAAATGAAGATGGAGTTGGGGTGGAGGAGGAATAAATTGTAACAGGAGTGAGGCTACTTATATGATATTGTGATTGACAGGACTAGATGAACAAGCTCCTCCTAAACTTTCGGAAACAATTTTAGCAAAGTATACAGTTGGAAATCTTAAGGCTCTATCGGATGCCCGGGGAATAAGAGATTAAAAACTGATGATGAATGACAAAAGTGAGTTTGCCAAGGTTAAAATAATGTTAATGGGACATTGTTTTAACTCAAATGGGGGCAGATGCAGATGACTATTCTGAAAATCCCAGATCATAACTGTCTCTTGCAGACCTTGTCAAATTACTTGAGGAAGTAAGACACAAAACTGCAGAGAGACGGTGCAGTGTGTAATGCTAGTACATAGTGCAAAATGCATTAGCTGGCAACAGACTATTACAGTTCTGCTCATAAGTTTGCATACCCCTTGCAGGATACTGTACGCATTAAGAGCTGATGGGTGTAAACTTTTTGAATTGGATGATCGGGGTAATTTGTAATAATTTTGTCTTTGGGGAATCATGTAAATATCTCATGAAGCTACTAAAGGGCAGTGCTAAATGAATTTTTTTTTTTTTTTAAACAAATTAAGAAAATTGTACAGACCCCTGCTCTAATAAATCATTTTGCTGTCTTGATCATCAGTGAATGTTTTCACCTTTTTTAATAGTTGTGAATTCGGACATACTTTTTTTGTCACATATTGATTTTCACCTACTACACTGAACAAAATTATAAACGCAACACTTTTGTTTTTGCCCCCATTTTTCATGAGCTGAACTCAAAGATCTAAGACTTTTTCTATGTACACAAAAGGCCTATTTCTCTCAAATATTGTTCACAAATCTGTCTAAATCTGTGTTAGTGAGCAATTCTTCTTTGCCGAGATAATCCATCCACCTCACAGGTGTGGCATATCAAGATGCTGATTAGACAGCATGATTATTGCACAGGTGTGCCTTAGGCTGACCACAATAAAAGGCCACTCTAAAATATGCAGTTTTATCACACAGCACAATGCCACAGATGTCGCAAGTTTTGAGGCAGCGTGCAATTGGCATGCTGACTGCAGGAATGTCCACCAGAGCTGTTGCCCGTGAATTGAATGTTCATTTCTCTACCATAAGCCGTCTCCAAAGGCATTTCAGAGAATTTGGCAGTATATCCAACCGGCCTCACAACCGCAGACCATGTGTAACCACACCAGCCCAGGACCTCCACATCCAGCATCTTCACCTCCAAGATGGTCTGAGACCAGCCACCCGGACAGCTGCCATTCATCCATGACCATCACCTCATGTTGCAGCATGATAATGCACAGCACCATGTTGCAAGGATCTGTACACTATTCCTGGAAGCTGAAAACATCCCAGTTCTTGCATGGCCAGCATACTCACCAGACATGTCACCCATTGAGCATGTTTGGGATGCTCTGAATCGGTGTATACGACAGCGTGTTTCAGTTCCTGCCAATATCCAGCAACTTCGCACAGCCATTGAAGAGGAGTGGACCAACATTCCACAGGCCACAGGCCACAATCAACAACCTCATCAGCTCTATGCAAAGGAGATGTGTTGCACTGCGTGAGGCAAATGGTGTTTTCACAGCTCTCTGCAGAGTGAGTGCACACTGACAGCCTGAGAGTGAGAGCATGCAGCGGGCTGCATTTCCCTGCTTGTGTGCCGCGTCTTCTATGAGTGTGAGTGCACACAGCGGGGCTGCACATTTTCCCTGTCTGTCGTGCCGCGGCCATTTCCCTGTGCTTCTCAGCACAGAGAGAGCGTTTCTCCCCCGAAAGAACTTACACGGGTGTGACACTGCATCTTTTTCAACATGTCATTCCGCCTGTATTATTCTGGCTGTCTCTCGTGTCTGGGTCTTAAGCACGCTGAGGCGACGTTTGTGGATGCATCATGTGCCCACTGCGGGGACATGACCATCTCTGCGTTACGATCCAGATTCCAATACCTCAAGCAGGGCGGAGTCCCTTTGCCTATTCCCCGATCTAGTTCTGGTTCTTGTGGCCATAAGAACTGGTCTACTTCGATTAATAGCACTGGTGATCTAAGGATTATAGTGAGGGCTTCCCCGATGAGACAGCCTCCTCGGGCTCCTCACTTCTGCACACCGCAGCCGTTGGTGCTTCCGGAGGATCGTGGTGGCCCCTCTCGGGGGGTTCCACTCGTTTCCTTCGGGGCGCTGCCGAAGGATAGTATGTTGATCGCTGCATCGGAGGGTAAGCGTGAGTCATCTGGGGATGAGGATTTGGCTGCGCTGCCCCCTTCGGGGACTGTAGCGTTGCCCGAGTCAGACCCAGAATTGACTGCGATGCTTTCCCGGGCCGCCTGGAGTGTCGGGCTCGAGTGGAACTCTCCACTGTGTCCCGAACCCTCAAGGCTGGATGACCAATGCCATTCTTGCATGAGGAGGTGACTAGATCATGGACAGCACCTTTAACTGCCCGAAACCGGTCCAGTTCCTCCTCCCCCCTTACTACCCTCGATGGTGGGACAACTAAGGGGTATGTGGAGATCCCCCCCAGTGCGGTCAGTTGGTTGCGATGCAACTGTGTCCTAAGACCGCTAACACTTGGCGGAGTAATCCGCGTCCCGGGATGGCCTGCAAGTTCTCGTCTGCTCTCGCAGGCAAGGCTTACAGAGCCTATGGAGAAGCTGCTTCCACCCTGCATTCCATGGCGCTCCTGCAGGTCTACCAGGCCAAGGCGCTCATGGAACTGCACAAGGGTACTCCCGACTTAGGTGTTTTACAGGAACTGCGCACAGCAACGGACCTCGCTCTAAGGGTGGCAAAAGTCACTGCACAATCCCTGGGTCAGGCAATGTCCACATTAGTGGTCCAGGAGCGCCACCTGTGGCTGAACCTGGCTGATATGCAGGAGGCCGACAAAATCGGTTTTTGAACTCCCCTATCTCCCAGGCCGGCCTCTTCGGCGACGGAGACCCAGCAGTTCTCGGCTGCCCAGAAGCAGATGGAGGCTATTAAGCACATCCTGCCCCGGCGGCCAGTTGCTGCCTCCACTGCGCCGTAAGCCACAGCCCCTCTGTCTACTCGTCGCTGAGGGCACCCTCCTGCAGCCGCCTCGCCGCTCTTGTTCCCCTCTCCACAAGAGGGCAAGAAGACAGTTTGCGACACTATGCCTCGCCACTCTCTTTCCCCTCTCCACAATAGGGCGAGAATGACAGTGTGCAACGCTATGCCTCGCCGCTCTCATTCCCCTCTCCACAAGAGGGCGAGAATGACAGTGTGCGACGCTATGCCTCGCCACTCTCGTTCCCCTTTCCACAAGAGGGCGAGAATGACAGTGTGCGACGCTATGCCTCGACGCTCTCGTTCCCCTCTCCTCAGGAAGGCGAGGATGACAGGGTGCGACGCTATGCCTCGCCGCTCTCATCTGCTTCTTCAGTCGCCAGCGGACAGCAGCGTGCAGTTTGAGAATGCAACCAGGCCTTCTCACGCACCCTAGTCTGTCCAACCGTGGAGACAGGTAAGAGTCGGGTCCCTGCCCTCCACCTCGCTGCTCCTCTGCGGGTACGTCTGTGGTTCCATTGGTCCCGTTGGTACGGTTCCTGGGAGCCTGGCTAGCGCTCCCCAGACCGTCCCGCTGGCTCATTTGCACTATCAGACTCGGCTATGCGATTCAGTTCGCCCAGCGTCCACCCAAGTTCAGGGGCATCCACTTCACTTCTGTGCAAATCAGCGATGCCCCTGTCTTGCGGAAAGAGATCCTACTAAAAGTCCTACTGGTGAGGGACGGGATCGAGACGGTCCCTCCAGCCGATATGAAGACAGGGTTCTACAGCCCCTACTTCATTGTACCCAAGAAGGGAGGTGGATACGGCCAATCTTGGACTTGCGAACCTTGAATTGGGCCCTTCACAAGCTACCATTCAAGATGTTAACGCAGAAACGCATTTTCGAATGCATCCGTCCCCGAGATTGGTTTGCAGCGATCGACCTAAAGGACGCATACTTTCATATCTCGATTCTTCCCCGATTCTGCGCTTTGCTTTTGAGGGTCGGGCATATCAGTACAGAGTCCTGCCCTTCGGGCTGGCCCTGTCACCTCTAGAGCTGCAGGCTGGGCAACACCCAACACATTCGCTAGATTCTATAGACTTCATGTAGAGCCGGTATCCTCCCGTATACTCACTCCAAGTGGCAGGGAACCCGCTCAAGTGTAAGCTTGCTACGCCATTCTCGCCTGGTGGGCCAGATATGTGCGTTAATTGCTCCAGTAAGTTACCCAGAAATGGTTCCTCCGTCACCCCCGGCAGTCAGATATGGTGGAGCGTCTGGCGCCAGGCCTAACACTCGTATGCATTGAGGAACCTGTGCTAGGCTGGGTGTCCAAATGTAGCAGTCCCTGCGGCGACCCCATATGTGTATTCTTCCATGGTACGGCTACCCTGACGGCTAGCCAGTGTCTTTCCCTCGACAGAGCCTGCTCTGTCGTCTCTGCCAGTGTCGTCTCCCCCCTAACTAGGCTGGAGCCACTCCAGAGACATTCCATATGTTGTACTACCCTAAATTGGCTAGTCCATATGTGTAACTTCCACATGGTTACCTCCCTTCGGGCAGGATGTGGCTACCGCAGTGTTCCGTTTCCGATAGAAAATGCACGCTTTCCCAGTGTTATCCAAGTCTGAGAGACTTATGCAGGGCGATGGAAGGGCCAGCAACATGGCGTTTTGGTAGGGATCCCATTTCGTCTGATCATCTCTGACGTACGTCGAGGGTGACCGACTGAAAGGGAACGTCTCGGTTACGAATGGTAACCCTCGTTCCCTGAAGGAGGGAATGGAGACGTACGTCCCATCGCTATGGTTGCTGCACCATCACTGCGCCGGGTCACTAGCTCAGCTCCTCAGCGAAAACGAAAAATGGGCTGCATCCACTTATGTATTTATACCCGCACTGCGGGGGTGGAACGTGTGATGCAAAGTTCGCATGCCAATGTTCATTGGCTCGTTTAGTTTCACTTGAAGTGGATTGGGCTCGCAAGCGAGATCCCATTTCATTGGATCATCAATGACGTACGTCTCCTTCAGGGAACGAGGGTTACCATACGTAACCGATATGTTTTACATATTCAAATAAGTGGAGTTACCACAGTTAAGGCCCTGATATACTTCAAACGAAATCGAAGCACAAACTGCTGTGACGTCATTTCTAACTAAAGCAGTCCAAAACGAAGTTTGTTTGGAGTTCGAAAACAGCTTGCGGCAAAGTTTGCTCCGGCTGATAAACACCTTTGTACTGCCATTGGTCTGTGGCAATTACATAATAGGTAGGTGTGCGCTGAGACTTGCTTTCACGTGGAAATCATTTCCGGTTCATATCTTCTGTTCAGTCCGTCATGGTTGAATACGGAAGGCGGTCTGCCGGAAGCTAGATGTTTTACTTTATAACGTGTTAAATATGGATATTTTGGTAACACTTTACAATAAGGTTTCATTAGTTAACATTAGTTAATGTATTCATTAACATGAACTAACCTTGAGCAGTACATTTGTTACTGTATTTGTATTTGATCTTTGTTAACGTTAGTTAATAAAAATACAGCTGTTCATGGTTTGTTCATGTTAGTTCACAGTGCAATGTAAGATTTTAATAATAATAACGTATTAGTAAATGTTGAAATTAACATTAACAAAGATAAATAAATGCTTTATAAGTGCAGTTCATTATTAGTTCATGTTAACTAATGTAGTTAACTAATGTTAACTAATTAAGCTTATTGTAAAATGTTACCGATATTTTTCTTACAAAAACCCATCGATTCGCTTCAGAAGGCCTTTATTAACCCCCCGGAGCCGTGTGGATTACTTTTATAATGGATGGATACACTTTTTTTGGTCTTCAAATTTTGGGCTGCCATTCACTGCCATTATAATGCTTGGAAGAGCCAGGACATATTTTAATATAACTCCGATTGTATTCATCTGAAAGAAGCCTGTATTCGGCTTGAGAGTGAGTGAATCATGGGGTAATTTTCATTTTTGGGTGAACTATCCCTTTAATAAACATGACGTGACTTTATTAGAAAGCCGATTTGCAGAGCTTTTGCAAACGTATGCATGTTGCTATCAGATGCTTTTCTTATGCTTTATTTAAAAAATACTTGCTGTTTTCTCAATTTTGTTGTGTTTTTTTATTGAGAGGAAAGCACACAGCACATATTTATCTAAACTCCTCTCTCAGCAGTGTGGACTGCGTCGGTTGTTCGATAACAGTATATCGCTGGTCACGTATTCCGAACTTTTTTTACCTCTAAGCGAAGAATGAAGAAGAACTTTAAAAAAGGGGGCTTTAAAATTGACAAAGGATGACTTACTTTTGTGGAAATGGCATTATGAATTAATGTACCACTGTTGTTCTTCATAGTTTATTCTTTTAGATAAATTGAAAAACGTAAACATTGTCATTTGCAGTGTCGTGTCTTAAATGAAATGAAACGCCCTTATAAACGAAATGTCTTACTGATGACAAAACAGAAGGCTCACTACAGTTTTCAGGATTACAGTGAATGGCTTAGATCAACACAATAACAAAAGCAGCATTCTCTACACTTTCTTCAATATGATCCAACGCATTAATCAGCAAAAAAAACAGCAAATCACAACCATCACAACTATAGACCTTACAGTGCATCCGGAAAGTATTCACAGCGCTTCACTTTTTCCACAATTTGTTATGTTACAGCCTTATTCCAAAATGGATTAAATTCATTCTTTCCTCAATACTACAAACAATACCCCATAATGACAACGTGAAAGAAGTTTGTTTGAAATCTTTGCAAATTTATTAAAAATAAAAAACGAAAAAAAATCACATGTACATAAGTATTCACAGCCTTTGCCATGACACTCAGAATTGAGCTCAGGTGCATCCTGTTTCCACTGATCATCCTTGAGGTGTTTCTACAACTTGATTGGAGTCCACCTGTGGTAAATTCAGTTGATTGGACATGATTTGGAAAGGCACACACCTGTCTATATAAGGTCCCACAGTTAACAGTGCATGTCAGAGCACAAACCAAGCCATGAAGTCCAAGGAATTGTCTGTAGACCTCTGAGACAGAATTGCATCAAGACACAGATCTGGGGAAGGGTACAGAAAAAATTTCTGCAGCATTGAAGGTCCCAATGAGCACAGTGGCCTCCATCATCCGTACATGGAAGAAGTTTGGAACCACCAGGACTCTTCCTAGAGCTGGCCGCCCGGTCAAATTGAGCAATCGGGGGAGAAGGGCCTTAGTCAAGGTTGTAACCAAGAACCCAATGGTCACTCTGACAGAGCTCCAGCATTTCTCTGTGGAGAAAGAAGAACCTTCCACAAGAACAACCATCTCTGCAGCACTCCACCAATCAGGCCTGTATGGTAGAATGGCCAGACGGCACATGACAGCCCGCCTGGAGTTTGCCAAAAGGCACCTGAAGGACTCTCAGACCACCAGGAAGAAAATTATCTGGTCTGATGAAACAAAGATTGAACTCTTTGGCCTGAATGGCAAGCGTCATGTCTGGAGAAAACCAGGCACCGCTCATCACCTGGCCAATACCATCCCTACAGTGAAGCATGGTGGTGGCAGCATCATGCTGTGGGGATGTTTTTCAGCGGCAGGAACTGGGAAACTAGTCAGGATCGAGGGAAAGATGAATGCAGCAATGTACAGAGACATCCTTGATGAAAACCTGCTCCAGAGCGCTCTGGACCTCGGACTGCGGCGAAGGTTCATCTTCCAACAGGACAACAACCCTAAGCACACAGCCAAGATAACAAAGGAATGGCTATGGGACAACTCTGTGAATGTCCTTGAGTGGCCCAGCCAGAGCCCAGACTTGAACCCGATTGAACATTCCAAAATGGAAATTCAAAGACAAAATTCTAAAGTTGGCTGCGCACTTGTTTCTCTGGCGCATAAGGTCTATTAAGTTTGACTGCAGGTCTGCGGCACTACAGTATAAACTCTCTCAGTACATATCAAACGATCTGTATCAGACAACGCAATAGTGACACTGTTACTCACACTTGTGTGTTGCGACATTACTGTCGGATCCAATGTAGTTGAAATGCATCATCTTTTATTTTCAGTCTCTCTGAAAAGCCGAACTGTGTATTACTAAAAACAAATCCACAGTAAATAAAGTGTCTTAATGACGCAATCTGACCAGAACTTTGTTCATCCACGCTTTCTTAATGTTAGGATCACAAGGATAGCAATACAAAGACTATGTTTTTCCACAACTTGGCAATTCAAAACCTCTTGTAATCCTCAGAGGCATCTCTATGGTTTTGTTGCTGGAGTAACCCTGTGATTGCCTCTCTCTCGTATTTACTACATGATATGCGCAAATTTGTGGGCGGACCTAAAGAGGCAACGATGTAGAAGTAGGCGTTGATCTTCTTCTGCAGAGGAGGTCTTTCTTCGCACTATGATGTCATACTGTGACAAAATCCAAAACAAGTCGTTTTGCCAGCTTGGTTTCAATAAAAGCTGTTTTTGGACTAATAAGAAAGTTTTGAGTTCTGAAAAATACAGGATATTTTTATAGTACAATGACATCTTATATGTCAAAAGATCATATATATATATACAAACCCGATTCCAAAAAAGTTGGGACACTGTACAAATTGTGAATAAAAACAGAATGCAATGATGTGGAAATTTCTAATTTCAATATTTTATTCAGAATACAACATATATGACATATCAAATGTTTAAACTGAGAAAATGTATCATTTTAAGGGAAAAATAAGTTGATTTTAAATTTCATGGCATCAACACATCTCAAAAAAGTTGGGACAAGGCCATGTTTACCACTGTGTGGCATCCCCTCTTCTTTTTATAACAGTCTGCAAACGTCTGGGGACTGAGGAGACAAGTTGCTCAAGTTTAGGAATAGGAATGTTGTCCCATTCTTGTCTAATACAGGCTTCTAGTTGCTCAACTGTCTTAGGTCTTCTTTGTCGCATCTTCCTCTTTATGGTGCGCCAAATGTTTTCTATGGGTGAAAGATCTGGACTGCAGGCTGGCCATTTCACTACCCAGATCCTTCTTCTACGCAGCCATGATGTTGTAATTGATGCAGTATGTGGTCTGGCATTGTCATGTTGGAAAATGCAAGGTCTTCCCTGAAAGAGACGACGTCTGGATGGGAGCATATGTTGTTCTAGAACTTGGATATACCTTTCAGCATTGATGGTGCCTTTCCAGATGTGTAAGCTGCCCATGCCACACGCACTCATGCAACCCCATACCATCAGAGATGCAGGCTTCTGAACTGAGCGCTGAGAACAACTTGGGTTGTCCTTGTCCTCTTTAGTCCGGATGACATGGCGTCCCAGTTTTCCAAAAAGAACTTCAAATTTTGATTCTTCTGACCACAGAACAGTTTTCCACTTTGCCACAGTCCATTTTAAATGAGCCTTGGCCCAGAGAAAACGCCTGCGCTTCTGGATCATGTTTAGATATGGCTTCTTTTTTGACCTATAGAGTTTTAGCCGGCAACGGCGAATGGCACCGTGGATTGTGTTCACTGACAATGTTTTCTGGAAGTATTCCTGAGCCCATGTTGTGATTTCCATTACAGTAGCATTCCTGTATGTGATGCAGTGCTGTCTAAGGGCCCGAAGATCACGGGCATCCAGTATGGTTTTCCGGCCTTGACCCTTACGCACAGAGATTGTTCCAGATTCTCTGAATCTTTGGATGATATTATGCACTGTAGATGATGATAACTTCAAACTCTTTGCAATTTTTCTCTGAGAAACTCCTTTCTGATATTGCTCCACTGTTTTTCGCCGCAGCATTGGGGGAATTGGTGATCCTCTGCCCATCTTGACTTCTGAGAGACACTGCCACTCTGAGAGGCTCTTTTTATACCCAATCATGTTGCCAATTGACCTAATAAGTTGCAAATTGGTCCTCCAGCTGTTCCTTATATGTACGTTTAACTTTTCCGGCCTCTTATTGCTACCTGTCCCAACTTTTTTGGAATGTGTAGCTCTCATGAAATCCAAAATGAGCCAATATTTGGCATGACATTTCAAAATGTCTCACTTTCAACATTTGATATGTTATCTATATTCTATTCTAAATAAAATATAAGTTTATGAGATTTGTAAATTATTGCATTCCTTTTTTATTCACAATTTGTACAGTGTCCCAACTTTTTTGGAATTGGGTTTGTAATATAATTTCTGCCTCATGTGACAAGAAGCCACTGAAGTTCACAGAAGGAAGTTTTTTCAAACTGGTTGCCATTAAGTGTAATTTCCCCTTTTATATGCAATGGTGTGATTCTTTAAAAAAAAATCTTTCTTCTGATTTTTTTCAAGATTTCTATAGATATCTCCATATATCTGTTACAACACAGAAGGGATGGAGACAAGAGATACAGGTAACTGATGTTTATTTGAACAACCAGAAGAGATGACGGCAGTGCAGGTGAGTGAGCTTGGAATAAGCAAGGTTCTGATGAGGAATATTGAGTGATACAGTCTTTGTACTTGCAGGTGAAGCGGGCTGGAGACAGACTGGAACGAAGGAGACTTCTGGGAGGATCAACACGAGACGAGGGAACACGATGGAGACTTGGAGAAACACAGGAGACAGGTAAGTAGAGTTTGGTAGTCCTTAAGGTGAGCATGCAGGTAAGCACTTGATGCTAACGAGACCGGACAAAGACTGAGTGCGTGAGTCTTTTGTACTGCTGGTGATGACTGTGCAGATGAGGTGCAGGTGTTCGTGATCAGTACTCGGGTGAAGGAGTGCGCTGTGATTGGGTGATGGTGGAGCCTGGCGTGTCTGTAACAATATCACTATTATGAATTATTTCGGCCACAATACTCGAACAGTGAATGAGACCCAGGGCCTTGTTTCATTCCTGTATGAATCAGTGGTTTGAATGAATAGACTGACTGAGTGATTCAATAACTCACAAACTTCTCACCAACTAGTGGGAATAACAATGTCACCCACAGAAAGAGTCACTAAAATGGCAAAATATCTTTAGACATGTAGAGCATAGAAAACACTATTTGAATTTTCAATAAAGCAATTAAATTGTGTTAGAAACTGAGGCCTGAAGCTCTTCCACTGCTGGGTTAGGGTTATCTTTTCAGTCTTTTAAAATTATATTTTCAATGAAGGTCACAGAAAGAATGGTTGATTTTGGCAAAGAGGGGCCTGGAGGGAGATGAAGAATATTGCAGCTTGTGGAGCCACTGTGCAGTCAAAGAAAAAGGCATAACAGTCAGCATTTTTGGCAGTCAATATGGAAAATATTTCAACAAGTGAAAGCTCCTGTTATATCAGGGATTTATCCCAGGGGATATACTGTAAATCAGCTAAATGGGACTTTCTTGAAATAAAGTATTCCTGACATGGTAATTGGAAATACAGCATCCTAAATCTGTCTGTTATGAACACTATGAGCAAGAAATTTCCTTTGATCTTTAAGATGTCCTCTAATAACAATAGAAGAAGAAAGTAAGTCATACAGGTTTGGAACAACTGGAACACTGAGGGTGTAAGACTGTAAGATGCCGGGACGTCTGGGCTAAAGAACGACTACACCCAAGAAAACAAAGGATGTTTTCGGGAAATTAACATCTGAACTCACTCTTGTGCATTTAGCGTCCCCATCCGAGACGACATCACACTGAGTTAATCATCCAAGAATTGCCTTAATTTACATGTCTTTCCCTTCACTGCCTCTTCCCCCATCTCTCCTATATAATGCACCCAAAATCTATATGGGTTAATGTGAACAAGTACTATACAGTGTTATACATGTTTGGTATCATTTGAAATGTCTCAGTGCGACTGGTACAAAGGTCTCATTCTCACAGAAGTAAAGCAAAAGGTAACAAAGGTTTTAAAAGTTTAGAGATATTTTGCTTATTGTGGTGGGTGTGTCCTCTGCCAATTGGTCTTTACCTCCTGTCGTCAATTACAGGTCTATAGGACTTGATTAATGCTAATTCCCATTGTAAACTCATGTTTACATTTGAAAGAGTTTTCTGTCTTGGTCTGGTATTTAAGGAGATGTTGCAGAAGGGTCAGGGGGCGAACCTTTATACAGGTCAGCCCGTAACGCTTCTAGACTTCTAGACACTCTAGTGCTATGTAATTTTCAGAAGTCAGGTATCCATCTTTTACTCTTTACTTCAGAACGTTTGATGTTATGTATGGATTATCTTTGAACTGATTATGTAATTGGCATGATACATTTACCTGACTAATAATAAATTGTTACACTGATTTATTCTGACTTACTCTGGAATTATTGTTGCGTTAAGTCCATAACACCGCAAATCTACGCTCAGGTTAGTAGCGGACTAGAACACAGTTTTGGTGAAGCATAAGGGCACACCAGACTGATGTTTTAGAGCTCCGACTAACACATTGGCATTAGGTACGTAGGTACTGTAGAGGCTAGTGGACCTAATGGGTCTTCCGTTTATAGCAACAAAAAGTTGTTAGAACAATCTAAATAGGGTGAGCCTCAACTCCTGATTATTGTAATATTATTCCAATTACGTGTACGTGGGAAACCACGGCATGATTATGTGAAGTTACCATTAGAGGAAGTTAAGTTGGTCGCTTGGTTCTATGGTAATGGTCATGGCCTCTGATTAGATATAGTCTTGCATTAATTAAGTGGGTTCAGATCTAAGGGGACTGAAGAAAAAATATTCTAGAATGATCAACGTGGAGCATGGGCGTCTAGGATATCAGTTAATCGCTTCTGTCTAGTGACCAAGACTGACTAGTTTGTGATAAAGAGATCGTAATCCGGCCGGTGTGAGACTCAAAGTGTTATTGAGATCCGGATGAACAGGTATAATTTCAATAAAGAGTTAAACAGATTAATCAAATGTGTAGTTAAACTATTATACAAATGACCAAAAAATTAATTGGCATTCTAACCTAAATTCGAGGTCGTGATAAAATGGAGTCAGATAAAAGTAAATTTGAATTAAATTACTTTGCCCCGCTGAAAAGACAGAACGCGCAGAAACCTTCACCCGCTAATCGTAAGCTGTCATTGGGACGACTGGGCGGGCCTTACAAGGGTGAGTAAATGATAACAGAATTTTCATTTTTGGGGTCAGTTATGCACAATGCTGATGCAGAAGACATTGATAGGAGTGAGGAAACAGAGGAAAAATAGAGTTAGATAAACAAGACTAATGTACAGTGTATAAGACACAAGAAGTGTTGCAGGTAGACAAAGTTAATTACATAAGGAAGAAATGCTAAAGTGGTGGGGAAAAATGAAAAGAAAGGTGTGCCATGGCTCCTCATCCAACAACACCTAACAACTTCTTACTGTGGGCTCATATAAAAACACTTGTTATGCTGTAACTTCACCTAGTGGGTATTTTGCCATTGACAATATGCAGTATTCCACTTTCTGTAAAACTCAAGCTAACACTTTAGCAGGAAAAAATCCTGCTCTTTGGTTTGATCTGTGGATGTGGCACTGGAATTCCAATTGAATTTATGTGTCAAAATAGAGGACATATATAGAGGAATACGTTAGTGAAATACATACACCGATCAGGCAGGTACAGTGAATAACACTGATTATTTCTTCATCACGGCACCTGTTAGTGGGTGGGATATATTAGAAAGCAAGTGAACATTTTGTCCTCAAAGTTGATGTGTTAGAAGCAGGAAAAATGGGCAAACGTATGGATTTGAGCGAGTTTGACAAGGGCCAAATTGTGATGTTCTAGACGACTGGGTCAGAGCATCTCCAAAACCGCAGCTCTTGTGGGGTGTTCCCGGTCTGTAGTGGTCAGTATCTATCAAAAGTAGTCCAAGGAAGGAACAGTGGTGAACCGGCAACAGGGTCATGGGCGGCCAAGGCTCATTGATGCACGTGGGGAGCGAAGGCTGGCCCGTGTGATTCGATCAAACAGACGAGCTACTGTAGCTCAAATTGCTCAAGAAGTTAATGCTGGTTCTGATAGAAAGGTGTCAGAATACACAGTGCATCGCAGTTTGTTGTGTATGGGGCTGCATGGCCACAGACTAGTCAGGGTGCCCATGCTGACCCCTGTCCACTGCCGAAAGCGCCAACAGTGGGCACGTGAGCATCAGAACTGGACCACCTGGTCTGATGAATCACGTTTTCTTTTACATCACGTGGATGGCTGGGTGCGTGTGCGTCGCTTACCTGGGGAACACATGGCACCAGGATGCACTATGAGAAGAAGGCAAGCCGGCAGAGGCAGTGTGATGCTTTGGGCAATGTTCTGCTGGAAAACCTTGGGTCCTGCCATCCATGTGGATGTTACTTTGACACGTACCACCTACCTAAGCATTGTTGCAGACCATGTACAGCCTTTCATGGAAACGATATTCCCTGGTGACTGTGGCCTCTTTCAGCAGGATAATGCGCCTTGCCACAAAGCAAAAATGGTTTAGGAATGGTTTGAGGAGCACAACAACGAGTTTGATGTGTTGACTTGGCCTCCAAATTCCCCAGATCTCGAACCAACTGAGATTCTGTGGGATGTGCTGAACAAACAAGTCCGATCCATGGAGGCCCCACCTTGCAACTTACAGGACTTAAAGGATCTGCTGCTAACATCTTGGTGCCAGATACCACAGCACACCTTCAGGGGTCTAATGGAATCCATGCCTCGATGGGTCAGGGCTGTTTTGGAAGCAAAAGGGGGACCAACAAAATATTAGGATATATATATATGCCTATCGGTGTATATCAGCGTAACAAACTTGTTTTCATTACTGTAAATGTACACTATAGGCTTGTGTTCCCTGAACAAGCAAAAAGAGTGAATAATCCTTTATAATTCACCAAAGTGTTATGTGGGGAGCAATACTGAAAATGGAACGGTGATATACATTCTCATGAAGGCTATACCCTTAATTAAAAAAATATCAGTTTAAGGAGAAGGCTTTTTGGCACAGTGAAGGTGAATGATGCTGTGCATCCAGACTTGTTTCAGTATACAGTGATGTGGCCTTCACAGATAAGGTTTAGCAAGATTCAGTGGAGTCCTATTTGTGATTGAGTTTCTCAAACCACCAGGCATAGTTTGGTGGCTGCTTTAACTCTGCTGACTGAAATTAGTGTCCTTGTTGGACAAACAAATGACATGATCAGCTCTGCCAAAGCTTTTAAGTACAAATTACCACTGATCCGTCTCCAGCTTCAGTGCCATGGCTTGCTTTACTCGTCAAACCATTAAGGCAATTAAGTGTATGTTAGCTTGATGAGCACTTGACATACTTTGAATAAGCTGTGCCTGTGATATTGGCATGTTTCCCATTTTAGTACAGAAATAGAATTGGATTGGACTTCAATCTGGCCACACTAGCAGAGTTTTGTTACTTTGACTGTCATTTTAGTAGAGGACTTATTATTATAAAACATATTTTATAAAACGGTTAGCCTTTTTATAAAATATGTTTTATAACAATGAAGCAAGCAAGGGTGAAGCAAGCGGTCATAACCGTGTTGTACCGTGAATAAAACACAGCTATTGTCCAATCAGAATCCTTGATTCTGATTGGTCAATAGCTGTGTTTTATTCACAATACAACACTGTTGCTAATTGGTCAATAGCTGTTTTATTCACGACACAACACGGTTATGACCGCTTGCTTCACCCAACGGTTCTCTGTATCATATATATGATATAAAACACAGGATATAACAGACAACAGGCACACTTTATTGAAAAAGTACAAATATTCCAACTGTTCCGAGGCCAAACGATTGATTTGTGTGAAGAAAAGACCCAAAAGCAATCACCGTCTCCATCTGCCGCACCCCGGCGTCACAATGAAGACGTCACAGGTACCTCTCGGCGTCACTCTAACGAAGTCTTCTTCTGGATGAACTGGGAACTCCATTGCTTTCAATGGGAAACCTTTGGCGTCAACAAAAGACACAAATTCTATTCTGAAGAAGTCTCATTTAGAACACATCGCGATGTTTGGCATCAGTTCACGTGTGCCACGGGTGAGTAATCATACATATTATGTCCTAATGTTTGATATAAAGTATTTTCTGCTTGTCGTTATTGATCAGATTATGTTCAGAAACCAATTCCTGGTTCCTCAATTCCTGCACATATTTATCGTGATTTTTGTAAATCAGTTGTGCCCCTTCTTGGAAAGTAGTCGGATGTCCCACACACTGTCAGAAAGTTTATATTAAGTCCATTGTATTCTTTAAAATTATTACAAATTGGGCCCTGTCTGTTCATGTTGCAATGTTACATGATGTCTCTTCACAACTCATAACCTACCTCTGTTTGCAAGAGCGGAAATGCTCATTTGACTTGTCACATGACATCAGATATTCGATTATTTTGTCATAATCCGATCAGTTACACTGCTGATAACGTCCCGTTTGCATGTAAATCATGTTATTTTTAAACAAATTCATATGAATATAGCTTGCTATTAAAGATATACTTTTAATAATGGAAATGCCCACATATCACACATATTTAACATTTAATTATGCAACACTTAGAAAGAAATTCTACAGTTATGTATAAACTGACAACATCATCATCAAGTCCTGTGCTGGGCACATTGTATTCGATGTGTGGCCACACTCTTCACATCTTCCCATGAGACACCGGCATTCTTCAGGTCTTCATGAAACATCTGTCTCCATGTCTTCCTTGGTCTTCCCTGTTCTCCTGTGTCCTCCTGGTAGTGTCCACTTCATAACTGTGTTTGGGTGTTGTTGTTCGGGCATGCATAGGATGTGTCCAGAGAGGTGCACCCTTCGCTCTGTCACAGTTTCTCAAAGTCTTCACGTGGAGTCCCACTTCTCCTCATGACCAATATTCATAAACTGTACTTGATGTCTGCCTGTGCCTTTATCAAAAAAGCATCAGTGCTCATCAGGAGTTTTAGTAAAGGACATATTTATTGCCATCCACTAGTTCTAGTCATGCAGCGACTTCATGATGCTATAGTCCAATGTATATATCTGCATTTGTATGTAGCAGGTGTTTGTTCGAACAATTGAAGATAGTGAGAAGAATACCTTTTGAAAACAATCAATAGTTATTCATTAAACCTTTTATTACAGTTGTCACTATAGTAAATGTCCATCATAACTACATCTATGGTATCATTATATCACTACCTGGTTAATGTAAATGTAACATGAATATATTTTATAGAAGTATTTTCTTGCTGAAAATGGTTAACATTTATAATAATCATTAACTATTTTAATTTGCCTTTCATTTAGTTACAATAAAAGTGAACAATAATCACAAGGATATAGTATTCAAGTAAATGTAAAAGAATGTAAAATCTTCTTAATTTGTTTGCCTATTTATTTTTAAAGGGAAGAAACAAATATATTTTCAGATAACAAAGTTGCACCTCATCTCTTGGTTTGTACTTAAAGTTATGTTTCACTATATTACCTCTGTGTACATTATTATTTTTATAATTAACTGATTTTTATACTGTTGTGCAGTAGTTTGGGCACTACATTTGTCTTTAAACAGTTTGACATCAAATACTGGAATATGCTTACAAAATTGTGTGCATTCATTATGCTTTTGTTACATTTATTTTAATTCCAGGAGTTCAGATGGTGAAGGATGGCATAAAGAAGTGATTAAATTTATACCTTTAATATACTAATATACACTCACCTAAAGGATTATTAGGAACACCTGTTCAATTTCTCATTAATGCAATTATCTAATCAACCAATCACATGGCAGTTGCTTCAATGCATTTAGGGGTGTGGTCCTGGTCAAGACAATCTCCTGAACTCCAAACTGAATGTCAGAATGGGAAAGAAAGGTGATTTAAGCAATTTTGAGCGTGGCATGGTTGTTGGTGCCAGACGGGCCGGTCTGAGTATTTCACAATCTGCTCAGTTACTGGGATTTTCATGCACAACCATTTCTAGAGTTTACAAAGAATGGTGTGAAAAGGGAAAAACATCCAGTATGCGGCAGTCCTGTGGGCGAAAATGCCTTGTTGATGCTAGAGGTCAGAGGAGAATGGGCCGACTGATTCAAGCTGATAGAAGAGCAACTTTGACTGAAATAACCACTCGTTACAACCGAGGTATGCAGCAAAGCATTTGTGAAGCCACAACACGCACAACCTTGAGGCGGATGGGCTACAACAGCAGAAGACCCCACCGGGTACCACTCATCTCCACTACAAATAGGAAAAAGAGGCTACAATTTGCACGAGCTCACCAAAATTGGACAGTTGAAGACTGGAAAAATGTTGCCTGGTCTGATGAGTCTCGATTTCTGTTGAGACATTCAGATGGTAGAGTCAGAATTTGGCGTAAACAGAATGAGAACATGGATCCATCATGCCTTGTTACCACTGTGCAGGCTGGTGGTGGTGGTGTAATGGTGTGGGGGATGTTTTCTTGGCACACTTTAGGCCCCTTAGTGCCAATTGGGCATCGTTTAAATGCCACGGCCTACCTGAGCATTGTTTTTGACCATGTCCATCCCTTTATGACCACCATGTACCCATCCTCTGATGGCTACTTCCAGCAGGATAATGCACCATGTCACAAAGCTCGAATCATTTCAAATTGGTTTCTTGAACATGACAATGAGTTCACTGTACTAAAATGGCCCCCACAGTCACCAGATCTCAACCCAATAGAGCATCTTTGGGATGTGGTGGAACGGGAGCTTCGTGCCCTGGATGTGCATCCCACAAATCTCCATCAACTGCAAGATGCTATCCTATCAATATGGGCCAACATTTCTAAAGAATGCTTTTAGCACCTTGTTGAATCAATGCCACATAGAATTAAGGCAGTTCTGAAGGCGAAAGGGGGTCAAACACAGTATTAGTATGGTGTTCCTAATAATCCTTTAGGTGAGTGTATATCCCAACCCTAACCCTAAGCATTTCTGCACACTTCAATGAACTACAGCGCCATGTTTCCCATTGCATTGATACAATGACAGAGATATATAAGTAATGTAGTTTAAAACGTTTAATAATGAAACAATAAATGTTAAGTAAATGACATCTTTAATGGACAACTGGATATCTAAATATGTTCATTGTGCAAACCTTTATGACATATATAAGGGGCAGGCTGAAATTTGATATTTTACTGTGAGCACTTTTAAAAAACCTTTATGCCAGCTTTCCATATATGTCCCAACATTATTTAGTAAACATAGCATAAGCAGTTGTCCTGCCGATTTTCTCTGTGATACGCTAACCAGACTTTGAGTTACAGCCATTTGAAATGTGCTTTTTTTGCTCTTCCAGGGGCCGCTACTGGGTCCCTGGGGGTGGAAGGGCAGTAAAATCTACAAGGATCTGAGTATTTTCTCTTTTCTATTCTAACATCATGCTTGTATTAGGTTCCCTTTCAGTCAGTCACGTTCGGCATACGTCGGACGTCACCGACGAATTGGGATCACTTCTGGGAGCCCTATCAGCTTTGAGTGTATACAGAACGAGCCAATGCACATTGCCGTGCGAGATTTGCATCTCGCGCTCCGCCCCGCAGCGCGGGTATAAATACGGAAGCGGATGCAGCGCACATTTGTCATTCACTTCGGAGCCGAATGTTCTCTCTGCTAAAGAGTGTTTCAACTGTTGAATCAGAGAGAACGAGAGAGAGAGAGAGAGGAGAAGAGTTCGAGTGCTGCGAGGGAAGGCACGATCAGCGAGGACCGTGATCTCACTGAGAGATACAAAACTGCTTTTTACATAGCATTCTCTGTTGGTTTGGTGAGGGCGTTCCTGTACAGTGAGTGCATACACAGGGCTGCACTATCTTTCTGTGTTTTGCCGCGGTCATCTCCCTGGGTGCTTCAGCACACTTAAAAGAGCTTTTTCCCCTAAAAGAGTACACGGGTGTGACACTGCGTCTTTTTCAAGATGTCATTCCACCCGTGCGTTTCTGGATGCGGTCGTTCCCTGTCACCAGCTGACGGTCACAATCGCTGTCTTACGTGCCTGGGCATTCAGCACGCTGAGGCAGCGTTTGTGGATAGTTCATGTACCCACTGCGGGAACGAGACTCGAGACTCACCTACCTTCGGGAAGGCGGAGTCCCCTTACCTATGCCCCGATCTAGAGCTATTCCTGCTGGACAGCAGAATAGAGCTACTTCAGCGAATAGCCAGGGTGACCTGAGGATCACGGTTAGGGCTACCCCGCCGAGGCAAACTCCGTGAGCCCCTAATCCCTCTGAAGCGTCGCAGCCAGTTGAGTTACCGAAAGAGCGGGCTGGCCCCTCCCATGGGCGTCCAGTGGTGACTTTCGGGGCTCCAGCAAATGACAGCATGTCGATCTCTGAATCGGAGGGGGAGCTTCAGTCATCTGGGGATGAAGACTCGGCTGCGTTGCCTCCCTCTGGGAGAGTGGCGTTGCCCGAGATGGACCCAGAGTTGACGGCTATGCTTGCCCGGGCCACCGAAAAGGTCGGGCTTGTGTGGAACCCTCCACTGTGTCCCGAGCCTTCTAGGTTGGACGATTGGTATCTCGGGGCGGCCCGCGCTGGTTCTCACCACCCCACCCCAGTGCCTTTCTTCCCGGAAGTGCATGAAGAGCTCACTAGGTCGTGGACGGCACCTTATTCTGCCAGAAACCGGCCCAGTGGCTCTTCACTCCTCACTACCCTCGATGGCGGGCCAGCCAAGGGGTACGTGGAGATCCCGCCATTGGAACGGGCCATCGCGATGCAACTGTGTCCGGCGTCCGCTTCCTCCTGGCGTGGTAATCCACGTCACCCATCCAAGGCCTGTAAGTTTACGTCCGGTCTAACGGGAAAGGCTTACAGAGCCTGTGGACAGGCTGCGTCCGCCCTGCATGCCATGCCGTTGCTCCAGGTGTACCAGGCCCAGGCGCTTATGGACATGCACGAGTGTAGACCTGACCCAGAGCTTCTCCGGGAGCTTTGCGTACGAGGGGCGGGCATATCAATACAAAGTCCTACCCTTCAGGCTGTCCCTGTCGCCCCATGTCTTTACGAAGGTCGCGGAGGCGGCCATTGCTCCCATGAGAGAGCGTGGTGTTCGCATTCTCAACTACCTCGACGACTGGCTGATTCTAGCCCAGTCGAGAGAGCAGTTGTGCGAACACAGGGACATGGTGCTCTGTCACCAGAGCCAGTTGGGACTTCGGGTCAACTGGGAAAAGAGCAAACTCTCCCCTCTGCAGAGGATCTCTTTTCTCGGTATGGAGTTGGACTCGGTAAATCTGACAGCGCGCCTCACAGAGGAGCAGGTCTTGTTAGTTGCGCCGTACTGGCCCAACCGGACCTGGTTCCCGGAACTAGTGCTCCTCGCAACAGCACCTCCTTGGCCCATTCTTCTGAGGAAGGACCTTCTGACTCAGAGACGGGGCACCCTATAGCACCCACGTCCAGACCTCTGGAAACTCCATGTCTTGTCTGGACGGGACACGGAGGTTCTAGGTAATCTGCCACAAACTGTGGTAGACACCATCACTGCGGCTAGAGCCCCCTCTACGAGGCGCCTCTATGCTCTATGCCTGTTCGTCGAGTGGTGCTCTTCTCAACGAGAAGACCCCCGAAGGTGTTCGATGAGTTCTGTGCTTTCCTTCCTGCAAGATGGGTTGGAGCGAAGGCTGTCTCCCTCCACCCTCAAAGTGTATGTTGCCGCTATCGCTGCACATCATGATGTAGTTGATGGTAAGTGTTTGGGGAAGCACGATCTGATCGTCAGGTTCCTGAGGGGAGCGAGGAGACTAAATCCGCCGTGCTCTCACTCTATACCCTCTTGGGACTTGTCTCTGGTGCTAACGGCACTGCAGAGAGCGCCCTTTGAACAATTACAGTCAGCAGAGTTGAAAATCTTGTCTTGGAAGACAGTGCTTCTGACTGCATTGGCTTCCGTTAAGAGGGTAGGGGACCTGCAGGCATTTTCGGTCGACGAATCGTGCCTGGAGTTCGGGCCGGCTAACACCCGGATATGTGCCCAAGGTTCCCACCACTCCCTTCTGGGACCAGGTGGTGAACCTGCAAGCGCTGCCCTTAGAGGAGGCAGACCCAGCCCTGGCTTTTCTCTGTCCCGTCTGCGCTCTGCGGTTATACGTGGACAGAACGCAAAGCTTTCAGGACCTCAGAACAGCTCTTCATCTGTTACGGTCCCATATGTGTATTACGCGGGGCGCTGGAAGTGGCAACAGCCGTGGCGTTTTCCATAGGGAATGGAGACTTACATCCCGTCGCCACGGTTGCTGTACCATCACTGCACGGCCGAGTCACTAGTTCGGCTCCTCAGTGAGAAACAAATGTGCGCTGCATTCGCTTCCGTATCTATACCCGTGCTGCGGGGCGCAGCGCGAGATGCAAATCTCGCACGCCAATGTGCATTGGCTCGTTCTGTATATACTCGAAGCTGATAGGGCTCCCAGAAGTGATCCCAATTTGTTGGTGACGTCCGTCATACGTCTCCGTTCCCTCCTTCAGGGAACGAGGGTTACATACGTAACCGAGACGTTTTGATGGGTATTGTGAGACCATCTGATGAAATACAGAAATATTTGAAAGAAATGTTGTAATATAATTATTATTAATATTTATTTTCTTTTATGGATAAACACTAATAAATATAATGGATGAACCCGCAACAATGTGCCATTATCCAATTTCCAGTGTAAACAAAAACTATTCATCTATTTACACTTCACTATTATTATTACATATAGGATAATGCACCATTAAGTAAAATAACAAAAGAAACATTGCCAAAATTTAATCTTCACTTGCCTGACATCGTTAATGTGCATGCTTTAATTTTTATTGCAGTAGTAGATGCAGTAGTAGTTATGCCTGAAGTGTTTGCAGCAATATAGCTCACTGCAACCTCTTGTAATTCACATACCTTCCCTTTATTTTACTGAAAACTAGCATACTTGTCACAACATGTATATGCAAGTATATGCAACTTTTTGGTGCATTGTTGTCCCAAATATAATATAACCAGATCAAAAATGTTTATATCTTAGATACAAGAATCATGGTAATTAATTAAACTAAAAAAACTCGTAAAATTGTGTATTTACTGTACCAAACACCATACACAATATTCAACATACTTTATTACACAACAATTTATTGGAGGATACAGTATACAGTTGAAGTAGCATAAAAGACAAATGAGATTCAAGATAAATAAAAATGGGTCTTCAAAAATACATTAACATCATATGAATCCATTCACAGCTGCTGAAGCCACACACATGAGTGCCACAGAATCCCATCCAGTCAACTATGATACAGAAAACAGATTTGATATTGTGTTGGAAAATAATGATTCATTATTATCACAGCTAAACTGGTTTCTTGCTTTTCCCTGTACATGTCTCTATCATGTCATGTTCTTTCATGTTCTTCTTCTTCTAAACAGTTTGTTCAGTTGTACCCTACAGTATAACTGATGAACAGAACATGTGATCACTGATGTGGTGTAGCTTTTTCTCAACCAGAGGAATAAGTCATAACATCCCATTGTCAGGCGTTCTCCAGTCCTGGTCTAAAAGTAAAACAGAAAACACAATTCATATTAAGTGTAATGTACAGTCAGGTCAGTCTATGTTCTGCATGATTTAAGCAGTGGTGGGCTACTCTGGCCCTCAGCGTCCACTGTCCTGCAGATTTAGCTCCAACCTCAAACCCACCTGCCTATAATTGTCTATAAGTAAACCTGAAGACTTTGGTTAAAAATTTCAGGTGTGTTCGATTAGGCTTAGAGGTAAACTCTCCACCTCAAAAATGCCAGAGTTGCCCATTCTTGATTTAAATTTACAAAGCAGCAGTCAGTACATTATATAATATACACATTGAAGTATTATGTATATAATATTGCAGCACATAATATTAGCCAAGTACTGAACAAAAAGAATTTTTCCCATATCAACAGTAACCTGTTTTAAAAGATCTTTTAGAAAGGCATGGTCTCTTCTGAGCCTTTGCCAGTGATGCTTGATTTCTTTCAAGGCAACATACTCTTCTGTCACTTGTTTCAGGAGCATCACTTGTGATAGCCTGTATAATGTAAAATTGTTAAAATACTGCAATACAAATTTCATGGTAAGAATTAAGTCTTGTGCCTCTGTATCTATTTCTTACCATGCTTATGAAGCACCCATGGCCATGCATAGTTCTCAGAGACCGGAGTTTTTGCCTCTTGCATTCCTCCGTGGCTGCACACTAGTCTTTTTCCTGTAGAATCTTCTGAAGTTTGTGCCTTCTCTTGCTATCCATCTTAAAACACAAATGCAATGTGTTTTAGTCTGTGGAGTATAAGGCCTTGTTTCAAGCCAAAGAACTAACCAGATATTACACATAATTCAAAGAACATTTACTATTTGATTCCTAATATATGCCACAACTCATTATCTTCCAGAGCTACCCAGAACCATCCATGGTCTACAAAACAATGGAGCAATGTACCTGTAGTTTATATCAACTAAATGCTTTTTATCACACTTGTCTGCTTTTATCTAAGAAAAACAGATGGTGCCGTTTTTAAGAACTTAAGTTCAAAAGTGTTTCAGCCTTTATGCTAAAAGGCAATAATTGTAATAATAATTGTGTAAAAATGGAAAATATATATATATATATTTTCTATTTTAGATAAATCCAAGATACAGAACCTCATTTGCTCATTTTAGGAGTTATAAAAAGATTTAGACATGAATAATGGTGCATATTTTATCAGAGTAGAAAGAATGATCACTGCTGAAATGAATAGTCCTTTGAGAGATCAACATCAAATTCTGTACTACATATTACAGCATTGCTTCAATACAAGACATACCAATGGACTTGCGCACCTTTCTGTCTTCTTCGGGCACAAGATGGCCATGTTCCTTCCTCACCCTAAACAAAGGACTTATTCGATTAGCTTGCTTCGATATAAGGTGTGGTCTTCCTTCTCCTCTGTAAAACAAGAAAGTCTTTACTTACTCTATGTGCAATTACTATTGTTTTTGAAACATATAAATTAAGAAAGTTACAATAAAGTTAATTTACCATACGATTCAGGAGAGGATTTGATAAGTAAATACTGATATACTAAAAATATTCTAGAAACTTTACCTGGGAAGGGCTGATTACGGCAAGATTCCCTGCGACTCACTAGTAGGTCTTGTGAGGGTTGGCTCTTAAAAGAGCTGTTGAGTTTGATATTGTAGAGATCTTAAAAAGAATAATAATAAAATAAAAGTAATCTGCAAGTAATCCTGCAAGACAGAAAGGAAGGTAATTTTATTACATTGCATGCAAGTTGTGAGTTTATACATAACTGTGTTTCTTTCTGTAAAAAGTGTTGCATAATTAAATGTTAAATGCATTTATGTAATAAGTTCATATGTGGCATTTCCATTATTAAAAGTATATCTTTAATAGCAAGCTATATTCATATGAATTTGTTTAAAAATAACATGATTTACATGCAAACGGGATGTTATCAGCAGTGTAACTGACCGGATTATGACAAAATAATCGAATATCTGATGTCATGTGACAAGTCAAATGAGCATTTCCGCTCTTGCAAACAGAGGTAGGTTATGAGTTGTGAAGAGACATCATGTAACATTGCAACATGAACAGACAGGGCCCGATTTGTAATAATTTTAAAGAATACAATGGACTTAATATAAACTTTCTGACAGTGTGTGGGACATCCGACTACTTTCCAAGAAGGGGCACAACTGATTTACAAAAATCACGATAAATATGTGCAGGAATTGAGGCAGTAGCCAATGGCAGCAGTAGTAGTAAAAACTGCAGGATTATGTACGAGTATATATACAAATATGTACGAGTATCATACGAATTTGACAACTTGTTAAATCTTGTGAATTATTAAGACTTAGAATATGTTCTTACTGACTGAGCCATGGGGTTTGTAAGAATAAGTTTAAGTAACAACAAATGCTTGATAAATGTTTGAAAAAGGGTTCAAACCAACACATACATACCATTTCAAATATTTGCTGTTGCAGCTTTCGGTCTTCTCCGTTTACTTCTCCACAAACAAGAATGGGCTGACTGAATCCGAAAGGCCCTTTTGGTCTTTTCAGGTAAAAAAAAAGAAAGAGAAAAAAAAGTCATAATATATAATATATAGCATTATAGGCGAGAGTGGGGTAAGATGAGCCATTTTTTACTTATGTGGTCCTCAAGATAAGAGAAAATAAGGCAGAAGTACAATGAAAGTATCTGAAGTAATTTCAGGATGTTTGCTATCATTTTAAATGATCAGAATACATCTATGACAAAGGGTTCTAAAAAATATGGCTTCTTATAAAAAAGTGTTCCTGTGACTCAATTTACCCCAGGAGAGTAAGTTGATCCGAGCCAGTGGGTAAGTTGCACCATCTGGGTGTAAACGGACCATCTAATTGAATCTGAATCAAACCCATGTGAAATTGTAAAGATAATTTACCTATTTTAAAAACACCTTCAATTATCAAATTACCTTTTACAAATAGTCCTATTTCTTTTCTTAAAGCTAATTTAAACAACATAAAACCAACCAAATGAAGTTGAAATTTCAATATCTTTAATTTCTGAAACTATATGTTGAACACCCAAAAAAAGACTAAACAGAGTTTGCTGAGTAAAATTAAATAAAAATTAAATAAAATCAAAACTGAATTAGAATGAATAAATAAATGTCTGTAACGCCACGCCAGCAGAGGGAGCCATCTCCCAAATACTGACTGGGATCTGCTCCCTCTACTGCTTCTACTTTCACTTCCTGTTTGGTGACTATTTAGCCAGAGAAGCTGTATCCATACTTTGCGAAGTATTGCCAGTCACACCGTCATACTGAGTGTTTTCCTTGTTTACTTGATTGCCGTCCACGTGTATGTTTCTGCCTGTTCATTTTTGATTATCTGGATTATCCCTTTCTGTCTTGGTTGCCTGATTGGAGTGATATCTGTTTTTGACCTACTGTCTGTCTGCCACTCTGCCTTTGGATTATCCCTTGTGTATGTTCACAGATTGGACTGATTTTCTGGTATTGACTCATAGCCTGTCTAACGGTATTTGTTTGTTCCTGCTGCTGCTCAATAAACACTCTGCAGATGGATTCTACTTCGGACTCCTCATCCTCATTACAGTATACTTCGCCGCACATGAATCCAGCAGAAGTAGCCAACCTGCAAGCGGCGTTGGCTTACCAGACCGAAGCCATACAGGGCTTTCAAGAGCAGCTCGTTCAACTCCGATCAGTCAATGAACATCTGACTCACTACATCCGCTCACTTCCTCCACCCTCGCTAAACACGGTAAGCCTTGCTCTCCCTGACAAGTTTGATGGGTCTGCTGAACATTGTAGAGGCTTTATTTGCCAAGTCAGAATATACTTCGATCATCAAAGAGAGAAGTTCAAGTCAGATAAAAAGTGTGCAGTTTTAATGACGTTATTGACTGGCAGAGTGATCGACTGGGCTTCTGCTGTGTGGGATAGTGACGTGCGAATTAAAACCTCTGTGGATTATTTCATTCAACAATTGCGAGAAGTGTTTGAATATCCTGCGGGGGGCAAGGATATATCAACACAACTTCTTCACCTCTCCCAAAACAACCGCACAGTAGCTGACTATGCAGTAGAGTTTAGAACGCTGGCAGCCCAGAACGGTTGGAATGATATCTGTCTTAAAGCCGTATTTCAGCTAAGTCTCAGCTCCGAACTACAAACAGAGTTGGCGTGCAAAGGTGATGATTTATCGTTTTCTGAGTATGTAAATCTGGCCATACGTATTGACAACCTCATGAGACAAGCTCCCCGATGAAGAGGTACAAGAGGAGTTCAACAGAGTCATGTAACCCCTGCATTCAGTGTAACACCCACTGAAACTAAGGTCAGTGATGAACCTATGCAACTAAACTTCTCAAGGCTTTCTGAAGAGGAGAGAACAAGATGTCGACAGCTCCGCCTGTGCTGTTACTGTGGCGAGGCAGGTCACCGCAGCTCAGGATGTCAACAGAAGAGCCGAACTGTCTCTAGGGTATATATCGAACACTTTGCATTACTTAGCAATAAGTCCTTCACACTTCCTGTTACTCTAAGAACTGAGAATCTCTCTGTTAATTTGACAGCGATGATAGATTCTGGAGTTGCCTTGAACCTGATCAACAAGGACCTCACCCGAAAATATAACATCCCGGTTCAACCCTGCACTCCGCCAATCAGGATCAAGGCAATCGACGATACACCCATCGGAGAAGGAATAACTCATCAAACAAAAACTGTAACTCTCAATGTGGGACTGTTTCATCAAGAATCCATTTCTCTGTACCTCATGGACTCTCCCAAGCATGACCTCATTCCGTGGCTGAACACTCACGACCCAAGCATCTCCTGGCAGCACGGTGAGCTAACTCATTGGTCTGATTTCTGCATGAATCATTGTTTTACTGCAAACTCCCTTCCATGTCTCACAACCAGAGTGGAAAGCCCTGAAACAAACCTAAAAGTTGAAATCCCAGCATGCTACCATGACTTAATGGAGGTCTTCAGTAAAGTCAAGGCGACCCAATTACCTCCTCATCGTCCTTGGGATTGTGCAATCGACCTTCCTCCTAAGAGTAAGGTTTATCCTCTGTCCCAAAATGAAAGTCAAGCCATGGAGGAATATATTAGGCCCTGAATTCTGGCTTTATTCGACCTTCCACATCACCAGCCGCTGCAGGTTTTTTCTTCGTCGAGAAAAAAGATGGAGGTTTGAGACCTTGTATCGATCACAGAGGACTAAATAATGTCACCGTGAAATTCCGCTATCCCCTTCCACTAGTACCCTCAGCTTTAGAACAACTGCGTGAAGCTACCATCTACACCAAGCTTGATCTGCGAAGCGCTTACAATCTGATCAGGATCAAAGAGGGTGACGAATGGAAGACTGCCTTTCTTACCTGTCTGCCTTGCTGCAGAGTTTTTGTAGCTCTGTACAGCTTTGCTTTTGAATCTCTATTTAATATCTTTTCTTTGTTTATACTGCTAAATATAACTTACTCATCACCATATATTGTTTAATATTTGCTATCACGTTAAATTTGACATAGCTTTTAATCTAAATCGCTATCACAACGCGTTAGCATGTCACTAGCCTGTTAGCCTGCCATCCGTGCATCCGGGTCTCCTGTTTTGTCTCTCGTGCCATTTACTAGTCCATCAAACAACTGTGGTGAGTTGGATTAGTCAACAAACACGGTAAACCATGTCATCTTCTCCTGTTATTGTCACTTGCACTGCCTGTCACATGTTCAGTATATCCTTCTCTGTCAGCGAACAGGGCTTCACATGTGATAATGATGTTTAACTTCGTCACCAGTCGGTGATCACCAAAATTAACATTAAAGAGGTGTGTGAACTCGCAAGTACGATGGCAGATAACGTTTTTTTTGTTCTGGTCCCCTCCCTGTTCGCCGGAGTGATGAGATACTTAGCAGACTATCATCACTCAATGGCTGGTTGTCTAAGTGGTGTCTGCAAAATAACATAGGGTTCATAGACAGTTGGAAAAGCTTTTGGGGCAGACCTGTTGAACTGTTGAAAAAAAGATGGCATCCAGCCTTCCTGGGATGGTGCCGCTCTTCTCTCTAGTAATTTGGCACATAGTCTTAGAGCTAAACCTTGACTAACTGGGGCCCAGGTCAGGAAGCAGACGGACTGGCTTAACCAACCGCCTGCTAGCTGTCTCACGTCACAGAAGTCAGATAAATCCCAGCACATAGAGACTCTTTCACCTAGATATTATCACATAGAGACTGTGTCTGTTCCCCGATTTAGTAAATACAAAAAAACATCAAAACCATTCAACGGTAAAAATTTAATTGATGTCCAAAAAATAAATAACAGATATAATACAGATGAACAAATGATAAAGCTCGGGCTGCTGAATATTCGATCCCTTTTTCCCAAAAGTGCCTATTGTTAATGATATGATTACAGATAATAATCTAGATGTGCTGTGTTTGACAGAAACCTGGCTAAAACCTGACGACTACATTACTTTAAATGAGTCCACCCCCCAAGATTATTGTTATAAACACGAGCCGCGTCTGAAAGGTAAAGGGGGAGGTGTTGCTGTAATTTATAATAATATCTTCAGTATTACTCAGAAGTCTAGTCTCAAATATAGTTGCTTTGAAGTTTTGGTGCTTTATGTAACGTTATGTAGTGTAATTGATAAATCCCGTTTGACATTTGTGCTGGCTACTGTATACAGGCCACCAGGGCACAATACAGACTTTACCAAAGAATTTGCTGATTTTCTATCAGAGTTAGTACTGGCTGCAGATAAAGTACTAATTGTTGGTGATTTTAATATCCATGTAGACAATGAAAAAGACGCAGTGAGATTGGCATTTAGAGACATTCTAAACTCTATTGAAGTTAGGCAACACGTGTCAGGACCCACTCATCGACGTAATCATACTTTAGACCTAATATTGTCACATGGAATAAATGTTGATACCGTTGAAATTCTGCAGCAGAGCGATGACATCTCAGATCATTATCTAGTATCATCTATACTTAATTTAGCTAAGGCTGCAAAGCCGTCCCCTCGCTTCAAATATGGCAGGACTATCACTGCTACCACTAAAGATTGCTTTGTAAATAATCTTCCTCATCAGTTTCATCTCCTCAGCATCCCAGATAGCCTAGAGGAACTCGATGTTGCAACAGAAACTATTGACTCTCTCTTTTCCAGCACTTTAGACACAGTTGCTCCCCGGCACTTAAAGAAGATTAAAGAAAATAGTCCAACGCCGTGGTACAACGAGCACACTTGGGCCCTTAAAACAGCAGTAAGAAAAATGGAGCGCAGCTGGAAGGCCCTACAGAAAGGCCCTAAAAACTGCTAGATCTGCTTATTTCTCGACTCTCTTAGAAGAAAACAAACATAACCCTAGGTATTTATTCGATACAGTGGCTAAATTAACCAAAAATAAAGCTTCAACTTCTGATGTTTGTAAACAGCACAGCAGTAATGACTTAATGAACTTCTTTACGTGTAAGATTAATAATATTAGGAAAAAAATTATAACCATGCAGCTGTCTACTACAGTATCACATCAGACAGTGCATTGTAGTGTCACTGTGGAAAAATTACACTCATTCACTGCTATAGGAGAAGAAGAATTGGCTAAACTCGTTAAATCATCAAAATCAACATGTATGCTCGACCCTGTACCGACTAGGCTATTAAAAGAGATGCTTCCAGAGGTCATAGATCCTCTTCTTAATATCATTAATTCATCCTTGACATTAGGATATGTACCGAAAACTTTTAAGTTGGCTATTATTAAACCACTTATTAAAAAACCGCAACTTGATCCTACAGAATTAGTCAATTACAGGCCAATCTCAAATCTACCCTTTCTGTCAAAAATACTAGAAAAGGCAGTGTCCTCACAACTACGCTCCTTTTTAGAAAGAAATGGTATCTGTGAGGATTTCCAGTCAGGATTTAGACCGTATCATAGTACTGAGACTTCTCTCATCAGTGTTACAAATGATTTACTCTTATCCGATCGTGGTTGTACCTCTCTATTAGTGTTACTCGATCTTAGCGCTGCATTCGATACTATCGACCACAGCATTCTTTTGTCGTCAGTTAGGAACCTGGGTGTGCTCTTTGATACCAATCTTTCATTTGAAAGCCACATTTCTAGCATCTGTAAAACTGCATTCTACCATCTTAAAAATATATCTAAATTACGGTACATGCTTTCAATGCAAAATGCTGAACAGTTAGTTCATGTGTTCATGACCTCAAGGCTAGATTATTGTAATGCTCTACTGGGTGGTTGCCCTGCTCGCTTAATAAATAAACCGCAGCTGGCCCAAAACGCAGCAGCTCGAGTTCTTACTAGAACCAGGAAGTATGACCATATTAGCCCGGTTCTGTCAACACTGCACTGGCTCCGTATTAAACATCGAATAAATTTTAAAATCTTGCTAATTACTTACAAAGCACTAAATGGTTTAGCTCCCCAGTACTTGAGCGAGCTCTTAACGCATTATACTCCATCACGTCTATTGCGGTCTCAAAATTCTGGCCAGTTGATAATACCTAGAATATCAAAATCAACTGCAGGCGGTCGATCCTTTTCCTATTTAGCACCTAAACTCTGGAACAGTCTTCCTAGCATTGTTCGGGAAGCAGACACACTCTGTCAGTTTAAATCTAGACTAAAAACACATCTCTTTATGGCATACACATAGAACATTATCGATTTATATTATTCAAATCAGTTAAATGATTGTTTTAGGCTGCATTAACTAGGTCAGCCGGAACCGGGAACACTTCCCATAACACCTGATGTACTCGTTACATCATAAGAAGAATGGCATCTACGCTAATATTAGTCTCTCTGTTTATCCCGAGGGTTACTGCAGTCAGCCAGATCCGGGCCGTATCCAGATCAGATGGTGGACCTGCGCCTAGACATGACCAACGCATTCCTGAAATGTCTGCAGAGACCGTGTCAATTAAACTCCACCCTGTAAATGCTGCATCGACACAACATCCTCATTAAACCTGTCTCCGGAGTGACGACTCCAATCTTTCAAATAATCTTACGAATATCTTTCGATCTAATATGACTTCTGACCTGTAATGTTGCCAGAATCATAATCATACACTATTTGTTCGTCGGCCAGAGGAGAACTGGCACCCCGACTGAGCCTGGTTTCTCCCAAGGTTTTTTTCTCCATTCTGGCCACTGAAAGAGTTTTGGTTATATAAATAAAGGTGACTTGACTTGACTTGATCACCAGGGGGCACTATGAATATCAGGTAATGCCGTATGGCCTGGCTAACTCACCTGCTGTTTTTCAATCTTTCATCAATGAGATCTTTCGGGACCTGTTGAACCAATATGTTGTTGCATACATCGACATTCTGATATATTCCAAATCAGAGGCAGAACGCATCACTCACGTCAGGACAGTCCTTTCTCGGTTACTGGATAATCAACTCTACGTCAAGGCAGAGAAATGCGAATTCCATATCAAACAAACATCATTTCTTGGCTACCAAATAAGTCATCAAGGGGTGAAAATGGATACAACCAAGGTGAAAGCAGTCACTGAATGGCCTCAGCCCTCAACAGTAAAGGAACTCCAACGATTTCTGGGATTTGCAAACTTCTGTAGACGTTTTATACGTAACTACAGCATGATAGCATCATCTCTGACCTCTCTCTTGAAGGGAAAACCTACAAAATTAAGGTGGACAGATGAAGCCAACAATGCTTTCAACTCCCTGAAAGTGAGATTCACCACAGCACCCATCTTGAAACATCCTGATCCTAATCTGCCCTTCATCGTGGAGGTAGACGCATCCAATTGTGGAATCGGGGCAGTGCTGTCTCAGCGACATGGTCAACCAAGCAAACTATTTCCTTGTGCATTCTTTTCCAAGAAACTAACGGCAGCTGAGAGAAACTATGATGTGGGAAACAAGGAACTTCTTTCCATGAAAGCCGCCCTTGAAGAATGGCGACACTGGCTAGAAGGTGCAGCACATCCATTTCATATCATAACTGACCATAAAAACCTTGAATATATAAAGAATGCAAAACGTCTGAACCCACGCCAAGCACGATGGCCGCTGTTCTTCACCCGCTTCCAGTTTACTATAACCTATAGACCAGGCAGTAAGAACAGTAAGGCCGATGCTCTAACCAGACAGTATGACCTCTCCACTGACAACATCCATCCTGAACCCATTCCTCCACCGTCCATCATCATGGCTCCTGTAACTTGGGATATTATGGAGGAAATTCAGAAAGAACAACAATTAGAACCTGCACCATCCAATTGCCCACCTGGCAAACAATATGTACCGCCAAGTTTACGCCTCCGTGTCATGCAGTGGGTTCATTCATCCATTGGCTCAGGTCATCCCAGTATATCTCGCACTCTTCAGTTGTTACAAAACTCTTTCTGGTGGCCAGCTGTGTCACAAGCTGTTACAGCCTATGTAAAATCATGCCAAGTCTGCGCTCAATCTAAGACCCCCAAGGAATTACCCTCAGGCCTCCTACAGCCATTACCAATTCCCAAATGCCCCTGGTCTCACCTCTCCATAGATTTTGTCACAGATCTACCCTCTTCAAATGGATTCACCACTATCCTAGTCATCATTGACCGCTTTTCCAAATCTTGCCGTCTGGTACCATTAAAGGGACTCCCCGCTGCCATGGAAACCGCCCAAACCTTATTTCATCATGTCTTCCAAGTCTATGGTCTACCTGATGACATAGTCAGTGACACAGGTACCCAGTTCACTTCTCAGGTTTGGAGGGCCTTCTGTAAGCAACTTGATATCAACATCAGCCTCACCTCGGGTTACCACCCTCAAGCAAATGGCCAAGTGGAGCGTCTTAATCAAGAAATCAGCCGTTACCTCCGAACATACGGTAGCAGAGAACAACACCGTTGGCCAGAGTTCCTGCCCTGGGCAGAATATGCCCAAAATTCATTGGTCCACTCATCTACAGGTATAACCCCCTTCAAGTGTGCCCTAGGCTTCCAACCCCCCCCGTTCCCTTGGTCCGGAGAACCGTCATCAGTCCCAGCAGTGGACGACTTGATTCGACTCAGCGAGAGGGTGTGGGATAGTGCTCACGTCCATCTGCACAGAGCATTGAGAACTCAGGAACTGCAGGCTAACTGACGCTGCCCACATCCTCCTTTTCAACCTGGACAACGGGTCTGGCTCTCCACAAGAGATCTCAAGTTGCGGCTACCAAGCAGGAAGCTCAGCCCAAGGTATGTTGGTCCTTTTAAGATTCTAAGAAGAATTAATGGTCACTTACCAACTAGAGCTTCCTGCTAACTACCGTATCTCTCCCTCCTTTCACGTCTCCCTCCTGAAACCGGTCCACCCGGAGCCTGACCCCAACAATCAAACTCAAGAGCCACCACCACCACCATTAGACATTGAAGGTAACCCTGCTTACAGGGTAAACCTGTTGTTGGACTCGAGATGCAGAGGGGGTCAGCTCCAGTATCTGGTGGACTGGGAGGGCTACGGACCTGAAGAGAGATCATGGGTAGCCGCCCATGACGTTTTGGACCCGTCTCTTATCGAGGAGTTTCATCGAGCCAGACCCGACCGACCAGCACCACGACCAAGGGGACAGCCTCGGAGAGCGTCAAGAGACGCGCCTAGAGAAGGGGGTTCTGTAACGCCACACCAGCAGAGGGAGCCATCTCCCAAATACTCTCCCAAATCTGCTCCCTCTACTGCTTCTACTTTCACTTCCTGTTTGGTGACTATTTAGCCAGAGAAGCTGTATCCATACTTTGCGAAGTATTGCCAGCCACCCTGTCATACTGAGCGTTTTCCTTGTTTACTTGATTGCCTTCCACGTGTATGTTTCTGCCTGTTCATTTTTGATTATCTGGATTATCCCTTTCTGTCTTGGTTGCCTGATTGGACTGATATCTGTTTTTGACCTACTGTCTGCCTGCCACTCTGCCTTTGGATTATCCGTTGTGTATGTTCACGGATTGGACTGATTTTCTGGTATTGACCCATAGCCTGTCTAACGGTATTTGTTTGTTCCTGCTGCTGCTCAGTAAACACTCTGCAGATGGGTTCTACTTCAGACTCCGCATCCTCATTACAATGTCATTGAAACTAATAAACATTTTAGTCAGAGGGTTCTTGGCACGGTAGTTTTTCTGCAATGTCGAACATGTTAGGCCATTAGGGACTACAGGTGGAAAGATATATATGATTAAGCATCTTCTGGGTCTTATCAGAGAAGGATTTGGTGTATTTGTACCTTGTTCCTATCAAATAAACTCAAACAAAATTTTTTTTTTTTTTTAAGAAAATGATAAACTAAATCAGTTGTGTAACATTACATTGAAATTATACCAGTTTATACTTCAGAGATTTAACTCAACTACAGTGCCTTATGGTGGGGTAAGTTAAAACGCTGGCTCAATTTACCCCATAGCATTTGGCTCACTTTGCCCCATAGCTGCCATTTTGGATAAAACTAGCTAGCTTACCAATTCAGGCTAATATTTAGCTAAATGATTTGCATGGTTTTATACATTGCTAAATCACCAATATGGATCATAAACATTTTAGACCTGGACAAATTTGCTTTGATGCAACAGCCATTACATCAGTTATGCAAAAATTTTACTTTGACAAGCCAAAAATGGTAATTAGTAACGGTAAATTGGCGCCTTCCACTCCTCCCATGTGCTTCTCATTTTCTCATAAATGTGTACAGTTACCAAGATAGAGGGGGTGGGTCAACTTACCCACCGGCTCATCTTACCCCACTCTCCTCTATAAAGGAAAAAGATATTTGAATTTTACATTAAAAGGCATTTAAAGCATGGTAAGTGTTGTGGTTACTGTCTATTTACAACAAACATCACATTAAAACTAAGGTTACTGTGGTAAAAGTATGGCAAGTTGTTTTTATTGTGCTACAAATGCCACTTTGGAACTACACTGGTAGTTATTATTAAATATGAATAACTGATTGAAAGTCTATAGCACGTCACGTGACAGTGTTTAACCACCCTATTGTGTTGATTTAGAAAGCAAAGAAATGCAAAGCCTCAGTGAAGATGACAGATATAATGCAGTGACTGAACATAATCTGATAAATAACGACAAGCAGAAAATACTTTATATCAAACATTAGGACATAATATTTATGACTACTCGCCCACATGTGGCACACGTGAACTGATGCCAAACATCGCAATGTGTTCTAAATGAGACTTCTTCAGCGCGATTTCATACCTATAGAATTCGCGTCTTTTGTTGACGCCAAAGGTTTCTCATTGAAAGCAATGGAGCTCCCAGTTCGTCCATAGAGTGTTTAGAGATTATTTAGTAAGCCTACATAAAAGGAAGAAATGGTCACATCTTAAAGACAAATGAAATAACACAAAATAATAGTCTCAAAAGCTTTATTCACTATTAATAACAACCATAATAATAATATAGATAATAGATATACAGGGTTTCAGGGCTTCTTTTAAACCTAATTACAACAGCAATCTTCTGTGAGCCATGTGCTTTAAAATGTTTATGACTTCACTGTGATATACACTCACCTAAAGGATTATTAGGAACACCATACTAATACTGTGTTTGACCCCCTTTCGCCTTCAGAACTGCCTTAATTCTACGTGGCATTGATTCAACAAGGTGCTGAAAGCATTCTTTAGAAATGTTGGCCCATATTGATAGGATATCATCTTGCAGTTGATGGAGATTTGTGGGATGCACATCCAGGGCACGAAGCTCCCGTTCCACCACATCCCAAAGATGCTCTATTGGGTTGAGATCTGGTGACTGTGGGGGCCATTTTAGTACAGTGAACTCATTGTCATGTTCAAGAAACCAATTTGAAATGATTCGAGCTTTGTGACATGGTGCATTATCCTGCTGGAAGTAGCCATCAGAGGATGGGTACATGGTGGTCATAAAGGGATGGACATGGTCAGAAACAATGCTCAGGTAGGCTGTGGCATTTAAACGATGCCCAATTGGCATTAAGAGGCCTAAAGTGTGCCAAGAAAAAATCCCCCACACCATTACACCACCACCACCAGCCTGCACAGTGGTAACAAGGCATGATGGATCCATGTTCTCATTCTGTTTACGCCAAATTCTGACTCTACCATCTGAATGTCTCAACAGAAATCGAGACTCATCAGACCAGGCAACATTTTTCCAGTCTTCAACTGTCCAATTTTGGTGAGCTCGTGCAAATTGTAGCCTCTTTTTCCTATTTGTAGTGGAGATGAGTGGTACCCGGTGGGGTCTTCTGCTGTTGTAGCCCATCCGCCTCAAGGTTGTGCGTGTTGTGGCTTCACAAATGCTTTGCTGCATACCTCGGTTGTAACGAGTGGTTATTTCAGTCAAAGTTGCTCTTCTATCGGCTTGAATCAGTCGGCCCATTCTCCTCTGACCTCTAGCATCAACAAGGCATTTTCGCCCACAGGACTGCCGCATACTGGATGTTTTTCCCTTTTCACACCATTCTTTGTAAACTCTAGAAATGGTTGTGCGTGAAAATCCCAGTAATTGAGCAGATTGTGAAATACTCAGACCGGCCTGTACATTTCTCGGTAATAGACGAGAAATGTACAGTTTTCTATCCTCTTGCTGATAACGTTTCTTTAGTCATTCGGCAACCCTGCAGCCTGAACCACTGTAGGTGACCCACCCTTACAGGGTTTTTGACCAGCGAATGTGTGCAAATATGCATTTTGTCGTCATTAAAACGGCGGCATCACATTACGTTTTCATCAACAGTTACAAAGTTTGTTGTAGCTACATGGGCGCTCTGTTTTTTCTGTTGTAAAATACATTTGGCCAAAATCTCATTTTATAAAAGATGAAATGCTACTGTATGCACAGGCTGTTTAAGTGTAGGCAATCGGCTATGACTTCTCTCTCCGGTCCCATATGTCTCAGACCTCAAATACATAAAATATGAGCCTTTATAGACATAGTGTTTCTTGCGTAAAGAAAACGCTGTACTTATTCAAACAACAAGATCTTTATTTACCCTTGCAAGACTTTGTTCAGCTGCTGTCTGCTGTGCGACTGCTGCGGTTCATTCAATCAAGGTAGAGGGGGTGGAGTTATGAGGTTTACTGACAGTTTGAGGATCCAACAAGATTTAGTCACAAGCTCTTTTTAATACCTTTCATTGGCTAACTATTTGTAAAACAGACAGACAGACATAAAGGGGGCATTGATTTATTGAAGAAGAAAAAAACAACAACAAAGAAAACACCACCACCAAAAAAGGGCACTTCGGAGTGTAAGGGCAAAAAGGGCATGTGCTCTGCACAGGTTGAGCCCTACCTGTGCACGTGCCTGCCTGTGGCGTCTTCATTGTGACGCAGGGGTGCAGCGGATGGAGACGGTGATTGCTTTTGGGTCTGTTCTTCACACAAATCAATCGTTTGGCCTCGGAACAGTTGTAATATTTGTACTTTTTCAATAAAGTATGCCTGTTATCTGTTATATCCTGTGTTTTATATCATATAATACACAAATGGGTAGGTTTAAATGGGTCCTGACCAAGCCTCAATATGTGACAATATTTAGCATATTCCTTAAGGTCAGTCCTATGTTCATAATAAAAAATCTGTTGAATGTCCGCTGCGATATCTTGTCGTTTTAACAGTAAAGTGGTTTCCCGTGTCCTGACAGTGACAGCGATCGTTCCCGTGTTCATGCAACAAGTTTTAGTCCTTTCAATATAAAAGTCTATCTCATTAAGACAGTCTTTGCCACCATCTAATGTAACGTCTGTTGCTGTTACTGATCTATATAGAGAACATTTATATAGATCAATGGTTGCTGTTCACAGTCAGGGACTATTTTTTTCCGGCAGAAGAAGGCTTTTAGTGATTTTACTTCATGAAAGTTGCATTGATATTTTGGCTTTAATATTTATATTGTGTGGTAACCGTTTTATAAAAACAATAAGCCCTGTGAAGCCACGGTTTACAGTGAATTTAAGTCCGCTCGAGTCGTGCCTAACAACGCCCCTTCGCTGTTATAAATTAGCTGTAAACCACGGCTTCTTGGGGCTTATTGCTTCAAATTATCCTCAAAGGGATAGTTTAACTAAAAATTTAATTTTGTCATTTATTACTTACCCTCATGTCGTTCCAAACTCGAGACTTTCGTTCATCTTCAGAACACAAATTAAGATCTTTTTGATGAAATCTGAGAGCTTTCTGTCCCTCCTGAGAGCTAGGCAACTAGCACTTTGACGTTTCAAAAAGTTCATAAAAATATAAACCATATACATATAACTAATCCAAATAGAAAAAAGTAATTTTAAATTGCTCTAATATTTCATAATATTACTGGTCGTTTTTTTGTTCAAGTAAATGAAGACTTGGTGAGCATAAGAGATAGCCTAAGAAACATTTAAAAAAATCTTACCAACCTCAAACTTTTGAATGCTACTGTATATATGAGATATATAATTACTTCAACATAACATTATAGTTTTGCTATATTTTTATTAAACTGTTCGAATTAAACTGTTATAATTAAAATTTTCCATTGGAAATACTTCAAAATGCACCCAAGGCAGTGTTTTATGTTCTGTGACTTTAAAATAAAACATTTTAAAAGTTAAAAAACATTTTTTTTTAAAGTTTAAAAATAAAGTTTAAAAGTAAAATGGGAATTTTCCAACTATAATAATTATATTTGTATAGAATATTTTTTAATAATGAGATGTTAAATGTGTTTTACTAACCCTTACCAAAATAATTAAAAACACTTGATAAATATACTACATTAAAAGTCATAATGCAAATAGCCATTATTCAAAGCATGCATAAAAAATCCACACAGTTTAGACTGAGTAAAAAAAATGAGACCTTGCAAGTGTCTAAAATTTTTTATTATAATAATCCGAATTAACTTAATGTTCCTATTATCTGGACTTAATTCAGTAAGGATATTTAAGTGATTAAATAACAGTTCATTCAGGGTGAAATGAGATACTTTTGAGACTTTTTTTACAGTCTCAGTCTCACTGTCATAATGGCCTAGTTAACCTGGATTCACCTTATCGATTGTATCCTTCATTTACTGGAATGGGCAATGAGGTCCCAAAGATGTAATCCCAGTGTCTGAAGTAGGGGGCGAAGTTCCCTTTAAAGTGCTGATGGTGAGCCAGGTGGTGCGGCGCCCCACCAAAGCATGGCAGCAAACGATGCAGTGCCCAAGGAAAGTTATATCCACAGTGGTCCTCCACTGCCATCCAGGTGTTAACCAGATGGAAAAGGATTTCACTAAAAGGGTGGCAGCCCACCAGCATGGCACTAATAAATGCAAGGGTTTGTAGAGACAGCAGTTCAGAAATACTTGAGTCTTGAGCTGCCACAGCAAAAGTGTCCCTGTTCAGATGGTGAATGCGGTGGATGTTGTGGTACAGCCAGGGAATTCTGGGAAAAATACATAAATTTGATTTAGTTTGTGATATATATTAATGTGTGTTATATATATATAGCCTCATTTAGCTTTTTTCTTGCTGGATGTGCAAAGTTTTTGTCTAATTTTATAAAGTTCTGTCGTGAAACTCTAGATGGTGCAGACTGATATCCAAACCATAGACTGTAAAAAAATATAGACGTAGTGTCCGTGACGTCACCCGTAGGTTTCCAAAGAGCAGTTTTGAAGCCTAAAACCCGGCCGTTGCCATCTTGGCAGCACGTAACTGCGCGTTACTCCCATATAACTGATAATGGGCAAAGAGGTGGGACGTGGTTGCTGAAACCACGCCCACCTAGCTCGACCATAGTGGCAAACCACCTGTCACTCAAGTAGTCACGCCCTTAATTATGCAGAACTTTAAGGCTTAATATAATTTAAACGGATGAGTTATAAAAAAATTCACCCCTCTCACAGTTGTCATGAAGGGCAAAATTAGCTATATAGACCAAAACCACAATTTGTACCAGGCTGTAAACATGTTTTTTTCTGCTGTAAAGTTGGGCATTTTAACATGAGGCTCAATGAGATTCTGCTCCCTTTTGGAGCCTGTCCCTAGCGGCCAGTCACTGAATTGCAGTTTAAGTCACTTCCGTGTTGGCTGCAAGAGAGACTGCGGGAGATTGACGCTTGATCCAAACTCAATCTGCTTGAAATCACATCATTCTCTATAGGGCACAGGTGATTGGTTCCAGCTGTATCAGCAGCCAATGAGTTTGCTGCTCAACGTTCAAATACTTGGTCAGGGTTTGCAGTGTGCTTTTAGAAACCCTCCACCTTCCCCAGCTCCACCTGTATAGATCTGTTACGGGTAATTTATGTATGCCAGTACCCAGCTAACAATTTTTGGTTCCCAGAACGTTCTGGGAAAGTTAAGTTTGGGTTCCCAGAATGTTCTGGGACGTTCCCAAAACGTTTTTGGTTAGCCAGGAAAGTTTTCGTTAATAATAAGTAGGCTACTAAAAACCATGTCTTGTTTTGAACTATTGTTTAATCAATAGAAATAATTTGAGCACATAAACCGTCATATGAAGGATTAAATAAGATCAATTTTATCCATTAATATGTAAGTTTTTGTAACTTGTATCACTGTAACTAACAGATTTACAAGCGCAAAATACGTTTTTTTTTCAAATATGAATTTTTATTTACAAACATTAAAAAATGTATAACAATTATGTGCCTAACTAGGATAACATTACATTCATTCTATTGTAATATGAAATAAACTTCAGGATAAAAAGTTAAGACTGACCAGATTTTTTATTATTATTTTGCTTATGTTGAATGTTTATTTGTTTGGTTATAATGTAGCCTATATATTAAAACTGTAATCTTAAACTGTAAGCAATTTTGTTAGTTTTTGTCAAAACAACATGATATAGATGAGAGATTATTCTTTACTTTAGATTCGGGTGAGCTTAAAACAGTAACTTCCTCTGAATCTCTATATTGTGCCTGTATTTTGCACATCAGTCACAAAAAAAATCACACTCAGTCAAAACTTTAGTAATGTATGGCTGTAACGTTTTGAAGAAAGCATTTTTACAAAATGTAAAACATTTCTGGGTCAAAATAGGCCTACATTGAAAAGCTGTATTTTTAAAGCTGTGCAACATGGAAGGCCAAAGGCCAAAGGCCAAAGGCCATAATTTGTCCTGAAGACACCATGGCTGCATCCGAAATTGCATACTATAGTAGGTGAAAAACAGTATGTGACAAAAGAAGTAACCTACTGTATGTCCAAATTCACAGTACTCATAAAATAGTAGGCAAAAAGTACCTGGATGACCTACTTCTGGCAAGATTCTTAAGTGTACGTATGATGGACACTTTACTCCCATGAGGCCAAGGAGAGGATTTGTGAATGGCAGTGAGGTAGGTCACGTGATAAGGGCAACCTGGCGAATGTAGTAGGCCTACATCCAGATTACATATAGAACGTATTTTTAGTGGTCGTGAATTAATTACTTATTCAAAACAAGTACCTACTCAAGAGTAGGCCTAGGCTATAAGATGTCGGATCCAGCCAATATGTTTTTTTTTTTTGTTTGTTTTTTGTTTTTTTTACTATTTAATTAATAAAAACTGAAAATTTGCATATTGCGTTCGTTCAGTATTCTTGACAATGCCACAAAGCTGGTTCCATAACCAAAACATATTTAATATTTATAGCGTCTGATAAAACGGTTAAAATAACAACAACAGAACAGAATTTAAAACTTTGTCACTCCTAATGTGAAATGAGGATGCTCCACATGCTGACATTCGAGAGATGTGTCATGCTTACTTGTGAATGGTGTAATGAAACATGAAGAACAGCGTATCGAACATGAGCATGCATGAGATACATTCCCTGCATGCACGGAATGAGGACGGTGCTCTCTCCGGGAAATGCATGCGCCGTACCGATAGAAACAACGCGGTTAACGGTAAAACGCTAACCATGTATTTCCATAAAATTCGAGAAGCACATCGAAACCACTGATGCAAGCCAACGACTTCACGGCGTATCCTGTACTTATGAATCCAATCCACGTGTGTACTGAACACATCCAGAAGCATGAAGGGAGCCGAGAAGATGAGATGAGTGCTGAAAGCTGCGCACACGCTCCAGTAGGGTGACATGAGGAGAACATGACGTTCCTTATACATGAAATCCCAAATCCACTGCAGTAATGAATCGCCTCCGAAAATCAGTAAGACGACAGCAATCATTCTTGTGAACTAGCCTGCTGTTGTTTGTACATCATCGCAAAGGGCAGTTTTAACAGCTTTAGAGAGATGATGTATGAAGCGCCCTCTATTGTCTTCTGATGGAAGCCGGACACAGTATTAGTAACTGTCAGTGGAATGTGAACGCGAGAACTAGGGGTGAGAAATGCTGCTCTCCTCCCACCATCGCAACTTTACCAACTCAAAAGAGAAGATCACTCGGTCTCTTTGAACACAGATTTTTAACTTTTCAAAAGTTAAAATGAACACAATAAAAAGAAAAGTTCCGGTGCTGGCTTCTGATAGGCCATTCCAGCCCTGTTAAAATCGATTTATAGACGAGAAACACCCGTTTTGTTTAATTTCATCTGGAAGAACAGACCGCACGGTATAAAAAAGACAGCTGCATCCAATTGAAGAAGGTGGCCTAATGTAGACTACTTGATTTTATTACTGCCAACTGCGTATTTAAGAATAAATGGATAAAGAATTACTTAAATATGAAATATTTTCATATTCATTTCATATTTCATATGAAATAGTTTCATAAACAGGTTTTTTTTAATGGATGCTCATTTTTAAGCATAACTTGCATACAAAAGTGATTTGGAACAACAACAAATATACTACGTTTAAAAAACAAGTCCTTATTTTAAAGAAACTGGTACAATAATGGTATAATATTTGTGAGACAGTTATTTAAGAGTAAAGGACATCTATTTAATTACTGTGAATTCATTAGGCTACTTATTAGGCCTATAAGATTCCTGTAACTGTTAAAAGAGTTTGCAATAGTATTTGATGCCATTCCTAGTGGCCTTATTCAACTCTTATCAGGTAATATATCCTCCGAGTCTATCTCCCTATATAGCTATACTAATCAGTTAAGTATTAACGGTGTGAAGATTATAGATAAAAATGTAATAACATGGAAAGAGGTCTGGAGTTTACCTACATAAATGTCTCACCAATAAAGTTGAAGTTACACAGGCTATAAAGTTATTCAGTTGATTTACCCAGTGAGACAAGTAGTCTCAAGATTTTTAGAAACATGGAGACTACATCTTTTGTAATTTAGAGGAAGAATCTATAAAACATTTATTTAATGAATGTGTATTTACCCTTTTTTTGGATTGACATTGAATAGGCTATCTATTTTAAACTCACAAAATTAAAGATTTGGCTATCTGGTAAAGATATATTTTAAGAGTAAGAGTTTTTGGAGAAAAAATTGGTGATTAATTTAATAATTATGTATGGAAAATAGCGTATACACAAACAAAAATGGACATATAATAAACCTAACATCATATTATTTAAAACGGAACTTATGTATTTTATTGAGGCCCTAAAAGATGCAAGTGCAAAACAGATCTAGGCTATAGAAGTTTTGAATTATTTTCTCTTGTTCCTCTTGTTTCCTCTTTCTTCTCTTTTTTGTTGTTTCCTTTTGTGCTATTATGAATGTAACAGTTGAATACATTGTGATCCTCTGTAAGTGTATGTTATGTTAAAGGGTTAGTTCACCCAAAAATTCTTTCATCACTCACCCTCAAGTCGTTCCAAACCTGTAAGACATTCGTTCATCTTCAGAACACAAATGAACATCTGTTTGATGAAATCTGATAGCTTTATGTCCCTCCATATAGACAGCTACACAACTGACACTTTGACTCTTGAGTTAATAAAGAGATTTTGAAACTAATCCATATAAATTGAGCAGTTTAGTCCAAATTTTCTGAAGACACGATCGCTTTATATGATGAACAGATTTAATTTAGGCTTAAAGTCCCCCTGTAGTAAATCATTTTATCCCTTAAAACTAATCTTTGATTACCAAAATGACACATTTAAATGTTTTTTCCTGTGAAAAAAAATGTTCATGCCTTAAAATAGCTTGAATGTAATTTTACACCCTTGCTTCATTTAGTATACACAGATTCATGAATAGGCAAATTATCCCTGTCTCCACTCACTCACACCAGCTCAGAGATCCACTCGGTCAACATTTACTCAAGTTACTGTAGTAAATGCAAAGGTACAACCTGACTTCTCTTGAGACTTCTCTGCTTTGCATCAGTTAATGATATGCAATAGCCCGCCCACAAATTGGCGTGATTGTTTACAAGGTAGTTTGTGAGTAAGAAACACCAGCGATTTCAAACTGTGTTTTTGAGAGTCTTTGGTTCACTGCAGTTTTAAGGAGAAAATACTCTGTAATGGTGTTAACTTATGAATTTGCACATGGTTTGTCTGAAAGCATATTAAAAACACCACATAGACATACAAACAATATTAAAAACTTGATTTTCACCACAGAAATAACCAATGATAAAGGTAGGCTAAATAAAGGGGGACATGGTTTATAGTAACTTTTCTCCAATAATGACCACATATTTCTTTATTAACAGCATCTGTGTGTATTTTGTGTGGAGTTCATACTGCATGTAATTGATATCTGGTGGCCGTGGGAACAGAATAATACTCTCTCTCTCTTTGTTATTAGATCTCCAGTCAGCAGTGACAGGTGCCAAATTTAAATATCTTTCAGATTATCAGTTCTTTATTGTTGTAGAAGGCAAATCTCTCACTTCAGCAGACAAGGAGCATAAATAGACCTCATTGCATAAGCTTTTAATTTACTAAACATGCTAAGCACACAGCTTGACTGCTGGTTTTTGGATACCGTCAAGTAGTGCAGTCATTCGTTTATCTTGGTATTCCTGTGAAAATAACAGGCTAAAAGACTACATGTCCTCTATCTGAGTGCTTCCAGTTCTTTCCTCATTCCCAGGACATAGTAGTGAATTCCACTGTAATGAATTCATCATATTTTCCAACATTTGATATATTTCTCAGTATTTTATTCCAGGCTTATCTAGTTATGGGTTTGGTGCCTCTGTGGTATTCACTGTCTCAGATGAATGTGCAGCTGTTATGAAGTCAATATTATACAGTATTAAGCTGTATTATCTACTGACTGGTTATTTCAAATATTCAATGAGATAATGTTGCGGGCCCCACCTCTGGAGACTCGGCAGACAGATTACTGTGAATACAGGAAACAAAGAAGAGAATCTGGAATTGTGTCTGTTCCCAGCCAGGTATATTTATTGATAATAAATCAATCTTCAACATTCACAAACAGTTTCTTGAAACACAAAAACAAAGCTTTAGAATCCCTTTTCACTGTCTCTTACTTTCAATTTGTCTATCTTAAACATTCCACAACCTTAAATCCATGCCTTCTCATTGATCAACAGTTAAATATAGCATTAAATAACCCATATATAATATAAATATTAATAAAAATATAAAAATATTAAAAATGATTAAAATATTAAATCATATGTGCATGTTTTAAATCTGTTTCACCTTTTAAAACATTTGTGATATTTGTTTCATATTTAGTTCCTCATAACTTAACAATATAAAGCAATACCAGCTATAGACCTTACTCAGAGCAGCACCATGACAGGTATGAAAGCGAGGCTGTTAGGGATAGATTTACTATGTTTTCAATGGCATTCACTGTAAAAAGCAGTAAAGCTCAGATCACTTATTTTGTCTTATTTCGTCAGCAGAACAATCCAAAAACACAATTCAATAACAGTTCAACCCACTGAAGAGATGCATGTCTATCTCTCATAGCCTCGCTTTCATTCCCGTTAAAAATCAAAGATGGTGCTGCTGTGAATAAGGTCTATACAGGCCAGTAAGCACGCCAAGTGTGAGTTCAGAGTGAGCTTTTCAACAACATTTAAATTAACCAATTAACTTTTTAACACAAACCAAAGAACATTTTTATCTCAGATTACTAAATAACATAATATTAGACTTCACAGAAGTGTAAACAGCATTTTTTTTACCACATTATATGGCCCACACAACACTTTTGTAAATAAAAGATTACCTAAACAAATTACCTCACAAATAGACCTCATTGTACATTGCAATCAAACAGATGTTACGATATTTGAACAAATTTCCCCAAACGTATATGTTATTTACCTGTGAATACAGAAAACGAAGAGAATTGAGAATCGTGTCTGTTCTCTGCCAGCTCCTCTACCGAGTGGTGGCTGGGAGTCTCTAGTCTGATTATCCATATAAAAAGGTAAGAGTCATTTCTCAATGTCCGTATTTAGGATGCAAAAGAGAATACATTTAATAATTACTCTGTAATATGTGTGTACACACTTTCATTGGGTACCACATATGTTCATTGTTTGTCATACTGTAAGACAAGTGTACTGAAAGACTATAAAGGGACTTTGACATCTCACATAATGCAGATCAGTAGTAGATGTCCAATATAATTTTAATAACTTTTTTTAAATGTATTTTTATGTCCCCATTTTTTTGATGGGGAAGAAATCCTTTTTTTTTTTTTTTAACCCTACACCAGATGCTCTGATACTTGTTCAAATTCAATAAAATGTTGGTAAACCGCCCAGCACTGCCAGAACAATAGCACACTGTAGAACCCAAAGAATAGTACAAAGAACTCCATGGCAGCTGCTGACATCTCTGAATAAGGAACAATGCTATTAACAGTACCCATGACACTGCTCTCCAGACACCTATAAATGAATCATTGCTGCTTTATTCTCAAAGCTGGACAACAATGAATATACAATGAAATATGAATGTAATACAGACATACCTGTACGTATACAGAAAACAAAATACTGAAAGATATGGCTTAAAAATGTTTTTAAAAAAAAAACTTTTTTTACTATGCCACTTATGTTTTTTCAGAATCTTAAACAAATCCAAATGGTTAATCAACTCGTAGTGAGACACATAAAGGGATTTACTAACCCTCATGTCATTCCTAACCTGTATGAGTTTCTTTTTTTTCCTGCACTACATAAAAGAGGCTATTTTGAAGAATGCTGGTAACCAAATAGTTTTGGTTCCTATTGATTTCCATTGTATTTTTTGTCCATAAGTGGAAGTCAATGGGAACCAAAACTGTTTGGTTACCAACATTCTTCAAAATATTGTATTTTATGTTCCACCATACAGATTTGAAAACTACATAAGGGTGAGTAAATGATGACAGAATTTTCATTAACCTGTCCAACTGAAGACAGCATATCTCTTTATTATTAGATTATTAAATCACCTGGAAATGCTGGAAAAGGAGAGATTTGTTCATAAACAATTAAGAAAAATTGCTGTGCAGTGCAGTTATTTCTGTCTAATATTGACTTAAAAGTGCAGTTGTACAACAAAAAAGTATGACAATATTGATGTACAGTATCTCACAAAAGTGAGTACACCCTTTACATTTCAGCAACCATTTTAGTATATCTTCACAAGGGACAATACTATAGAAATAAAACTTAGATATATTTTAGAGTAGTCGGTGTGCTGCTTGTATAGCAGTATAGATTTACTGTACTCTGAAAATAACAAGCATAATAGCTGGCAACAAAAGTGAGTACACCCTAAGTTAACATGTCAAAACTGTGTCCAAAGTGTCAATATTTTGTGTGAGAACCATTGTTATCTAGCACTGCCTTAATCCTCCTGGGCATGGAATTTACCAGAGCTGCACAGGTTGTTGCTGGGATCCTCTTCCACTCCTCCATAATGACATCACAGAGCTGCTGGATGTTAGATGGCGCTTCTCCACCTTCCGCTTGAGGATGCCCCACAGGTGCTCAATAGGGTTCAGGTCTGGAGACATACTTGGCCACTCCATTACCTTCATCTTCAGCTTCCTCAGCAAGGCAGTTGTCATCTTGGTGGTGTGTTAGGGGTCATGTTGGAAAACTGCTTATCTGAAGGGAGGCCATCATGTTCTGCTTCAGAATGTCACAGTACATGTTGGAATCCATGTTTCCCTCAATGAAGCGCAGCTCCCCAGTATCAGCAGCACTCATGCAGCCCCAGACCATGATGCTACCACCACCATGCTTGACTGTAGGCAAGTCACAATTTTCTTGGTACTCCTCACCAGGGCGTCACCACACATGCTGGACACTATCTGCGCCAAACAAGTTTATCTTGGTCTCATCACACCACAAGGCATGGTACCAGTAATTCATGTTCTTGGACAGGATGTCTTCAGCAAACTGTTCGCGGGCTTTATTGTGAGCCAGCTTCAGAAGAGGCTTCCTTCTGGGACGACGGCCATGCAAACCGACTTGTTGCAGTGTGCGGCATATGGTCTGAGCACTGACATGCGGACCTTCTGCTTCTGCAACCTCTAAAGCAATGCTGGTAGCACTCATGCGTCTGTTTTTTGAAGCCAGCTTCTGCACCTGACGCACAGCACGAGGACTCAACTTCTTTGATCTAACCTTGCGAGGCCTGTTCCGAGTGGAACCAGTCTTGGAAAACCTCTGTATGACCCTGGCCAATGTGCTATAACTCAGATTCAGTGTGTTACCTATCTTCTTATAGCCTAGGCCATCTTTGTGGAGAGCAACAATTCTAATTCTCAAATCCTAAGAGAGTTCTTAGCCATGAGGTGCCATGTTGAAAATCCAGTGGTCAGTATGAAAGAACTGTACTCAAAGCACCAAATTTGAACTGCTCTAATACAAAATACACAAATTTGTATGGTCCTGTCAAGCAGACAAAAACATGAACGTGATGAATAGGACATGTGGCTTTGCATGGTTAAACGATGTACCATTGTTATCACTTAGGGTGTACTCACATTTGTTGCCAGCTATTTTGACAATAATGGCTGTATGTTAAGTTATTTTCAGAGTACAGTAAATCTATACTGCTATACAAGCAGCACACCGACTACTCTAAAATATATCCAAGTTTCATTTCTATAGTATTGTCCCTTGAGAAGATATACTAAAATGGTTGCTGAAATGTGAGAGGTGTACTCACTTTTGTGAAATACTGTAATACTCCAGCCACTTCAGTATTAATTTGAACAGCTGTTCTCTATTATCATGACACTGATGTTTATTGCATCACATCTCTTTAAACATAATCAGGAAATTGCACAATAAAGCATATTTATTTTCCTGACATGTTCTCACCGCAAGTTCCCACAAACTGCACTTCAGGTATCTGGATAAAGAGGCAAAACTTTAAAAAAAGACCCTATAAAACAGGGCACCAGCCAGTGAGATCATACTCACAGGCTGTCCCAAGTGTTGAAAAAGGATTTGCTAAAAGTCAACCAACATTTCACAAAGTCAATGCAAAAGAGTAAATCTGGCCGTTGGAAAGCTGGAGAAGAACACATGAATCGTGAAATCTCAAATTGCCTTTTTTCTTGATTTTATTTTGTTTTTCTTGAAAGATTTTTCCATCGCCATGTGTATTTGAACCTCCTTAAAATACATATACACTTCTCAATAACTCTATATTTACCTTAAATAATGTTGTTCCATGGCAACAACAACAATAATATTTAATATTATTAATAATAATAGTAATTATAATTATTATTATCGATCACCTTTCACATAGGATTAAAGCGTTTAAGTGTAAAAGTAACACTGACCTAGTACCAAGCATGTTTTTGAAGATGTCATCTGAATATATTATTAAATCTGAACACAAAAACTTAAGAAAAATTTTAATGTATAAACAATTACATAGCCAACGTTTAAGTACTGTTATTGTACATGAAATAAAGAAACTGTGAACTTAACATCACACTAAAAAGAGACGATGATTCTTACACACACTCAGTGTTCCAGCAAAACACAGACATGAACAGTAAAGGTCTTTGGGAATTTCTGAGGTTTCAGTCTCTGAGGTTTTGAACAAAGTATTACACAATCTGCTACAATGTTTAAAACATGAGCAGGCCTTGTGCTAAACACAACTGTGTTCAAATAAATAGTCTCACTAAAGTTCTCACTAAATTAAAGCTGCCCAACTTTCAAAGACAATAACACTAATGAGATTAACTCTTTCCCCGCCATTTTTTTTTTTTTTTAAAAGTTGCCAGCCACTGCCAGCATTTTTGATCATTTTCACAAAAGTTTCATGGCCCCCAGAATATTTTGTTGTATGAATATCTGAATATGCAATACATCAAAAGAAAGAACAGACCCTCTGCTTTTAAACAACATAAACATTTTATTCTAGCTGAGAAAATCAACTATAGAGGGTATGCGCGTGACGTCACCGTCGGCCGGAGTGACTGCGCCCACTGAGTGGCAGAAACAATTCAGCGTGAATGCCGCGAAAAACACACAAAACACAGCTAAAATGGGAAAGAGCTTTGAGATTGACTGTATAAATATATTTGACAAGAAATCTGAGGTATATTTTTACAGACTGCCGAAATCTACAAAAAAGAGAAGCAAATGGATCACCGCAATTCACAGAAACAACTGGACTCCAGGCAGTGAAACGTGGATTTGCAGTTATAATTTTGTGTCAGTAGGCCTATGCTGAAATTGTGGGGTAAAAACATACCCTATATATTGTATTGTTATATATTGTATTGACAACTCATCATTTATATTTAACATCTTATATTCTGCATAATTGGACGTTTTTAAATAAACACTGACAAAAACTATACAAGTTTTAGGGCTGGACGATATGACGATATATATGACACTGTTATACAGTGCTGGCCAAAATAATTAGAACACTTGGCATCTGGGAGTCGTCTTATTGGGCCTGGATTTATTTTTCAAGAGGACAATGACCCGAAACATTCTTCTAACTATTGCCGGAACTACCTGCGATGGAAGGAATCAAATCAAAGTCCGGACCTCAACCCCATCGAGCACATTTGGGGCGAGTTAGAAAATAAACTGGACAGATCTGTTGTATATTCAAAGGAAAGCCTTTGGCTTCAGTTGCAGAAGGCATGGGATAACATTAGTGTTGAAGTTCTCAGAGGAAATATATTGACACTATGCCAGAGAGAGGTGCTGCTGTAATTGCTGCAAAAGGTGGACATACCAAATATTAAAGTTAAAAGTGGATAAAAACAGTACGACTCACTTCATCTGATATTTGATGGTCAGAGCAACCATCTGCATGTTTAATGAACATTATGAAATGAAATCATGTTTTGGAGGCAAAAAAGGTCAATATTTTCAGATCTGTCAGGTGTTCTAATAATTTTGGCCACCACTGTAAGTGATCACCCGGACTTAGAACTACCTATACTGTATTTTAGTCCAGGTGATATGTGCAAAATTTGAGGTGATATGTTCACTTTTTCATAAAAGCATGAAATTTGGTACACTTGTACAGTTTGGGGACCTGAAAATTTTCAGAAATGGAACCATCGCAAAAACGCCTCCTGGTCGCCATGGCAACCATTTTATTTTCCGCCATAACCAAATTATGTATTTTGTATCATATCTCCTGAATTAAACATAACACAGAAAAGGTGATGTCCACCCCTATGTTTTGATGATCAAGGATTACAATGATACCATATAAAACACCATAAACTGTTCAGGTGAATAGTTAATGGTGAATTCAGTGAATGGTGAATTACTTAAAAAATAAAAATCTATTTCAGAAACACGTTTGTTTGATTTTTTTGTTGTTGTTGAACCTGTTGAACCTATTCTTCAGTCTCCTTCACAGTCTCCTGCACAGTCTCCTCCACATTGACACAGAGCTGTGCACTTTAAGGAGGCATTTTTACATTTTTTTACATTTGCGACCGGCAGCCTTTCTTGCAGCCACAGTTTAAGAGCTCAAGGATGGTCTGTCTTGGCTGTGGAAGAGTTGACCACAATGGTCTCCAAATGCTTGGGTCCAACCAACCCCAGTCTGTTGCCACCACAAGTGCTTGTCCTCAACAGTGCTCTCCTTGGTACAGTGCTCTTTTGAAGTGCTGCACCAGTACATCCTTAGTTGGGGGGATTTGTTGCCATGTCATCTGCATACCAGGTATCCCATGCTATCTTCTCAGTATCTGCAGATACTGTGTCACAGCCAGTGAAGGCATAGAACACAAAGGACGCATAGGACCTTGGATTTGTAACTGCCAGTAGTCTCCACATCCTGATGACATGGGCCTACAATCTGCTTGTCACCACTGATGGCAAGAAAGTCCTCAGTTTCTGTTTTGGCACACTGGCCTGCACAAGAATCAAATCAGATTGCCTCTTGCATACATGAAGAGGCAGATACAAGGACGCTACTCCATGCGGCAGATTGTGCAAGAAAAGGATTTTAAAAGATCACCCTGTGCACTGTGGACACAGATCTCGTGGTCCTAGCCATTACACATGTGGACATTGAGGAGATGTGGGTGGCATTTGGGACTGGCAAGAACTTCAGATACATACCTGCCCTTGAGACTGTCAAGTCTCTGGGTTCTGACAAATCCAAGGCCCTTCCTGTGTTCCATGCCTTCACTGGCTGTGACACAGTATCTACATTTGCAATCAGGGGCAAGAAGACAGCAGGGGATACCTGGACTGCACATGACATCACAACAGAGGCCTTTCAATGCCCTGTCAACAGCTCCAAGAAGAGGTCATTTCCATTGTGGAGCGCTTCACAATTCTCCTCTACGATCGCACCAGCAGCCAACTCAACATCGACCAAGCCCGTCTTGAGTTGTTCACAAAGAAAGGAAGAGGAATGGAGGGAATCCCCCCATCTAAGGATGCACTGGTGCAGCACCTCAAAAGAGCAGTGTACCAAGAAGGACACTGTTGGGGACAAACACTTGAGGTGGCACCAAATATGCCATCTCATTCTGAGGTTGGATGGACCCAAACGATTGGAGCCCATTGTGGTCAACTCTTCCACAGGCAAGCCAGTCCACTCTTAAGTTGTGGGTGCAATACAGAAAAAGCCTCCTTAAAGTGCACAGCTCTGTGTCAATTTAGAGGAGACTGTGATGGAGACATTGAATAATAGGTTCAACAACAACAACAAAATAATCAAATGTGTTTCTGAAATACACTGCTCAAAAAAAATAAGGGAACACTCAATCATCACAGTATAATTAAACTTAAAAACACAGTCAGTTAAACTTCAGGGATAATCAATCTGTCCAACTAGGAAGCATAAGTGATTGTGAATCAGTTTCACCTGCTTTGGTGCAAACAAAAGTGACAACAGGTGCACTGGAGGGGCAACGGCAAGACAACCATCAAAAAGGGAATGATTTTGCAGGTGGTGGCCACAGACCATTTTTCTCTCCTTATTCTTCTTGATTGATTTGTCTTTAGTTTTGGGTTTTGTTAGGGTAAAGGCAGTACCTGAAACCCAGTCAGGTTGCATAGGCAGTCCTGCTCCTCCAGGATGGCACATCCATACGTGCCGTCGCAAGGAGGTTTGGTGTGTCTCCTAGCATAGTTTCAAGAGCCTGGAGGAAATACCGGGAGACAGGCCGTTACACGAGGACAGCTGGACAGGGACGTAGAAGGGCAACAACCCAGCATCAGGACCAATCTGCTCCTTTGTGTGAGGAGGAACAGGAGGAGCACTGCAAGAGCCCTACAAAAAGAACTCCAGCAGGCAACTAGTGTCCATGTTTCGAACCAAACTGTCAGAAACAGACTTCATGGGGGTGGCACGAGAGCCGGACGTCCTCTATTGTGACCTGTGCTCACAGCTCAATACCGTGCAGCTTAATTGGCATTTGCCAGCGAACACCAGAATTGGCAAGTCCGCCATTGGTGCCGTTCTCTTCACAGATGAGAGCAGGTTAACACTGAGCACATGTGACAGACATGAAATATTCTGGAGATGCAGTGGGGAGCGTTATACTGCGTGCAACATCATCCAGCATGACTGGTTTGGTGGTGGGTCAGTAATGGTCTGGGGAGGAATATCCTTGGAGGGTCACACAGACCTCCATGTGCTAGCCAATGCTTCCCTTACTGCTGTTAGGTACCGGGATGAAATCCTCAGAGCCATTGTCAGACCTTATGCTGGTGCAGTGGGCCCTGGGTTCCTCCTGGTGCATGATAATGCCCAGCCTCATGTGACTAGAGTGTATAGGTCGCTAGATACTCTGATGTACTGTGTTTTCAATTCATACTGGCAGCCTGAGGGCGCTCTATGCACATTTTGTCCACAAATGGCACTCATGATGAACAGGCATATCGTGTGACATTCTAGGAAATAACAGAGGCTTCCAGAGATCGCTATAACATGCAGAGACACTTTTGAAGACAATAAACACACGATTGCGACAATATATGGTTTATCTGTATTCTTCATGCCATGTTGGGTATTTTCATAATATATTATATTTATATTTGTCATTGTGCAGAATACTGTAAAATAATATATTTTATGTCTGATTTTTTGATCCGAAGCCACATCAGATCACAGAAGGTTATTTAAAACACTCGACTTTGGAGCAAAAATCTCATAAATTGTTGTGTACTGACATGCTAGCTAGCCCTAAGATGCACCTGCGACCTAGCTGAGCATATATGTTATTTTTATGAATATTTTTAATAGTAAAGCTCATTGAAATGTTTCTTTTTTCAAGAAGGGCATTTGATACAGTTTCAAAGAAGGTGAAGTGAGAAGTTTGATCAAAGAAATGAGGGATTAAAACGGTTTGAATAGAGAATCGTCAGTAATTATAATGAAGACAAAATAATAATAATTAGAGCCATAACCAGGCCGGAGAGGTGTGAATGTGTGCAGGGAAGACTGAAACTGAACGGGGCAGTTTGCACCACAAAATAATAGAGACAATAGACTGAATGGATGCTTAGAAGATGACAATAAACATCAGTTAACATTTTAGAGTCATCTAAAAATAAAATCATATGACATGATCTTGAAAAACATTTAATAAAACTCAGAGTTATAGAGTTATCTTCAGATTTGAAATATAACATGGTCAGACGTGTGGCTTTAGCTGTAGTACATTTCTAGATTGCAACAAGGCCAACTTCAATTTTATTTACGTAAAGATATTTCATAAAAATACATTTCTAATAACATCACAAAACTTTGAAGCTTATTATAACTACTTATGTCATTATGACAATAATTAATTTTGACTGTAGTAAACTGCAAAATGTCTGCTTTCAAATGCTTTTAGTGCAAAGGGTTCATGAACTGTATCTGTTTTAGTTTGGGTATGCCATTTCTTGGGATTTTTTTCAAAAGCGAGGGTTCAGGCTAACAGGTTAAGCCAGGGGTTTTCAAACTGGGGTCCGGGGACCCCCTGGGGGCTGCAAGAGAGTGACAGGGGGTCCGTAGAAAAGTCTAGAAAAAAAAAAACTGTAAAAATAAAAAAAAAAACCTGTAAAAAAAATAAATAAATAAATAATAATAATAAATAGATTAAAATAAATGAGTAAAGCAATAAATTAGATCTAAATAAATAAATAGTGATTATTTAAAAAAAAAATATTAGTTAGCTATTATTACATTAAATAAATTAGATTAAAATAAATAAAAATTAGATTAAATAAATAAGATAGAAATAAATAATACATATAACAATACATTACTACATTGAGTAGAACAAAATATATAATAATGTAACAAACTCATTTTAGATTTATAATATTTTTAATATAAATTGAGTGTTTATAAAAGACAGATGCCTTATAAATTTTAGAATGGTGGTCCCTCACACAGGGATGATCATATTTGGGGGTCCGTGGCAGCTAAAAGATTGAAACCCCCTGGGTTAAGCTATGTTGCTAAGGTCATATTGAATATTTTACTCTTTACAGTCACTGTATTGTCAGGGTTAATGAACAAAAGGATTAAGCTTTTGAAACTCTACACAACATGCATGCAACAGACATGATATTATAAAGTCAATCCAATACTGTGATTTCCTTCTCACGTCACTGAATTCACCATTAACTATTCACCTGAACAGTTTATGGTGTTTTATATGGTATCATTGTAATCCTTGATCATCAAAACATAGGGGTAGACATCACCTTTTCTGTATTATCATGTTTAATTCAGGAGTTATGATATAAAATACATAATTTGGTTATGCTGGAAAGTAAAATGGTTGCCATGGCGACCAGGAGGCGTTTTTGCAATGGCTCCATTTTTGAAAATGTTCAGGGCCCCAAACTGTACAAGTGTACCAAATTTCATGCTTTTATGAAAAAGTGAACATTGTCACATATCACCTGGACTATTTAAATATAAAGCGTTTACAGGCAAATTTGCTTCATGTTTTTCCCCACCGTTGAAATCAGGCACATATAAATGTCAGGAAACACGATTCCTGGCTGCACGTCAATATCCATGGATCACTGGATCTTTGGTAAGTTGTAAGGAACACTATATCAAGTCAAACCTTTTGTTTAAACTGATAATCTTTCGTTTTACTCGCGTTTTCGCAGTTTCCCCTTTTAAATCCAGTCATGCAGCAGCTCTTTTGCCACACAGTCCGGCTAAGGGGCGTGTTCTGTCGGGAAAGTGATGTCAATGCATACCTTCTATATTCAGAACGACGATCAACACATAGATGGAGTAAATCGAGTCCATCAACACTCCTAATGCTTGCACAGTCCTATAGCTCGTCCTGGGTCAACATTTCATTCTGTAACATTAGGCAGTTTTGATTTATATGCTGTTTAACGTTGATGATCGCGTTGTTTTACATACATGCAAATTTCAGTCAATGGCGGGTAAAGAGTTAATGAATAATTTCAAGTGTACAAATATGAGGTATGCTGTTCATTTTAGGAACATTTATACACATATCAGTGACAACCGTTTTACTTCCTTTAAGTTCCAGATGTGTATGAATGTTAACATGTACATACCTACAAATTATAACTACAAATGGAAGCAAGCTATTGATCCACAAGATATACTGTACATGTCATGATATGTTGCAATTTTAAACACTGAACAAAAAATGTCTGTATATTTTGTAATAGAACTTGAGTTTAGGGGAAATGGAAATAATTTATGAAACATATTCCAAACATATCTAACTAACAAATGAAAGCAGAATAAACATTCCATGAGTGAGAAACAGCCATACATACTAATTTTTAAAGGTCAATGGCCAGACTGAGAGACAGACTCATTTCTGTGTCAACACTCAAATCCTCTGCACTGTTAAAGTGACAGAAGAACTGGAAGGTTTATGCTCTGAACTTATCAGTGCTGCATGCGAGCTATAAAAGGCACAAACGCCTGCCGATTTAAAGGGGGACATTGTTATATAGTGTACTGTACATTGCTTAGGAGAAAATTTCTTGCAGCGTTCAGAATACTAAAACTCTGCACGCGATTCATAAATATATATGATGCAGTACTTCTATATTTAACAATAAATGCTTTGTGCTACACTGTTATCACATGACCATACCATGCTGTTGGTTTACACAACTATCTTCTCACTAGAAATTCTTACTTCTCTCAAAAGATTTTCAGTACTTAGTAAATTAGCTCCATCAATGGGGGAAACAAGGACAGTTGGCTGGGTAAGTGAAAACGCAAAACAAATTGCAAGAAAACCTAATATAATACATACATACATACATATTTAATTCTGAGGGGCTTGTAGAAGAAAAAAAGTAATTTAAAGTAAGCCCAATAAAAGAATCCCTGAGGTATAAGAGCCTTCGAGATGCTAAGTTGTCTATTAAGTACATAACCCAATCCCTCAGTGTAAAAAAACCCCCCAAAAAAAACATGATTGTTTAATTTTATAAACTTGATATACTCAAAACATGCACAAACCTTGTGCGTACATTGTCACATTCAAATTTAAACTGCCACATTCTGTTCTATTGAAAAGTATAATACTCTGTTCAAGCACCACTGGCTTGTGATCAAGTCACCAGGGTATAGACACAGGTACAGTGTTTCTGTCCCACTGATAAAGCACCATGTACTTTACTGAAGTGGTTTCAGCTGCACTGATTGTACCAATGCAGTCTATTGACTGGCCATTAGTCTCTTTCATTACCTGTTCATTTGTTCTCAGTGCTACAACCCAGAGTTCTACCCCATCTCTCGTCATTCCAAGTCCAGTATCCCCTCTGAGAGGGCATCTATGGCTTTGGAGGCAGCGGAGGAGGAGCTTCCTGGTCCTGAGTCCATAAACATGTGAGGGATCTCACTTCCAAAGTAAATCTTACTATTAGCTGCTATTGCCTTAAATTTCATCAGCTGGAGATATTCAGGCGTCAGCTTGAGCTGTAAGAGGAGAGGGAGAGGGAGAGGGAGAGGGAGAGGGAGAGGGAGAGGGAGAGGGAGAGGGAGAGGGAGAGGGAGAGGGAGAGGGAGAGGGAGAGGAGAGAAATGTTCATAAAGAAATGAGCACAGTAATGATGGGGTGCAGTTTTAAGAGTTTACCTTATTGGCCTCAGCTGCTCTCTGTGCGGTGTAGAAATCTGCATCTGCTTTTGTTTTCTGCCTAGCAAGGAAAGCGCTGTCTATAAAATTATCAAAACAAATGAGAGTGCAAAATGAACATGAAATCACAGCAACATTCAGTCATAACTGTGTAATGAAGGAGTGTCAATGCCATTTAAATTCATTCAAGCATCCCATTTCACACTTATTAATATATTCAGGCAGTTCGCCCAAACCTCAGAAAATGTAACAAGTTGTAATTATGAGTGACTGCTTTTTACAAGTCGGAATCTCATAATTACGGTAATTCCGACATAGTGTGAAAGCATAGTATCTCAACATGTCGGCCACCACGAGGCGACCAGCTTCCACGTAAAATAATGCAGACGACTATTAGACGACTGATATGACTGTGTACATACCTTTTAATGTGGGGAAAAATGACTGAGACTGACTTTGTTGCATTCCTGCCAGATTTGTCACTAGTTTTACAACCAGTATTCAAAACTCAGTTGAGAATTGCAAAAGACATTCTGGCCAGTTCCAGCGGATACTGAAACAGCGGATATCCAAGTATTACGAGACAGTATATACACCAGCCCTTTTATACTTGTTAAGCAACCCTGTCAGAGATCAAGACATGATGAGGCCTTCTTGATAAAAACAAATCTGGCAGTTTAAATTTGGGAGTTTTTATTATGACCGACTCATTTGATCAGCATAGACTTTACACCCAACTCGCTCTAACATTGAATATAACTGACACCTCAAACATCATTTTGTAATAACCCATCATATCCGTTGTGCTAGTGGTCATTCTAACAGTGCCACACATTTGTAGTCATATAGTGTATCTTGTTGATTCATTATTTAATTAATTATTATAAGTTTATCCAGTTACATAAAAACTTTTAAACATGCAAGATATAACATATGCTATAATTTGCATAATTTGCTTATTTAATTGATAATTGATTCAATTTATTTAAATCCATTAAAATAACTTGTATAAAATAACCACAATGGGAAAGGAGCAGTGAAAGACAATGTCAGTGCAGCGTACTGACAACAGGAATTTCTTATTATTGCTGTTAATATAACTGTTGCAAATAAATATATATATATACACACATACAAACCCGATTCCAAAAAAGTTGGGACACTGTACAAATTGTGAATAAAAGCAGAATGCAATGATGTGGAAGTTTCAAATTTCAATATTTTATTCAGAATACAACATAGATGACATATCAAATGTTTAAACTGAGAAAATGTATCATTTTAAGGGAAAAATAAGTTGATTTTAAATTTCATGGCATCAACACATCTCAAAAAAGTTGGGACAAGGCCATGTTTACCACTGTGTGGCATCCCCTCTTCTTTTTATAACAGTCTGCAAACGTCTGGGGACTGAGGAGACAAGTTGCTCAAGTTTAGGAATAGGAATGTTGTCCCATTCTTGTCTAATACAGGCTTCTAGTTGCTCAACTGTCTTAGGTCTTCTTTGTCGCATCTTCCTCTTTATGATGCGCCAAATGTTTTCTATGGGTGAAAGATCTGGACTGCACGCTGGCCATTTCAGTACCCGGATCCTTCTTCTACGCAGCCATGATGTTGTGATTGATGCAGTATGTGGTCTGGCATTGTCATGTTGGAAAATGCAAGGTCTTCCCTGAAAGAGATGACGTCTGGATGGGAGCATATGTTGTTCTAGAACTTGGATATACCTTTCAGCATTGATGGTGCCTTTCCAGATGTGTAAGCTGCCCATGCCACACGCACTCATGCAACCCCATACCATCAGAGATGCAGGGTTCTGAACTGAGCGCTGATAACAACTTGGGTTGTCCTTGTCCTCTTTAGTCCGGATGACATGGCGTCCCAGTTTTCCAAAAAGAACTTCAAATTTTGATTCGTCTGACCACAGAACAGTTTTCCACTTTGCCACGGTCCATTTTAAATGAGCCTTGGCCCAGAGAAAACGCCTGCGCTTCTGGATCATGTTTAGATATGGCTTCTTTTTTGACCTATAGAGTTTTAGCCGGCAACGGCGAATGGCACGGTGGATTGTGTTCACCGACAATGTTTTCTGGAAGTATTCCTGAGCCCATGTTGTGATTTCCATTACAGTAGCATTCCTGTATGTGATGCAGTGCCGTCTAAGGGCCCGAAGATCACGGGCATCCAGTATGGTTTTCCGGCCTTGACCCTTACGCACAGAGATTGTTCCAGATTCTCTGAATCTTTGGATGATATTATGCACTGTAGATGATGATAACTTCAAACTCTTTGCAATTTTTCTCTGAGAAACTCCTTTCTGATATTGCTCCACTATTTTTCGCCGCAGCATTGGAGGAATTGGTGATCCTCTGCCTATCTTGACTTCTGAGAGACACTGCCACTCTGAGAGGCTCTTTTTATACCCAATCATGTTGCCAATTGACCTAATAAGTTGCAAATTGGTCCTCCAGCTGTTCCTTATATGTACATTTAACTTTTCCGGCCTCTTATTGCTACCTGTCCCAACTTTTTTGGAATGTGTAGCTCTCATGAAATCCAAAACGAGCCAATATTTGGCATGACATTTCAAAATGTCTCACTTTCAACATTTGATATGTTATCTATATTCTATTGTGAATAAAATATAAGTTTATGAGATTTGTAAATTATTGCATTCCTTTTTTATTCACAATTTGTACAGTGTCCCAACTTTTTTGGAATCGGGTTTGTACATACACTTTATACAGAATGTGTGTGTTCACTCTCCACTTCACAAAACTCGCCATCTTTTCTTTGGACCTTGCAGGTAGTCACAATGGGCCTCATTTATCAATCTAATGTAGAAACGAGCACAGAAATCATCTTACGACAGGGTTCACGTGTGATTCATGAAACATTCATACGCTGCCAATCCAATCACACCAATGATCGTACCTTGATAAATGTGGAATATATTTAAATATCACACCCTAAAAATTCACGGTTTAGAAGCCTCGACCCTAGAGTTTACGACATGAAGAAACGTAACCCGGCCAAGAAGATGACGTAATCTCATGAAAGAGTTTACTTCGAATTTATATGTATATTAAATACCGGTAAATAAAACGAAACATCCCTCACTCCACAACAAATCCTTTAAATGTAACGGTTTTCAAAACAGTAGCTACATGAATAAAAAAAAAATATTAAAACAAAATACTAATTAGATAAGTTAGTCATCGTGGCATTCATTAAACAACACATCAAGCCAAAATGTACTTAACCTATTTAAAGCGAAAATTAAACGGTATTGGGCTCATCTCTCTCATTCGGCAAGAATCCAAATATGCTTCCATATTTGCCATGAAATGTTAGGTTGCTAAACTATTATTCATTATGTAAAGGTTTTGAACTTCACTCGTGTTCCAATATCCACTGAAAACAGATCCTTCACATGCGCAAAAATTTGTTTGGTTGGGCGCTGGTCATGCTGACTTTTACAGCGGATCATTTAATTTGAGCAGTGTAACTTATGTTTGGTTGACTGCATTTTAGTTTGATGATGAATAGCTGAAATGTCAAGTTAACAACGCTAGAACTGATATGTTGTGGGTGAGGCGCTTGCATAAATCAGTTAGAATTAAAAAAAAGAAAAATACAATGCGTTAAAGTGTTACAAAAACGAGCATCACACAGTTTTTTTCTTTTGTTAATATGTTATTTCAGTGAAATATATTTCATGTAGTCCTATTTATTTTATTCCTTTATATAGTTAATTTTATTCTGTTTTTCTCCATTCACAGAAGTGCATGTAGGCTAAAGCTAATTTAATTTGACATTCTAATCTTAACGGTTTAGAATGAGCTTTGGTTGACTTGTTAGTCATGAAAATATCTAAATGATCAAAATGCTCTCATTTCAATTCTCCACCAGATTTGCTATGCTGCACGCAAGTTCACGCTAACTCAAAAACTTGCGTACACGAGCTGAGACCTGACGTGAGATTTGATCGTAGCCACCGCTCGTGTCCATATTGATAAATGCCAAGTTTTGCATTGAAACGGCCGTACGCAGTTTTCTGTTGTACGTTCGTTTCATAAATGAGGCCCAATGTATCTACTATTTAACACATATCATACCTATGAAACTTATTTAAACTTCATATGGAATGATATATGGACTAAATATGGACTAAAATGTGTGTATAATATCAAAATTAAAGAACTTGAATTATTCTGTTTATATGTTGATTTATACTCTCCCGCCATCTAGCTTTAAAATGAACCGCAAGGTGAGTCACATGACCATAAAAGAAAAAATTATTTCCGAAGTAGCCATCGCTTGTACGTCGCTAACAAACTTGTGAAAGAGCCCTTTGTGAAAGGATTTAAGTCTTCACTTTCGTTTAGAACGCCCCTACAAATGGTGTCCCATTCCCGAAGAGCCCTTCAAAAAAAACACTGTTTGGAATTCACCCAATATGTATTGTGTTATAATGAATAGCGGCATAATAATAAACTATTATACAAGTTCCAAAGCATGTTCAGAACAAACAGTCCTTGCACCTGCCTCAACACAATCTTGCACAATCATTGAGAAAAGAGCATATATGTCATTCTACCCAGTTTTTAGCTTCACATTAGTTCAGACTGTCCATAACAATTTTCTAACCAATGTTCACATAAAACCTTAACACTGTGGCTTTTAGCATGTGTGACTCTTTTTTCCAGTATTACTGTAAGAAAGTAAAGAAACCTAACCTAAAAAAAAATTCCAAAAACTGCACAGTGGAAAACACAAGGGCAGGCTTACTGACGAGTAAGCTGTCCATTTAAAAACTACTGACTGTTTATATCTATTTATCTATATATCTATATCTATATATATCTATATAACTTCCCACTGACCTGACCTCCCAGATTCTGGTTAACAATTCTATGTAAATAGCGCATAATTAATTGATACATAAATAATACATAATGCATTTTTGTAACAAAAATGGTATCTGTCAATAGACACACTGGTTTGATTTGTAGATGTCTTGCACTAATGACAATGACTTGCTTTGCATGTAATAATTTGTATTTGTCTTTGCCATGCAATCATTCATTCTCTCTGTAGTTTTGTTTTTTGCTCGTTTCATTTTCACATTGAGGAGACAAACTCCTAGAGGTATTGGTGAAAGTTTTGAACCTTAACAGTGTGCTTCAAAAAGAAATCTGCATACTGGTCCAGTAGACAGATGTTGCAAATGAATTTATGATCGACATGAATTTGAACTTACAGCATGATTTGCCACATTATATGAAAAACTGGCCTACTTATATTGCAAGAAATATATCCTTGCTGAATGATTATCTTAAACATTCATATATGCTGGTTTAAGAATGAAGAAAAATACACACTACAATTCAAAAAGTCTCTTATGCTCACCACGGCTACATTTATTTCATCAAAAACACAGAAGAAAGTAAATCTGAAATATTACTATTTAAAAAAACTGTTTTCTATTTTGATATATTTTAAAATGTAAATTATTATTGTGATGGCAAAGCTGAATTTCAGTCAATACTCCAGTCTTCAGTGTCATTCTAATGTCACTGGGGGGAAAAAAATCATTGTATATGCTGATTTGGTGATTTCTTCATCAAAACGGCTGTGCTGCTTAATATGCTTGTGGAAAATGTGATACATTTTTTTCTGGATGAACAGTGTTCAAAAGAACAGCATTTATTTGAAAGATTTTTTGTAACATTATAATTGTCTTTACTGTAAATTTCTTTGCTGAATAAAAGTATTAATTTCCTATGAACAAAAAAAAAAATCTTAACCGAAACACACATTCACCTACCTTCAATTTCTGATATCTTTTTCTCTGTTTCTTTTTCCATAACTTTCTGGCCATACTTGATTTCAGCCACCTGAGCCACCTTTTCTGCCTCTGCAGCCATGAAAAAAGCAGAGCAACATTCTTTTACTTTTAAATGAGCAATAACTTCATCAGTATCCAATCAACACGACCAAACTCGCTCATCAGGCTAAATACCAAGAAAAAAAACTTTGTTCACCAATGACAGCCTTTTTCCTCTCTGTCTCTGCCTCCTTCTCTACAACCTTCTGTGTCTGAGCTGCAATCAGTAACTTTGTTCTCTCACTCTCCCTGAGAAGACACACAAAATAAAAAAGTGAGAGATTCTGTTTCAATCAAGCTCAATTGATAAGGACTGTCAGAATACTTTAGACCAAAATACAGTGTTGCAGTTTAGATATAGAATGGCAAGTTAAGCTGTAACCAGGGTCCAAAATTAAGACTCACCAACCACCATATGAGAGTACAAAGTTACTTGCCAGCTGGCAACATAATACACTGTCTGAGCCTCACTAATGGGAGTGATGAGAGTGACTCAAATATATAAAAATACACAAACAAATGCAGAAAATACATACTTTTTTCCTCCAGAACTGTGAGTGGCTCATTTTGTGTATGATGACGTGTGTCACTAATATGCAAGATTATTAATTAATACAAAATATAGTAAGAATAATAATTCCTTTGTCATAGAGGCAAAATATATAAATCATGGCCAGTAAGAAACATTTATTACCACTACATTCACTCACTGTGTTAGTTCATTTTGGGTCCTGGTTGTAACACAATAAGATCATCAATAGCTATTACATGTAGCATGCAAAAGGTTTTCATAAACTCACATTAGTTCATAGTTCCTGCGAATGCTTTCTGGAATGTTTGGTTTGGTAACACGGACTGCCTGTTTACAGGGGAGAGGAACAGAGGAGAGACCAAGGAAAGAGAGGAGAGAGTAAGAGAAAAAAAGTTAAAGATAGACAGACAGAGATTGACTTTTAAAAAGCCAGAACAATCTTCTCACACAGAGGCCTTGTTATGCAACAGTTTTTTTTGTTCGTTTGTTTGTTTTTTGCTGGAAGGGCCTTGGGAAAGGAGTCAGAACAAATGGATCTCGGAACAAAATTAGTGGACATGGTCAAATACTCCTCGTGACTCACAGCTCATCATGCATGACCCACAAAAGCTCCATTAGAAAATTCAGGCTACAAGGAAGCATGAATCAGACTTGCATATTTTAATGTTACAAGATGAGAAGCAATAATGGAAATCTACTGCTTGCACAGTTGATTACGAGAAAGGCTGTTTTGAGGGTTGGCTCAGCACCAAAGGGATTTGATGAAGGAAATCTGAATCCTGCCAAACCAAAGCTAAATAAAGAAAGACAAACAAACACATGCACAAATACACAAAGAGCATATTATATTCAGCATCTTATCTTTGGTCTAACAAAATGTGAAACCAGATAAATTCTTGAATGTTTTGATAATGAGTTATGAAAGACCAAGGCTATCTTTCCTGATTCGAAGTATCTGTTTAACTAAGCACTAATGTATAACCTGTGCAGAAGATAAAACGTTGACAAGAACAGAACTCTGTGGAATGGGACAGAAAACATAATTCCCACCTGAATGATGAGTCCAGGTGCCATGCTGGTGAGATCTTCCTGCAGCGTGAGCTTTAGATTCTCATCTATTTGATCTAAGGCCGGAGAAGAAACAACAGGTCACTTTATGAATGATACACAGAACTTATACACCTAACTCATTTTATCATCACAACACAACTGCAAATATTTATTTATGATTTAACACCATATCAGCAGCAATGGCAATATTCATGGCAAAATCAATAGTATTTGAATAAAAAAAAAATTATGATTACAATATCATTTCAATACATAGTTTACAATAATTTAACAATTTTCACAACTGCAAATAAAAAGCACTTCACTAGTCACACGTAAAGCACCTCCACATCACCACTAGAGGGCTGTAATCCCCTCACACCATTGTGAAGTGCATTTATTATAGAGATCTAAAGCTATTATGAACTTCTCACACTGCAAAATTTTCAAAACGCATTTCTAGAGCTAAAGAAAATCCAAATTAATTACTTTAAGGAGTTTAATTGTGAAAAATAAATGAATACTATTTTCTAATTCCTAAACCTTCCTAGTGAATTCTATTGTACATTCAGGGTGTCTTGACATTTTAGCAGAGAAAAATATGCATAAAATGATTTAAATTCACCCATTGGTTTAAAAAAAAAAAAAAAAAAAAACTGCATAAGAAATGCACTTTCAATGAGAGCCTATTGTGAGGCATTTGCTTTCAGCTGCAAGGGAGAGACCCTTGAATGCATTGAAATATGAGTCTTAAAGCAGCAGAATATTAACAAGCTTAATGGTATAAAATCATCACTTACCAAATAGACCTATGTAGACCTCCTGAAGTGAGTGCACACTACAGAACTGATTCAGCTCATGGTGAACCTTGTTGAAAATCAGGGCTTTGTCATAGTCGGCAGTGAAGTTTCTCACAATGCCATAAACTGCAACAGAGCAGACAATGATGTTAAGAAAGAGACGAATAGGGCACATAAAATAAATGACAGTAATAGTCTGAGTCGTTGCTTAAATTCATGGAGAGTGGGATAAAATATTTATGGGTGAGTAGGCTATATCAAAAGGCTCGTAGTGGGCCCAGGAAAATGTCCCCTAAGAGCCTTTTATGCAGTTCTACATTATAAATGACAAAAAACTCATTTTACCTGCTGTGGGAACAAGGTAGTTCACCACCTCAATGCGATCAAAGTAGATCATTACACCTCCACTGCAAAGCAAAACAACATGTTGAATTTGTGAACATGAATGAGTGTGAAAATCTATTCCACAAAGCACATGCGATAAAAGAAATCTCATGCAGGGTCTCCCTCATGATGATGATCAGCGATACAATACTTATGCTATGCCAGCTGCACTTTATTTATAATTTTATACACTACTGTTCAAAAGTTGGGGGTGAGTAAGTTTTTAATTGATACTTTTATTTAGCAAGGACCCATTAAATAAATCAAAAACAACAGTAAAGACATTTATAATGTTACAAGTTTTGTATTTCAAATAAATGCTGTTCTTTTGAACTTCCTATTCATAAAAATAAAATAAAAAAAAACTGTATAATGCCTTCCACATTTCAACTATTTTCAGCTGTGATAAGAAATGTTTCTTGAGCACCAAATTAGCATATAGCAATGATTTCTGAAAGATAAATGTGACACTGAAGACTGGAATAATAGCTGCTGAAAATTCAGCCTTGCCATCACAGGAATAAATTACTTAAAAACAAAAACAGACAAGAGTCCACAATATCACATATTCACATATAGACTAAAACGCCAGTGGTTCCACATACTGGAGAAGAACCTGATTGAACTTAATGTCGGGTTCGTCAGTGTTAAAATTATACTATTTGCAATCAGTTAGCCTGCAAATCACATACATCTGTACATGATATTGCGCAGCACTGCAGAGCAGGTGGGCACGCCAACACTGACAAACATCTGGCTTGCACTTCTTCAATGTGGCACCTTAAGCAGCAGCCTCATTCCATCATTATATGCTACATTGAGTTACTGCATGCTGCTCTTTCTGTAGTTTTTTGTGGAATTATGCCTGTTATACAAATTTAAAATCTCCTTTTAAGCAAAAATACACATATCTGTGCCATGTTTAGGTTTAAAACCAAACTGGTTGTCAAAGGTCAGGACAAAATGTTCCAACTTATTCAGTATTTGTCCAATGACCTTGGACAAAATACTGGCCAGAGCTATAGGCCGGTAATTAACCAGGCTATTTATTTTGCCAGCTTTATCTTTAATAATAGGCATTAACATAACAGATAAGATAGAATCAAGTAAAATACCATGAATTAAAAATCCAGTAAAACAAATGGCAAGCAGAGGACAGAGTTTTCTCCAAGCAAATTTTAAATGTTCAGCAGATATCCTATCTATACCACATGCTTTATTATCTTTTAACCTCATAACTGCATCATAGACTTCCCATGGGGAGACAGTCACATCCTCACCACTATCAATGTTACACACTGCAAAGGAGTCACTTTTAACAATTGAACTGCTCGTAATAATGTTTTTGCCACAACTGAGTAATTTCCTCTGAAACACTTACACCATCAATATTCATTGGCAAAGATGTTTTACAATTATTCATTCTTTTGATTTCTTTCCAGAAATCATTTGGATTATTATTTTGCAGTTTCCTTGCAAGTGAGTCAGACCTCATTGTGTTTTCGTTCCTCTTAAAGCAACACTAGGTAACTTTTAGCGCTTTAGCAGTTAACAAACAGAACTGCATGCGTTTTGCAGAAGAACATTGTAGCCGGAGCTACTTCTCTCTGTTTATGTCTATGGCGAGTCACACAAGTACTGGGCTACTCCGCAGCGGTGCCAAGTGCCGACCCGAACCGGACTAAAATAGTCAGAATATAAACACTTATTATAAGTGTACCGTAGTGATTCAGGATAGGACAAAAACATGGTTTGGAAAATGAATTCATGATGTACTCACTCATTATATAAATTGTGTAAATTTTGAGCACAAAAAAAGTTACATAGTGTTGCTTTAATGAAACGTAGGGCATATTTAAAATGTGCATTTGCCCGTTTCTTATATTCAAATAAGGGGCCGTGTTTATGTCTACCTGACTCAGCCCAAGCTTTAAAAGCCCTTCTAGCCTGAGCATGAAGCTCTTAAACATATTCATTCCAGCCTGGCTTGGCTTTGTACACCTTGGTCTTGTACAGGGGCCTGCTTGAGGCCAGAAGGGACTCCACAATATTATCATACAAGGAACAACTCAATACCATGTTGCGGGTTCTTACAGTTAATATCACAGCATGCAGCTGCGTCTTTAAGTAAATCGATATTACTCAACAATGTGTCTACTCAACAAAGTAGACTGAACACAGTATACTTTAAGATCCTCCTCAGTCAAGTTAGACCAGTCTATTTTCCCTACAAGCATATCGTTGTTCACAGACAAAAGAGTAGGTAAATTGCCCAGATTTATAGATAAAGAAAAAGGCACATGATCAGTGGTGGCAGATTCATGATTAATGCTCATGGCCTCTAAGGAATCAGGTGCATTGGTTGTGCAGATGCAGTGATCTAACCATGAAGTTGTGTGCCATTCCTCACTGATGTAAGTATAGCTATTATCAGGTAAATGCAATTTACTGGAGAGAATCAAACCATTATCAGAGCAAAACTGCATTAAATGATTGGCAAATAAAGAGCTACCATCAGAAACATCAGCATTCATGTCACCCACAATAAAAAAAGCATGTGGAAGCATGATTATCCTGAATAAAAGACAACACAAGCCAACCTGTTGAGATATTCATCTTCAGTTTGGGAACTCTCATAGGTTGTATAGATGTTCAGAATGATTAACTTTTTTCCCCCACAGCTGAACTCAATTCCTAAAGCCCAGTCAACATCCAGTCTGACCACGTTAATAAGCTGATCAAACTTTTTGTGCCATAGTACGGCAATGCCGCCAGGTATTCTGTCATGAACTATTTCAGTGCTCAAGTCAGTGGTAGATTCACCCGCCCCATAGAAGTCTTTATGTAGGGAGTTCAGTCTTTCCAAGTCCTGCTTAGGTAAAAAAGTCTCTTGAACACACATCATAGGTCTCCAATAACTTATCCACCACAAAGCGGCGTGATTTATCTGCTTCACTATGCCCAACGCGCAATCCTCGGGCATTATATGACATGATATTGATATTCATTTATTTAAGTAAATAATTTATTTATTTCATTTATTTATCCCGGGCACCTGCATGGCTGCTACTCTCCTGTAGAGCTACAGGTGTAATGTCAGACACTGAGCGCTGCTGCTGCAGATCAGCCCTCCCTCCTGATCCACAGGCCGCGCTGTCACCGTTAACTCTAGGTCTGCGGGTCTCAAAATAACGCCGGACATAGATCCCCGCCAGCCAAAGTTGTGGATCCTACATGTTTGCTACTTCGTTACACTCAGCAGTGACATGAAAAACTAAATCTGTTGCGGGTTGAATCAATCTTCTGACATGTAACCGATTTTCCCAATTTCTCAGTCAAATAAGAAAAGAGAGTATCAGCATCAAGGCTAGGAGAAAATCTAGTAGCAAACACTAGTTGCTCTCGGTGCCGGGAGGCTTATGGGACTAGCGTACCCCTTTCCACACAACAGTACTCCAGTCTGGGGACTGTGGCAGAGGGCTCGGAGCCTCTACCTGTGACTGGCGAGCAGGCGCCACCGGATCCTGCAACTCTCTCTCCTGAGATGCTGACGCAGCACCAGCCCCAGCCCCATGTGCCCAGCCAGGAGATCCGCGGAGCTTCTTAATAGCCATCACCCGGCGATCCATGACCGCTGTAGCCGCCCCCAAGTTCTCATTCACGCTTGCCTGAGCTTCCAGGGCCTCTCTCAAACTAGAAACTTCCCGGTTCAGCTGTTCCACTCAGCTGAGTAGCGCCGAGGCGTCCATGTTGCCAAATCCGACAGGTGGAAGTTCATTCAGGTAGTGCGAAACAAACCTGGGAATGTTTTCACCGCACTCATTAAGCACCTTCAGACAGTCCTTGATGTTGTTAATGTCCTTTATGTTTGATGCAGCATCGTAGTCGTGCACATTTCAAATAACAGTCGCTTGGACGACTCCATCCACTCAGATGAAAAATTGTTTGAGGCTAACAAAACAATTTCGTCATGGGACAGTGTTCTCATTTTGATGGCAATAAAGTTCAAAAACTCGTCCTTCACTACAGTGGGGAGAACAAGTATTTGATAGACTGCCGATTTTGCAGGTTTGCCTACTTACAAAGCATGTAGAAGTCTGTAATTTTTATCATAGGTACACTTCAACTGTGAGACAGAATCTAAAACAAAAATCCAGAAAATCACATTGTATGATTTTTAAATAATTAATTAGCATTTTATTGCATGACATAAGTATTTGATCACCTACCAACCAGTAAGAATTCCGGCTCTCACAGACCTGTTTGTTTTTCTTTAAGAAGCCCTCCTGTTCTCCACTCATTACCTGTATTAACTGCACCTGTTTGAACTCGTTACCTGTATAAAAGACACCTGTCCACACACTCAATCAAACAGACTCCAACCTCTCCACAATGGCCAAGACCAGAGAGCTGTGTAAGGACATCAGGGATAAAATTGTAGACCTGCACAAGGCTGGGATGGGCTACAGGACAATAGGCAAGCAGCTTGGTGAGAAGGCAACAACTGTTGGCGCAATTATTAGAAAATGGAAGAAGTTCAAGATGACGATCAATCTCCCTCGGTCTGGGGCACCATGCAAGATCTCACCTCGTGGGGCATCAATGATCATGAGGAAGGTGAGGGATCAGCGGACCTGGTCAATGACCTGAAGAGAGCTGGGACCACAGTCTCAAAGAAAACCATTAGTAACACACTACGCCGTCATGGATTAAAATCCTGCAGCGCACGCAAGGTCCCCCTGCTCAAGCCAGTGCATGTCCAGGCCCGTCTGAAGTTTGCCAATGACCATCTGGATGATCCAGAGGAGGAATGGGAGAAGGTCATGTGGTCTGATGAGACAAAAATAGAGCTTTTTGGTCTAAACTCCACTCGCCGTGTTTGGAGGAAGAAGAAGGATGAGTACAACCCCAAGAACACCATCCCAACCGTGAAGCATGGAGGTGGAAACATCATTCTTTGGGGATGCTTTTCTGCAATGGGGACAGGACGACTGCACCGTATTGAGGGGAGGATGGATGGGGCCATGTATCGCGAGATCTTGGCCAACAACCTCCTTCCCTCAGTAAGAGCTTTGAAGATGGGTCGTGGCTGGGTCTTCCAGCATGACAACGACCCGAAACACACAGCCAGGGCAACTAAGGAGTGGCTCCGTAAGAAGCATCTCAAGGTCCTGGAGTGGCCTAGCCAGTCTCCAGACCTGAACCCAATAGAAAATCTTTGAAGGGAGCTGAAAGTCCGTATTGCCCAGCGACAGCCCCGAAACCTGAAGGATCTGGAGAAGGTCTGTATGGAGGAATGGGCCAAAATCCCTGCTGCAGTGTGTGCAAACCTGGTCAAGAACTACAGGAAACATATGATCTCTGTAATTGCAAACAAAGGTTTCTGTAGCAAATATTAAGTTCTGCTTTTCTGATGTATCAAATACTTATGTCATGCAATAAAATGCAAATTAATTACTTAATCATACAATGTGATTTTCTGGATTTTTGTTTTAGATTCCGTCACTCACAGTTGAAGAGTACCTATAATAAAAATTACAGACTTCTACATGCTTTGTAAGCTGCAGAATCGGCAGTGTATCAAACCTGCAAAATCGGCAGTGTATCAAATACTTGTTCTCCCCACTGTATCACTTTCCCATCAGCTGCTTTGTAAATAAAATTCTCAGGTTTTGTTTTAGGGCAAGCAGCACTTCTCGCACGTACCGCCGCACCTGACGCCATTATCGATCAGACTCGCGTAAACTCGTACTGTATTTTTATTAAATAAATTAAGTTCTTTCAGATGAAATCTAAGAGCTTTCTGTCCCTCCATAGACAGCTACACAACTGACACGTCTTTGACGCTTCAAAAAATTCATAAAGAGATCGTAAAACTAATCGATATGAATTGAACGGTTTAGTCCAAAATTTTCTATAGAGACACGATCGCTTTATGATGAACAGATTTAATTTATGCTTTTATTCACAAATAAACATTCATCAATGCACACAGCAGTTATGGTAAACGGAAGCTCAAGCATGTTTGCTTAACGTGCAAGAACCAATGAGGTTCATTCTCGTGTCTTACGCAGCACGTTTAAGCTTCCGTAAGAGGTTTGTTCTCACACGTCAAGCAAGTTCGGTTGACCTTCTGTTTATGTTTGCAGACAAATGTATATATGTGAATAAAAGCCTAAATTCAATCTGTAGCTTCAATCATAGCTCTCAACGGAGGGACAGAAATCTCTTAGATTTCATCAAAAAGATCTTCGTTTGTGTTCCGAAGATGAACGAAAGTCTTATGGGTTGGGAACGGCATAAGGGTGAGTAAATAATGACAGAATTTTCACTTTTGGGTGAATTATCCCTTTAAGTCTAGGATTCTCTTGAACTGCTGTGGAGCAGGAGCCTCTCTTAAGGTGCAGTCAGACTAGGCTTTAAGCATGCAAAGTCTGTTTTCACCCTGCAACGACTAATTTAGTGTATTTCTTGAAAAGTGTTTTCATTAAGATATGTTTTACAGCCTGTAGGGCCTCAGGTCACAGAGTGCACTACGTCTCACTTCAGCAGCTTTGAGCAAAACACCCACCCAGCTGTACCAGCCACTGTGGAACATCAGGTGTTTTAATATGAAGATCCATATAGCAAGCACAATGATGCAAATGACACTGTAAAATAGAGTTTTCTAAATGTTACTTTGATGATAAACCAGGTGACAGCTCGCCACTATTAGAAATGAAGCCAAGAAAAGAGATGACTGATTGGGGAGTACAAGAAAGAATTGAGTGAACAATAATTAAAAATGACCTAATGAACACCCATTAGTTGAGTAAAGTTAGGGGGCAAGGTGTAGGCATCTCGGCTTTGTTGTCTCCACCAATAAAGTCTAAGTTTTGGCATCTGGAACTCGAGTTCCATGACTTGAGTGATTTCTTACAAAGAGGAGAAGACTTTTTCCACGACACTACATGATGTTTGCTATACAGAACTGCAGGCCAGACTTCACCAAACAAGAATTTGGTATGTAGCAATAGAGAAAACCAAACGCCTACACTAACGCTGGCGTTCTTGCTTTGCATGCACATGAATCTGAATGAACAATTAACCTCACCTTGTGCCGCATGGAACATTCTTTACTTCATCTGTTTGTAGGGTTGTCTTTCCGAAAAGAGAAAGGATGCAATAAGAAAAAGAAAACTATAAGCTTAACTACATATACAAAGTCTGCCTTTTACCTGTACAGATTTGAATGTAGTAATGAACGGCAGCATCAGATGAAATCCAGGGCCACTGGTGGCGGTCAGCAGAGCTCCACCTCTGAAGAGAGAAGCACAGAGTTATACAAGCCATAGAGTAGAGACTGACATCTGTAGCATTTGCTTGGTTCTGGGAGCAGATTATTTGAAAATATTGAGCAACTGACCTGTAGTAAACACCCACATGTCCTTCCTCAATCTTATGAAGAGCAGAAAACATTGCTGCTCCTCCTATGGCGAGGATCACAGAGGCAATCGCTCCCAATGTCATTCTGAACAAAAAAAGATATATGTAAACCTATTGAAGTACATTTCCATGCATTCAATAGTAACTTATTTGATTTATTGTTTGCATAATTTACCATTTATGTCAATCATACAAGAAATGTGTAGTATTGTAATCTTAGCAAACACCGATGAAAACAGATCCCAAAACATGTTTGCTGTGCATCAACGATTATTTTGTGTGTTTTATAGGTAACAGCTAAACAACATTACCGGTGTGAAACCCAGTGAAAACTACCGAGTTCGTGACAGATTCAGAGAGCATGTGGAACAATGACATTGCTGTGACTTTGTTGATAAGAGGATTGAGGAAACCATGCACAAAGACCTGAATGCAACTCTGTTTTATTGGCTGTATATTATTTGAAAATACCTCAAATGAAAACCTCAGATTAGTAAGCACTAGACTAGAGAGTTCAAGGCGCGCTTTAAAAGGTTTTAGAGACAGAACAACATACAGGAACTCTTGAGTTATTGTTCCTTAAATACACGACTTGAGTGTCCAGAAGTTGCCGCTGGCTGTGGGGTTTCTCTTGGTGTTACACAAACTAATCGATACAGTACTACAAATTAGTTACTGTTATGTCAAAATCACAAATATTCTCCTGGCGACAAGCTACAATCGAACCAATAGAGAACATTACTAGCTAGCTTTAAAAGATGTGTGTACAAACAAAATACTTGAGACATCCTGTCAACGCGAGATTACAACAAAGAGAAATTACTTTGTGGATGAATGCGAACTAAAAGTGATGTTACCTAAGTACGTACTGTAACTGCTTCGTGATGGCCGGTAGAGACACCTGCGATCGATGAGGAAAATACAGCGACGCTCGTTTGCGTCTGACGTCACCACAGTTTGACCTACTTTTCCACTGTTGTTTGAGTTTCATACCGTTAGATGGGGACAAATACCTTCCTATCAGAGCAGGATTGTGGCTGAGGGAAATGATGAAGACGAACTGATTTGCTTTTCTTTACTTGCCTGTGTTATTTTAGTTTTTATATATATATATATATATATATATATATATATATATATATACTATTATAGCATTTACTAATATTTTGAATTAGATTTTTTTCAGTTTTCATTTTAATTTTAGTTTTAGTAATGTTGTTTTGTGCTTTTGTCATTTTTATTATTTTTTAATACTATATAGCTTTAAATAATTTTGGTCATTTTTGTAGTTCAACTTCAACTTATTTATTTCAGTTACAGTGGAAAAGTACACACCACTGTTAAAACAGCTGGTTTTTGTAATGTGAAAAATTAAACAAAGATTTGTATCAGAACTTTTGCACATACAATGTAAAAATTAAAACCTATGCAATGCCACTGAAAACCAAACTGACACATTTCAGATAAAAAAAAAAAACTTGGAATAACTAACTGCAGAAGTGTGCACACCACTGAACTAATGCTTAGTTGAAGCACCCTTTGATTTTATTGCAGCACTCAGTCTGTTTGCATATGTGTCATTCAGCTTGGCATATATTGACTTGACAATATTTTCTTACTCTTCATTGCAAAAAAAATAAAAATAAAAAAGGTTCCAGATCTGCTAGAGGGCATCTCCTGTTCATGGCCGTCTTCAGGTCCCTCCCAAAGATTTTCTAGGATTCATGTTTGGGCCTTGGCTAGGCCATTCCAAAACATCCATCTTTCTTTGCTGAAGTCATTAAAGTAATAATAATATTTTTTTTTATTTTTACTTGTTATATAGAATATTTTTGCTTCGAGATCTTGATTGTGAGACATGGAGTAATTTTTTTCAAAAGGAGGCTGAGTATTTCATAAGTTAGTGTTTTAAATTTAAAACTTTACAAAGACAATAGTTTTGGGTTTCTGTTGTCCTCTACAGAACAACAGCCAACCCATGTTTGTGAAGTATGTGTCCTCAGGAGATCAGGGTGCTGCTATTGGAGAATCTCTTTTTGTGGCCAACCATGCCTAATAATCACCAAGAAGCTTTTTAGTTCACCAGAAGCCATTTCAAACCATATCTTATTCCTAAAGAATCAATGAAGCCGAACGCATCTTTCCCTGAACTCCATCATTTGACCCGTTCCCCTTTTTAGGGGTTCAAGCAGCGAAATATCTTATTTTTTTCTGCCCTGGATGTCAGAGACTGCAAATTACAGAGATCCCAAATTAGATGGTTCAAAACATGTACCACTACTCAGGTGCGCACCATAGACTAAAAAAAGATTCTTCTTCAAGAATCTCTTAGCGTCTTCATGCACATCCATCCACTGTAGAAAAATTAAGCCAAAGTGTCCCAGAAATGGTCGTTGACATCTTGCACTGATGATGTCATTTGGAGCCAGTGCCTGCACAGTAGTGATCATGAGGTCAGAGGACAGAGCTCACCTGTGGTATCAAGGTGCCGTCCGTACTAGTCTCACAGACTCAGTCGCAAGCACAGCTGTCAATAATGATGTTACACCCTGTCTTATAGCATCAAATAACCAGTGTTGGGTGAAGTTACTTTAATGTGTTACAATATTGCTCTATTCCCCCCCAAAAAACTCATTACGTTAGTTAATTTTCTATGTAAAATATTGCATTACATTACGTTTGCCTTACTTTTTTTCTCACCATCTTTGGGAAAAAATTATTTGAGGTGTAATTAGATTTTTTTTGTGTGTGTGTGTGTGTTTGACTAAAGCTTATAACTATTTCCTAGGATTTCTGATCATCAAATTATGTTTAATGCAGACACAATCAAACAATGTTCTGATTTTATTTTCAAGATGAAAAGAAGCACTTAGGGCTTAATATCAGTCACTCTACATTGTATGGCATCAGATTATATACTTATAATCTCTTTATTTTACTATAAATCACATAGGGTCCATAAGAGTAAAAAAAAACAGTTGTGAATAAACAAATCTGTAAAAACAGAACAAACATTTGTGAAAACGAAACTTAAAATGGAAACTCCTTGTTCCCTATATATACAGATAACAGATGCTTCATGTTTTGTCCTTGGTTTCACTTTTTGTTTTTGAGGTTCAGTGGGATGATGATAGTTGTAGTAAGTTTCAAAAGATGCACATCTGGTTGCATCTCATTTGGCGTGTTTCTTGTAGATGGAGATATACTCCTGCACATCATCAGGGGAGCCCAGCACTACAGGAACCCTCTGGTGGATCGAGTCAGGTTTGATGTCTAGAACATTCATGGCTCCTGTTGTTGCCATACCTCCAGCCTGCTCGATGATGAAGGCCATGGGGTTGCACTCATACAACAGCCTCAGCTGGAGCCCAAAGAAACATGAAATCAGTGAGACCGTTGCCTCAAAATACATTTTAATATGACATTGATCTTTTTATAACACACATGCCTTGTGATGTAGTTAGCAATTCACTGTTTAACCATGTTTTTTCTCACCTTGCCCTTGGGGCTCTTGACATTAGCAGGGTACAGGAAAATTCCACCATAGACCAGCGTCCTGTGCACATCAGCTACCATGGAGCCCACATAGCGCCCCCCATAGGGTGAGCTGCCATCCTGCAGGTCAGAGCGAGAACTTTGCTAAAATATGTTGGGCTGGCTAAAAACATTCACTGTGCTGAATTTGACAAACTTTCTATATAATGTTCTATACTGCACATTCAAAAGAGAAAAAGGTACTGAGAAATTATTTCACTAAGTCAAAAATTTGCATTTAAATTTTCCAAAAACATTGAAAGTAAAAATGTCTTGGGATTTTTATTAAGAAATTAACAATTTTATTCAGCAAAGATCCATTAAATTAATCAAAAGTGAGAGTATGAAGACATTTATAATGCCACAAAAGATTTAAATTTCGAATAAATGCTGTTTTGGACTTTCTATTAATCAGAGAGTCCTGGAAAAAAAGTATTATGGATTACACAAAATTATTGAGCAGCACAACTGTTTTGAATATTGATTCTTGAGCATCAAATCATCAGCATATTAGAATGATTGCTGAAGGATGATGTGACACTGAATACTGGAATAATAGCTGCTAAAAATTAGGCTTTTCCATCATTGTAATACATTTCATTTTAAAATATATATTAAGAAAGAAACATTTCATTTAAATTGGAATAATATTTCACAATATTACTGATTTTATGTTCAAAAACATAAAAAATCTTACCGACCCCAAACTTTTATCTTAGACTTGAATCTACCATGAGGTCAACTAAATTCACCACAGTTACTAAACAGTTAAAAAAGTTGTTGCATTAAATTTTTAAGTAATCAACTTGAATGTTTAAGTCATTTCAACTTAATTACATTAAACTGACTTAAAAAATTAGTTGAACATTGTATAACTTATAAAAAAAAAATTGCTTAACTTTTTTTTATGAGTTAAAGCAATGTACAAACATATGTTGTTATAACTTATTGATCATATAATTTTTTACAGTGGGATTCTTGGATGCTTTTTCTAACTCGGGGCCTTCAGTGAGATATGCTCAAAATCTGAGGGCTCTTACCGCTGGGAATTTCTTCTTTTGCAGATATTCTGTGACATCTGGGTAAAAATGCTGTGCATAGCCTTCATTGAGACTGTAGATCTTTCCCTTCTTCTTAATCTTTACGTTCTGGTCAACAAGTATGAACTCACCGATGGCCTAATGATGGAGAAGGAAACAGATTCAGAAAGATTAGTCTTTTAAGAGGTAATGCATTTAAAGTATATATACTTTAGACTATAAGGTATGTAACATAATGCTGACATACAGGATCAAGCATGAAGCAGTTGACTCCCTGGCCTGTGGAGAGAACCAGCATGGTAGCACTGCCATAGAGAGCATACCCTGCTGCCACAATGTTTCTGCCACTCCGCAAGGCATCCTTGTCTGAGGGCTCATCATCAGTTTCCTGGAGATCATGTGCACACAAACAAAAGCATTTCATTAGATGACTGTAAAGATATCTGTTTGTACTGCAGTTGATCTGAAAGCCTGTCCTGTACCTTTCTGTAGATTGCAAAAATGGTTCCAATAGAAGCTAAGCAGTCAATGTTTGAAGAGCCATCCAGGGGGTCAAAGCAAACCACGTATTTGCCCTGGGTGGGCAAAAGGACAGCATCATGTAGTTTATTGCCCAACACAAATGCATCAAAGTAGCTTGTTAATACAGATAGGGTTAATGAAGCAACACACAAAATGATTTCAATACAGACCAAAACAAACAAGTAAGATAATTCACATACTTTGGCTAAAATTATATTAACACAAGATTCTTGCATGTTATCAATTTTAGAAACTTTAAAAAGTCCTTAAGAAGAACATTAAGTTATTTGGGTGTCTGCATGGTTTACTTTGATTTTCTACTTTTACTTTAACTTGGTCAAAAAAAACAAAAAAAGACACACAAACCCTTTTATCTGGTTCTACAATGATGGCCTTCTCATCTTCTTCGGACACCAAAACACAGGATGTGAAGGACGATTTAATCATGTTTATAACAAGATCATTGGACAGGACATCCAACTTTTTCACCTGGTCACCTGTAACATTTGTGCTCCCGGCAATTCCATAGCTGAGAAAAAGAGATGGAGATTAATAACAGTGATTTATTCATGGAGAATTATGTGGACTATATGCTTTTGCTCTTGCAGTGCTGATAACGTCTTAGGAATGAGTCAACCTTTGCCCCCTATTTCAACAAGAGACAAGGTCTAATCATTGCCTCAGTCTGCAGTGTTTGTTTGCAAAGTAGCTGAACTGACCAGCCACTACAACAGTGAATTGACATATGTAAATATGTATTAAATTGTGCAAGCACGATACATCAGGGAAAAAGTGTTTTGCACAGATGAAAATGAAGGTTTAAACTATTGAAAAAATGATAGAAACAGTCTAAAAATGCAATCTTAAAATTAAAAGTAATCATACTCCAATAATTATTATATACAATCCATATTGTTATGTAATATGGCTACACTTTCTGTGAAAGTCTAAATGTTTGCTTGGTGGTGAAGATGCAACAGTACTCACAGATTGGCAATCCCGGCTTTTCTGACAGCAGTGGAAATGGCTTTGATGGCTGTGCACATGGAGTTGAGAAGGGTTGTAAGCTCCCCCGTTCCTTTGGCTTTTCTGCCTTCTTCCAGGACAAACCTAGTGAGGGTCACCACATTTGTATCAAATGCACCTCTGTCTGACATGATGACTGACTGCTGGAGCATGTAACCGCCTCTGAGTTCCTGCAGATTCCTGTCAGAAAGGATGTATTAGAACTTAATCTAGATATTTGACTGGGTTTAAAGGGGGAGTGATGGTAGTTTAGCCAATTGCAGGTAGGGTTAGAAGGGAGGAGTGGTTTTTGCTCACGTAGTAAATGGAGGTGAGGGCCTGGCCGAAGTCCAGAGTTTATCACAGATTTCACCCTGAGTGCATGGGGACAGTCAGTCAGCAACAACGGAGCTGATCGTTTGACTGATTTGTGATTAATTGTTTAACTTTTTGCACTTCACATCTATGCAGCAAATTTTATCTACAGTAGGTCTGAGTTTTAAGATCTGTGCTTACAATGAAGTATTAAAAAGTATGGATGATGAAATCACTGAATATAGCTATTCTACTCTATTTTGCAATATTCATTCATCTGTTTACCTAAAGATCCACATATGACATAGTTGTTGTGACTAATGATTGATCAGCAGTTCAGAACTGTCAGCAGAAACAGTTCATGTGCACAGGGTGTCCATGATCAACGTGCAGTTCAAAGTGTGCTTGATTCTGCTCTGAAGGTTAATTGGCCGCAAAAGAGAGGGGCAGTGGGATTCTTCCACAAGATTATAACAAACTTTGCTGATTTGAGTTCCACATTTATAGGTCAGTTTGAACAAAGGGCTAAAAATTATGGTAATAATGTACAATAATGCAAATAATAATAATAATAATAATAATGAAAAGATAATTAAAATCATGTTTTACTACTTTTTATGCACTAATTTGCGCAATTATCTTGTCTGCTGGTTTCTTAACGAGCATGCTTTTTGATGCACAGAAAATATTTACTACAATGTTGTCAAATTGCTAACCAAGATCATGTACCACCTTTTCAGTCCAAACACACTGTGTGGAGTGTATATTATTTGGCATGGATAATCAAAACTTCCCCACAAAGTTTAAATCCCAAATTCATGGGACAGAACTATAAGCTAACATGTTTTTGTTTCAAGTTGTAAACATGAAGTTTTGAAGAAGTCACTCAATTTACATTTGTAGGATCACTAACTTATAATTGGTCAGGAAACAAAGGTGCTTTATTTATTTGGCCTATACTGCGTGCCGCACACACACACACCCTAGGTAGTTAGGGGGTTTCGGGGGCATGCTCCCCCGAGAAAATGTTGATTTCTCTGATCTACATATGTGCATTTTAAGACGTTTGAAGGCCAAAATATTTATGAGAAATAGCTTTAAAACCAAGTCAGTAGGCAGTAGATTATTTGTCAATTCCTGCTCTCTCCTCATCTCCATCACTCTTTCTTTTTCTCTCATTCTCCTTATCTTGCCCTGTCTCTTCCCCTCCTAAAGCAGTCAATAAAACATAGGGTCAATTTATATTTAGAATATTTTTTATTAATCACTTTCTAAGACAAGTTAATTTACTGAAGGCTACGAACGCTAGTTAAATATATATATTTTTTAATTCATTCACAATATGTACACATTCATTATTAATCTTATGCCTTATATGATGAAAACGGATTCGTTAATGTTTCTTGTCCTCTCACATTGACAGTTGCTAATTATTACATTAAATCAGGTAAATTATATACGTATTTATATACCTATTTTAAATTTAAAATGGCGAAATTAGACAAAGGTTTTATTAGTTTGCCTGATTATTTTTGTCAGTAGTTTAACATTTCAATCCTAAAACAGCTGCCAAATATGAAATGTGTAGTTTAGCTACTTACATCTTATCTCGCACTTTATGACCGTTTACTGAAGCGTCGCGCTGGAATTCGCGCTCAGCACCTTCAGTGAACATAAAGCCCGCCTACTTTGTTTTGATTGGTCATCTTAAATATTTTGACGTTGACGAGCGGTGACAGACCGCAGGCAGCTCAGATGAGAAGATCTTGGTGCTGTGCAATATCTTTGCTGCATTAAAGTAATACTATATTATTAGGCAATTATTTCACAAAATTTATAGCCTACACATCGGAAAAATACCGAGGTCCGGATTCGAATTATTGGCCTTCATTACTTAAAAGAACACTTTTATTTTTTATTACAAAAAACGGACTTAAATTCTGGACCTTTGGCAGTTAGGGGTGGTTTGTTCGAACCACCCGAACCCCCCCTGCCTACGGGCATTATATATATATACAAATACAGCCTCGGTTGTCAGAGGGTTGATCGGCTCTTAAACGTCTCTTTACCTTTAAGAGAGTTGTATAATACTTCCGGGTTGGAGGGCGGAGTGGACAAGTCCAAAACATTTGTGAGTAACGCTTAACGCGTTGCTGCGACTGAACTACAATCTGTCAAGTGATGCTGTCGTGAATTAATTACTATTTATGAATCAGGTTTGGCTTTTTCGACCTTATATTTTAACGTATGTGTTCAGCCGCACGCGCAAACATAAACATTCTTCATTCTTTAGTGGCTGCCGTTTGTGTTTATGTGATTCAGACAGTATTAATGTGACCTGTGCAGTAAATGTCATTGGGCTGTAAAACAGCCATGTGTTACTTCAACTTCAGACTGTGATTGGCTGTATTGCACACACAGGCCAGGTTCAATATAAGACGACTGTACCTAGAAATTTACAGCTGAATTAAGCCATTATTAATGCAAAGACAATCATTTAAGATGCATTTATTTTAATGAATTCAACAGCCTTAGTGTGTTGATTGATATTTAAAATGTTTTTCCGAAACCGTTACTTGGGTCATTCAAACCACTTTAAAATAAATGTAGAGAGAACTGTTTGAATATATAACATTTTTTAGCCTTAACATTTCAACGAAACTCATTCAGTCTATTTCTGTTCTTTGATTTCAAAGGCAAATATAGTTATACAAAATAGCGTTGTTCATATTTGATTTGTCAGAGTCTTTGCATGGAAAAAGCAGTGTAGTAGTATTATAATATACTCTTTGAATTCAAATCATGTAATGGTCTAAGACGTGTATAAGGTACCCAAATTATATTGTATATAATACCAATACCTTCAAGGTTTGGCCCAATTTTAAATGTCCTTCTCATGTCTTTTACTGAAAACCTATTCCTAAATTATACCTGTTTTGGTAACTAATGTAACTAAGATAATGTGTAAATGTGCTGTGTGTAGGAATGCTTGTAATAAGCTGAAAATAACAGATCTTCTTCAGAATCACTATTGGCAGTGCTTACTTGTATTATAAAAAATATTCTTATAACCGCATAGCTGTTCTGTTAATCGTTACGTTTTAATGTAGTATTCACAGTTGTTAGTTTCACAGCATCTATTCCTTTTTGAATTGAAAGAAATTATTTAATAAATGAGTCATTGTTTTTGTCAGGATGGCCTCCTTTGGCTGGAAGCGTAAGGTGGGAGAGCGAGTTTCCAAGACGACGGTGCAGCAGTTTCAGCAGGACTCAGAACAGGTGGATGATGAGGATGATGTGAAGAAGGAGGGAGTTGATTGGCTGCACGTGATCAAACGGCGGCGAGAGGTGCTGCTGGAGGATTGTGCTGCTAAGAGCAAGAGACTAAAGGATGAAGGAACACTGTTCGCCGAGCAGGGCAGGTAGACGTTTGTGTTTGTGTGCTTATTAAATCCAAATGTCTAATTCCAGCAGCCATGTGTTTTTAAAGTCAGCATGAAGTGGAGGTTGTGATTGTCTTTTCTTCTCTATTGTGATTTATATTCGAGTGAATCAGCTTCTTGAACAAGGAAAAATGTAGGACAGAACTTGATTTTGTCCATAGGGAATTGATTGGATGGTTGAATCATTCTGGTTTGCTATTTGCTGTGATCTCATGTGAGTGACAGGTTGTCGCGCCCTCATAGCAGTAAACAACATGTCATCAGAGAAGAGAAAAGATATTTTAAGTTGTTAAATTATTTTAAGTTATTTTGATTAAAGACAATGAGGGCACTTGAATTAAATTAAAAAAAAAAAAATAAAAAAAATAAAAAAAAAAATATATATATATATATATATATATATATATATATATATATATATATATATATATATAAATATAAATATATATACCCGATTCCAAAAAAGTTGGGACACTGTACAAATTGTGAATAAAAAAGGAATGCAATAATTTACAAATCTCATAAACTTATATTTTATTCACAATAGAATATAGATAACATATCAAATGTTGAAAGTGAGACATTTTGAAATGTCATGCCAAATATTGGCTCATTTTGGATTTCATGAGAGCTACACATTCCAAAAAAGTTGGGACAGGTAGCAATAAGAGGCCGGAAAAGTTAAATGTACATATAAGGAACAGCTGGAGGACCAATTTGCAACTTCTTAGGTCAATTGGCAACATGATTGGGTATAAAAAGAGCCTCTCAGAGTGGCAGTGTCTCTCAGAAGTCAAGATAGGCAGAGGATCACCAATTCCCCCAATGCTGCGGCGAAAAATAGTGGAGCAATATCAGAAAGGAGTTTCTCAGAGAAAAATTGCAAAGAGTTTGAAGTTATCATCATCTACAGTGCATAATGTCATCCAAAGATTCAGAGAATCTGGAACAATCTCTGTGCGTAAGAGTCAAGGCCGGAAAACCATACTGGATGCCCGTGATCTTCGGGCCCTTAGACGGCACTGCATCACATACAGGAATGCTACTGTAATGGAAATCACAACATGGGCTCAGGAATACTTCCAGAAAACATTGTCGGTGAACACAATCCACCGTGCCATTCGCCGTTGCCGGCTAAAACTCTATAGGTCAAAAAAAGAAGCCATATCTAAACATGATCCAGAAGCGCAGGCGTTTTCTCTGGGCCAAGGCTCATTTCAAATGGACTGTGGCAAAGTGGAAAACTGTTCTGTGGTCAGACGAATCAAAATTTGAAGTTCTTTTTGGAAAACTGGGACGCCATGTCATCCGGACTAAAGAGGACAAGGACAACCCAAGTTGTTATCAGCGCTCAGTTCAGAAGCCTGCATCTCTGATGGTATGGGGTTGCATGAGTGCATGTGGCATGGGCAGCTTACACATCTGGAAAGGCACCATCAATGCTAAAAGGTATATCCAAGTTCTAGAACAACATATGCTCCCATCCAGACGTCGTCTCTTTCAGGGAAGACCTTGCATTTTCCAACATGACAATGCCAGACCACATACTGCATCAATTACAACATCATGGCTGCGTAGAAGAAGGATCCGGGTACTGAAATGGCCAGCCTGCAGTCCAGATCTTTCACCCATAGAAAACATTTGGCGCATCATAAAGAGGAAGATGCGACAAAAGAAGACCTAAGACAGTTGAGCAACTAGAAGCCTGTATTAGACAAGAATGGGACAACATTCCTATTCCTAAACTTGAGCAACTTGTCTCCTCAGTCCCCAGACGTTTGCAGACTGTTATAAAAAGAAGAGGGGATGCCACACAGTGGTAAACATGGCCTTGTCCCAACTTTTTTGAGATGTGTTGATGCCATGAAATTTAAAATCAACTTATTTTTCCCTTAAAATGATACATTTTCTCAGTTTAAACATTTGATATGTCATCTATGTTGTATTCTGAATAAAATATTGAAATTTGAAACTTCCACATCATTGCATTCTGTTTTTATTCACATTTTGTACAGTGTCCCAACTTTTTTGGAATCAGGTTTGTACTATGTTTAAATTAATCATTTGATACAATGCACTAGTTTTGTACATTGTACTTGTATTTACAAAAACACCTGCATGTAATTACATCTGTAATTAATTTCTGTAATGACATCTATAATTACACTGTGGACCCTTCCCTTAAACCTAACCTTACCACCAAACCTGCTCCTAACCATACCTGAATCTCACCTCAATAGCAGAATGAGAAAAAAAAAAAGTTTGCTATACAACATGAACAGACAATAAGTACATTATACCTGAGATTTTTCTTTATGTAAGTACATAGTAGTATAAAGTGTGACCAAGCTATCTGCTTGATTTGAAATGATAGGTCACATACAGGACTGTGAAAAACTCTACTCTCATCTTACCTTACCTGATTTTGTCTGTTTTTTTCACACTCTGGAGGCAAGTGCCAGACAAAACCCTTCCAGGAAAACAAACTGACAGCTGTTTCACCTTTACGGTTATTCATCTGTTAGTTGTTATTTAAGCAGGTCAATGCATTGGCCAGTTATTGTCAATGATAAAAACAGAGTTCTTGAAGCCATCAGCCAACAATATAAGTGATTGGTCTTATTTCAGGGGTAGGGAAAATTTTTTCACCAAATAGCCAGTTTTTTTCATTCTTTGTAGATGCATTTTTTTCGAAAGAGCCAATGCAAAAACGAATGTTTTACTATTATTATTATTATTATTATTTTACATAACACTTTTTTTTTCAATAACAATACCTTTATTTAGGTCCATAGACAAAAATGCAACAAACAGTAGATAAAATGTTTCATTGTGGAATTAATTGTGCAGGGTTATGAGGTTAAGTTTCCACCTGAACAGCATAAAACCTTCAGTGTACTCTCTCACTCTCTCTCTCTCACTCACTCTCTCTCTCTCTCTCTCTCTCTCTCTCTCTCTCTCTCTCTCTCTCTCTCTCTCTCTCTCTCTCTCTCTCTCTCTCTCTCTCTGTGTGTGTTTGTTTGTGTCAGTCTAGTCACTTTGAAATTTTCGATGCTCCTCTGAATTCTTTCCTTTCGCCATCTGCACAAAGTAGCTAGACAGCTGCTTGTATCTGAGCGCCAGAGGTTGTCATAGCTATGTTCACACAGCAGTAAAATATGAGTCCTGTATTTGACTCATTAATATGGTTCCATTCACACACAGTTTAGTTATTTATGGGGGTGACAACCGCATTCTATCACCGAACTCACACCTGTACATTTTCAGGACTCGTAACCACATTCTCTGCAAACCCTTGCTGTGTAAACTGGAACAAGTGATATGACATGTGACGTGTAGCCAAGTATGGTGTCCCATACTCTGATTTTGTGCTCTGCGTTTCACCCATCCAAGTGCACACACCGTGAACACACACCCAGAGCAGTGGGCAGCCATTTTTGCTGCGGTGCCCAGGGAGCGGTGCGAAAGAACTGCATACAAGCGTGTCTTTGTGTGTGTGTGTGTGGCGTGTTTTAATTTTTGTTTCGGTAACTTACAGAGACGGAGATATGAGCTGTGTCTGTCATCTGTCTGGTTTCAGATTCAGTCTTTATCTTCCATAGAAGTCTGCAGCGTGACTCAAATGCTTCGCTCTCCACTCAGATATAACTCATTTCTATCTCCGGACTGGGCAAATGTCTACCGTCTATTTAACTGATTAAGTAACTATATTAAATGACTGTTTGTGATTGTGAATCGACTGTCTATTCTGTCACTGCCTGTAAAGTGTCCTTGAGCTTGGGAAAGGTGCTATATAAATTAAAATTATTATTTATTAAAATTATATTATTATTATTATTATTATTATTATTATGAATAATAAAAGCTGCTGTTGGTTCATTTAGATTTAATGAGCCCCATGGTTTTGGTCAAAGAGCCACAGGCTCCCAACCACTGGTCTTAGGTTATCAATTATAACAGTACCACATTCATCCAGCAGATGGCGCTATGGATTTCGCTATGGAATTGCTGCATGTGGATGTCACTTGTTTGAACTGGTTCAAGGAATAGTTCACTTAAATGTGCTGTCTCAAACAAAACTATCGTATGGCTTCAGAAGACTGGAAATATAGTGCAGAAGTTGTATGGAGTATGATACTTTTTATGGTGCCATTTTTGGCATTTTGGAGCTTGACAGCCCAGATCCTCATTCAAATTCATGGACATTTTTCAATTAAATGTATGGGTTTACTGAACTTTTGAGATCATTTACTTGCAGCCACCTATTTACATAATTCATCCTGAATGAAAATATAGACTGAGCTAAGATTAGTAAGGATAAAGATGTTTATTATATCAATTTTCAAAGCAAATCGTGTAATTTATATATCTGATGTAGAAAAAAAAATACATCTGTGTATTTAATGACATACATTCTGTCAATGACTTTGGATATCATTTATAAAGCCTAACACCAGCTGAAGAGGCCTAGACAGGAGTTCAGTGCAGTTCGTAGAAGCTGAACATTTTAGCACTCAAATGGGACTTTCAGTTTTAGTATGTCTGTGAAAAGCTCAACCGACGGTCATGAAGCAAGACTAAGCTGAAAGGTAATAAACTCCAACTTGCGCATTTTGCTTTAGTTGTTTATTTTCTTAGATAGTAAGTAATTATGTCATTGTTTAATATGCACTCTCTGTTCCCGGAGGCAGCATTTCTTATATGAATCAGTGTAGCAGGTGTGTCCTTATAAACATTAGGATGGTCCTAATTTCTTTGAGCAGAGTGGGTGTTACGAATGACAAGACCGAGAGGAAAAAAGGCTTCTTTCTCAAGTTTCTCATCCTTTTACCACTTAACAGGAACAATAAGTCAAAATAGGCCACTTGTTTTCTCAGCGTCCAAAGAAAAGCTATAAACGTCATAGCCAGCAAGCGCTTGGAGAGGATAAAAGAATAGATTGAATTTACTGGAAGATGGTTTAGAGACATAGATTAAAAACAAGCTGCTGTTATTGCGGCCTTACCCTGTAAAGCATTAACAAGTCCATGAGAGGTCAGGGTAAAGTGTCAGTCTTCAATTTTACAGCCTTTTAGCTCCTTCTTTTCTTCTCCATAACTCAATCCTTGTTTGGATTCCTTTAAGACTGTGTATTCTGAAATGTTTTTTAATGGCATGATTAAGCAGTGTAATAGTGTGCTGTAGGCCGCTGCCGCTCATGATGTGGTTACTATAGCACTATGCCAATATTTGTTGCACCTGTTTTTCATAGTGTTTGCCAGAAATGTGATGATGTCTGTAAGGTGTTGATAGCAGCTGGTCTTTGGTGGGACGTTGAATTTATTTATTGCCAAATCAAGTTGAGTAAATGACAGGGCCACAGGTTTTAGTGTTTGTGTATAATTAATTACCCCTGCGGCTCTCATTTGCAAAATAACAGTTTGTCCCTGTAGTGTTCTTTGGCTGCTGATTTGTTGTTTTGCATTTGATCAAGACAGTCTTAGAGTTGGGCTTATTGTGTTGACTTAACACAGCAGGTAACCGTGCAGTGTAGTGCTTTGAGTGCTGAGCAAAAAAGTTTTTTTTTTTTTTAATAATTATAATTATAAATAACTGTGGTGATGTTGCTGATGAAAATGAACATGGTTCAACGCTGCTGGTTTTTGTACCAAAAACTCGAACAGTACATTGCATGTCTTTTTTTGCTTTTTGTTAAGTGGCCCATTTAACTGCGAAGTGCAAAATAGCACGGTGTTACCAGGGAGGACTTAAATAGAAAAGATCTAGGCTCATCAGACCTTGGTACAGTCATTCATACACCATCATTCTATGAGAATATATTAATCTAGAACCTTATAGATTTGAATGTACAGTATCTGAATGTACTGGAGATCTGGAACACATTAAATTAGTAGAGGATTCATAAAATACCCGCGTTCAATACAATGTATTATTGACTATTTCCACAAATATACCCGTGCGACTTATGACTGGTTTTGTGGTCCGGGGTCACATATTTTGTCTTTTAGAAGACACTTTTTATACAAATTATCAACCATGCATGCAAATATTTCGTAAAAGCCAACAATATTTGCAGTAGAGTAGTAGAGATGCTACAGCAGGTAACTTGAAGTGACTCATTCACATTCTTACAAAATACTTTTTTTTTTTTTTTTTTTTTTTTTTAAATCACCTTTAACTTTCATGTCCTTGTTAGCCCTTAGCTGGGGTCAGTGACGATACTCCCTTCAACAATGATCCTCCTGGCTAATGCTTTACACCAGTAAGTGAAAACCCAGCAGCCCCTGAAGAGGCGTGTTGCCCCTGGCGACTCTTATAATCAAGTTTTTGGGAGAATAAATGGATTGTGATGAGGAAATTACATGGAGCTGGAGGACAGTGGGTACAGGTCAGCACAATGCACTGACTATGAGACTGCATTTCAAAAAGTCACATTGCTCCTTTGTGTTTTTACAACTTTTTGCTGGTGCATATAAATGTTGTATTGTTATCCAAGCAACAGCATAGAAGATGCTGTATATTTATTTCAAATACAGTGCATCCGCGCTTCACTTTTTCCACATTTTGTTATGTTACAGCCTTATTCCAAAATGGATTAAATTCTTAATTTTTTTCCTCAATTCTACAAACAATACCCCATAATGACAACGTGAAAGAAGTTTGGTTGAAATCTTTGCAAATTTATTAAAAATAAAAAACGAAAAAAATCACATGTACATAAGTATTCACAGCCTTTGCCATGACACTCAAAATTGAGCTCAGGTGCATCCTGTTTCCACTGATCATCCTTGAGATGTTTCTACAACTTGATTGGAGTCCACCTGTGGCAAATTCAGATTGGACATGATTTGGAAAGGCACACACCTGTCTATAGAAGGTCCCGCAGTTAACAGTGCATGTCAGAGCACAAACCAAGCCATGAAGTCCAAGGAATTGTCTGTAGACCTCCGAGACAGGATTGTATCGAGGCACAGATCTGGGGAAGGGTACAGAAAAATTTCTGCAGCATTGAAGGTCTCAATGAGCACAGTGGCCTCCATCATCCATAAATGGAAGAAGTTTGGAACCACCAGGACTCTTCCTAGAGCTGGCCGCCCGGCCAAACTGAGCGATCGAGGGAGAAGGGCCTTAGTCAGGGAGGTGACCACGAACCTGATGGTCACTCTGACAGAGCTCCAGCATTTCTCTGTGGAGAGAGGAGAACCTTCCAGAAGAACAACCATCTCTGCAGTACTCCACCAATCAGGCCTGTATGGTAGTGTGGCCAGACGGAAGCCACTCCTCAGTAAAAAGCCACCTAGTATGCTCATCACCTGGACAATACCATCCCTACAATGAAGCATGGTGGTGGCAGCATCATGCTGTGGGGATGTTTTTCAGTGGCAGGAACTGGGAGACTAGTCAGGATCCAGGAAAGATGAATGCAGCAATGTACAGAGACATCCTTGCTGAAAACCTGCTCCAGAGTGCTCTGGACCTCAGACTGGGGCGAAGGTTCCTCTTCCAACAGGACAACGACCCTAAGTACACAGCCAAGATAACAAAGGAGTGGCTATGGGACAACTCTGTGAATGTCCTTGAGTGGCCCAGCCAGAGCCCAGACTTGAACCCGATTGAACATCTCTGGAGAGATCTGAAAGTGGCTGTGCACCGACGCTCCCCATCCAACCTGATGGAGCTTGAGAGGTCCTGCAAAGAAGAATGGGAGAAACTGCCCAAAAATAGGCCAAGCTTGTAGCATCACACTCAAAAAGACTTGAGGCTGTAATTGGTGCCAAAGGTGCTTCAACAAAGTATTGAGCAAAGGCTGTGAATACTTATGTACGTGTTTTTTTTTGTTTCGTTTTTTTTTTGTTTTTTTTATACATTTGCAAAGATTTCAAACAAACTTCTTTCACGTTGTCATTATGGGGTATTGTTTGTAGAATTAAGGAAAAGGATCCATTTTGGAATAAAGCTGTAACATAACAAAATGTGGAAAAAGTGAAGCGCTGTGAATACTTTCCGGATGCACTGTATAACAAGTTAATTCTTGATCTACGGATAAGTTGGCTTTTCTCAGCAATTTGCCTACTTTGTCATTTAACCCTGAGATCAATTAGTTATCCCAGTATTGATATGACTTTGTTTCTTTTACTTAACTAAGTACTTAACTTTTCTTTCTTATAAACTTCCACTGAGTTAAAGATCAAGCCTTACACTATAGTTACTGAATATAATGTTGCATAGAACTGCAGTTTTACAGTAACTTGTTAATGCAACACTTAAACCATTTTAATATGTGAAAATAATTTATCTGACTTTTTGCCACATTAGTGCCACAATTGTGACATTTGTGTTGAACAGTGTTAATATAAGTTCAAATGTTCATGCATAATTTTAAGACTGGAAGGTACTCAATTTGTCTTTTACTCTAAATACATTAAACAAAACATTCAGTTTAGGAGAGTTGCCTTTTTGACCAATGTGTGATTATGGGCCCAAATTTTGAAAAAGGGCATGTGAACACCCTCATAATCTTTGTCTCGTTGATGTTCAGTTAGTTGTCCCCAATGAAAAAAGTGACAGGACAGATGGTTTGTGTCTCCTGTCACTTATGTTGACACATGTTGGAGCTTTTCCGCTATTAGTGGGGCTATTTCCTGGATGACATTCATTTTGAGTTAAACTTTCCTGCAATACTCCATTAAGTGGGATGAAATGAGACCATTTGTAAGTTTCCATTAGGGCAGGGCGATATGGCCAAAAAATCATATCTCAGTATTTTTTGGTTGAATGGCGATACACGGTATATATCCCGGTATTTTCTACGTTTTTCTATTTGGATAAAAAAAAAATCTGTGTTTATTTTAATAATAATTAATTTTATTTTACATCCTGCCCAATGATGTCCTAAAAACAATGTTGATATTGAAGGCTATAAACAAATACAGTGATTGTAATGTAGGCTATGCAATATATTATGTGCAGAAAGGGGGTTTACAATCTAAAAACAAAATTAATAATTTTGTTTTCAAATTCACTAAACTAAAAATGAAAATAAAAACAAAAGCATATTAGCCTATATTTGATTACCCCATTATAATGGTCACTTTCATAAAAATATACTTACTTGTAGGTTTAAAATTCCACATATGGCACATTTATTGTCCAACAACAAATATTTTAGAAATATGTATATTTTAGTCAGAATTATTGCGTTCCTATTCTATTGCGCTCCGTCTGTTTGGTGCGAATGCACGCCGCGGCGCTCATTCACGGAAGCCTGAATTTTAGCGGAGATTCACATGCAGAAGGCTCGTCCTCTCCTGACAGAAAAATTGACATATTTGCATGACTTTCTAACATTTACAGATGGAGAATATACCTGTGAAATATAAGTTATGCACTGATGAAAGCACCACATCTCAAACGCATTAAACACCGCAAGTATTTATCTGTCAGTCAGCACAAGTAACCTGTCTCTCAGAGCATCTGACAGGGCAAGCTGCTTTAAACTATACGTGTTAACTACATCTTACCAGTTATTTTGAAGCCCTTAATATAAAGCATGTGTCATGTTGAGGACAAGTTGTATCATGCACTTTCCCTGCATCAGCTCACTTTGCGTACTCCGCTATTTTTCAGATGCGCTAGTATCAATCTACTGTATATTGATATAAACGGTATTGCCTCATTCCATATCGTTTCTAAAAAATATATCGATATATTGTACAAACTCGATATACCACCCAGCCCTAGTTTCCATTGCAGAATTGACAATAAATGTTTATACATCTTTAATTTAAGTTCCGAAAGTGCTAAAACAAAAGCAAAAGCAGTTGACCTATTATTACCTAGTCTGCATATTCCAAATGCTGGACTGAACTTTAATATCCATGTCTTGCTGATAAATTTGTTTTTTTGTTTTTGATTAGCATAATCGGTGATATTAAGACTTAATGCTTGAATGTTATTAAATTCCTCAGTGGTCACATTTTTGTCTTTATTTTATTTGCCTTTTTAGATTAAAAACTGATTAAGTTCGCAGGGGGTTCATGAAATATTGACGGCTTAGCAGGGAAAGTATAAGGCACAGTTACAAAGTGATGGACAAATAGTACTTTGACACTGTAGTGTCATAGTGTCCGTTACATTAAGGATGACCGTAATAGTTAATAACATCTCTTAGCTTCACGTGACTCAAGGCTCAAGATGGCTATAAAGACAACATACCAGCACGTTGTAGATGTTTTGCTAGCTCAGTGCATCATTGGGTATGTTTACGCTAACCCTTGTACCCAAGTCTAATTTTCTGCTTATATATTTTTTTGAGTATATTCACATTACCTTTTAATTTGGGTCCATATCAGATATTGGTCAATAATTTAAAGCATGCTTCCGTGGTAATATGATAAAATTGGGGATGTGCAGTGCACCATGTTGACTAATTTCCATAACGTTTAAATGGAAATTTTGTAACCGACTAGTCTAAGAAACCCCAGAAGACAGTCTGTATAAGCTACTTAATCTTTGAATCAATCAGTTAAATCCCATACTGAGTGCTGAAAAATATTTTTTTGTTGTAATATGAAATTGGAGTAGCATTTTCTCCTAAATGTATTAATTTACATTTTACGTCTATTGCTACTGTTCCAAAGCAAGTGTCATTTTAAACAAATATAATTTTGCACCTTTCTGTGTAATACTTCATATAGTGCAATTCATAAATTATTTTAATATGTATGGCAAGGCTAAATCAAACATGCAATGATGAATGTTTCTTAGATTGAATTGGAAATGTCAGGCTCAAATATAATTTTGCACAGTGCCATCCAAGAAACCAGATCTGTATCACATACAAAGGAAAAACTATAGACTTGTAACTCTATAGATGCTCTCATGCCACTTGCTTAGGTCCAACTGTTCAAGTGCATTTAGTTCACTGTTGTGTTTGTGAGTCTGTGTACCTTCTTCCTGTTTCAAATTGTCTCCGTTCTCAGCGCAAATGGCCAAAGATCTTAGAAATCATAATGATAATGAGAAATCTAATATGAGGGTTTCATTCATGTATAGTAATGAAGACCATGTCATTTTTACAGACCTGACAGAGACTGTATGTGTTCTTACATCCTTTTTAATGAGGTGGAGGCAGATGTCATTTTTCACACAATACCACACCCAAACACGCTTTCACACTAACGCATACAGCAGCACATGGTTTTTGCAAACATCTGCCACAATCTTACTTTTGGAGTGGACCAACATTCCACAGGATGCGGAGAACTCTATGCGAAGGAGATGTGTTGCACTGCGTGAGGCAAATGGTGGTCACACCAGATACTGACTGGTTTTCAGACCCCCCCGGACCTCCCCCCAATACAGTAAAACTGCACATTTTAGAGTGGCCTTTTATTGTGGCCAGCCTAAGGCACACCTGTGCAATAATCATGCTGTCTAATCAGCATCTTGATATGCCACACCTGTGAGGTGGATGAATTATCTCGGCAAAGGAGAAGTGCTCACTAACACAGATTTAGACAGATTTGTGAACAATATTTGAGAGAAATAGGCCTTTTGTGTACATAGAAAAAGTCTTAGATCTTTGAGTTCAGCTCATGAAAAATGGGGGCAAAAACAAAAGTGTTGCGTTTATAATTTTGTTCAGTGTAGTATCAGCATAACGTTTTATTTACAAGTTTTTGTTACTTTGGTGTGAAAAGATGACAGGGACGTACGCCTCTCCTCAATACCTACGCCCTCTTTTGCAGGTACTGTAACACTATGTACTTTTTGCCTTTCCGTGCAGGCTTATGACGTGTTTCACAATCACTTATCTGGAAAACATCCAGTAAATTCTTTTTACTGAGGTTTTTTTTTTCTTTACCTGAGGATGATTTGATGAATTCTTTCAGAGGAAGCCCTTATCTCATCATTTACCACAGGTCTTTGAAAAGTACCCTGCACTATTTGCATGATAAACACAGACATGGCACAGCTTAAAGAAGCTGGACCATTTTATGGACTCTCAGAAAAACAGCATATTGTATTTGCACAGCCAATGTTTAACACTAGTTAAGTTTCCCATTGTGTAAATACAGGATCTGCTTCTGTGAAGAGGAGGTGACTGCCTGGTCTAGGGAATTATGGGAAGCTGCAAGGTCTTTAATTTAATGTGGTAATGAGGTCTGACCCTCATTACGAGCATTTTCAACAAGTGACGTTATATGAAATTTGAACTTCACATTTCAACCTTTGTGACGTAGGTGCAGTAATTGCTTTGGTTTTCTTAGAAGGCTGCATTTTCTGACATAAAACATTCAGGCACACAATGTACCTGTAAGTTTATTTTCAAAACATTTGATCTATCATTCAAACAGCTCCTAATTAACAGGCAAAAAACTTTTAGTTTCTGTCACAATTAATTCATTGACAGCAAGCAAGGGTAAACTTGTTGAATTTTTTTTTTTTTTTTTTTTTTTTTTAATAACCCCTGCTCTGAGATAGTAAAACACACACACACACACACACACACATTATATATATATATACTCTTTTGTCAGCTTGCTTTTATTGCAATGAAAGAAAACAAGAGAAGACGTGCAGTTACATGTGTGAAACTTGTCGACAAATATCCTGTTTTTACCCCATACATACCTTACAGAGGGAATGTTGCTCAGTCTGCCAGAATTGTGTGAAGGTCTGTGTGTCTATGTACAATTGTCAAAATTAAGGTTCTTTTCAGTTTTTTAGTGTATTATATATTTTGTATTTTGAACCAGAAAGCTCTTATGTTTCAGCCTAGAATCATGTGTTTGTCTTGCCTTTTATAGCCAAGATTGACAATGTTGGGGAAAGTTACTTTTAAAAGTTCTAAAACATTATTGCGTTACTCCCTAAAAAATGAACTAATTGTGTTACTTAGTTACTTTTAATGAAAAGTAATGCATTACATTTTCTCACTTGGGCTGGGCTTGCTTGTTTGTTTTATAATAACAAAAAAGTTCTATTTTTGGCAAATGTAAAGGCCCTTTCACACCAAAAGTGAAATGAAAAAGCCTCCTGGTAAAAGAAATGCAAATTCACACCTGTACAGTAGAGGGCGCAGCTCAAACGAACCTTTGAGAAGAAAGTTCAACACTCTTACTTCAGCAATAAAAACAAAAAAATGAAACAAATGTGATGTTTATCTAAAGTAAATTTAGCTTATTAGCATGGTTAAATTGGATCATCGAAGGTCAGCAGCAAAGACTTTTAATAAAGCGAGATTAAATACATAAAGTATGATTAATTAGAGGTTTGTGTAATATTTTGCATAACTGTTTGCATTTCACTGTTTTTATTAATTTTGAGAATAAAATAATTTTTGTTCAAGTGAGATGAGTAAATGCATGCTCACATTTAGTCTAGAACAGGGTTCCTCGAATCCAGCCCTAGAAGCCCACTGTCCTGCAAAGTGTAGCTCAAACCATGATCAAAGTCACCTACCTACAATTTTCTCATGGGTGTTTCTCAAACGGAAGGCTGCATATGTCGGCTGCATATCTCGGCTGCCACGTCATCAAACGTCGCCGAAGGCCATCTCAATTTGAAGGATCCTTGGAAGGCAGCCTTCGTTTCGCGTCCTTCATTCGGCCTGTTTTGTAGGACGCATCGGATGTATCTTTCGCGGCCTTAAATCACCCACAATCCTTTGCGCACATAAAAATTAAATTATTCGCTAACACTAAACTGACAATAATGTAAGCCACTGGGAGACCACAGACGGCTGTCATTCACTGTATTGCATGAATAGAAAGCCAGTTAATATAAAGATTTGTAACACAAAGTATTTTTCCAAAATTAAGTTTTAATAGTATTTTCGCTTTGTGACCGCGGGGGCGTGAACGTGCGTGACGTAGCCATGCACACTTACTAGACTGTCTCATTCTAGAGTTTAATTGCTGAGGAGGACACTAGCCTACAAGCCTCAGAAGGACTGGATTAGGAAGGACGGTATAGGTCTATACGTCTAGGTATAGATGCAGCCTTCCGTTTGAGAAACACCCAATAGCTCTGAAGACCTTGACTAGCTTGTTCAGGTGTGTTTGATTAGGGTTGGAACTAAAAACTGCAGGGCAGTGGCCTTCCAGGATCAGATATGAGGAACCCTGGTCTAGAACTACAATGTTTAGACGGTGCACACAACACTTCTGCACTTACTCCCGATTTCATTCAACATGGGGACAGTAGAGGTGTCAGTAAATAATAAAAAAAAAACCAAAGTAACTTGCGTTACTTATTTGAAAAAGTAATTTAGATATTTTGTTGTAAATTTAAAAGAAATGTTACTTCACTTGTTACTTGAAAAAAAGTAATCTTATTGAGTAACTTGCGTTACTTGTAATGCGTTACATCCAACACTGAAGACTGAATTATTTGTTTGCGTTTGGTCTTGCATAATAATTTAAATTCCATTTCCATTACATATGAATCCACCTTGATAAAAACAAGTTTTACATGCTAGAGGTTTAGGCTTTGAGGACAGTTTGTTGCAATTGTTAAAATGATGAAGCAACCTGTTGCTTGCAGAAATGAGATTTATCAAGATAAAGGTAGATGTGTTTGCGTTCTTGTATGTGTATTTGAATATACTGCAGTTGTGTGTTTGATCCTTTAAATGATAACTGACAGGAGTACTTTCTGTATGTGTTTGCTCTAGGAACTGGGAGGCATTGAAGAGGTGGGACGACGCGCTTCAGCTTACACCAGATGATGCAGTTCTGTATGAGATGAAGTCACAGGTAAAAACGAAAAACAGTTTTTTTTTTGAAAAACAGTTTTTTTTTTATACACACTATAAAATTTATGGTGAGTCTGCAATAGTGGAATATACCGCAGATGTAGAGATGCACAGCTATTATGCTGACACACTCTTTTCCTCGCTTCTCTCTTTCTCTCTGGCTGTTATTTTCATTTCCTCCTCCCCAAGTTTCACTCGCCAAACACACTCCCTATCTGTGGCTTTATAACAGAACATTTTGACATCTAGGTTTTTTTCCGTATTCTCCCTTCTCTTCTCTCACAGTTAGGTACTGCACAAACAAACTGTATCTTACAGAGAGAACACTTTGGACAATACTGTACCTCTCCTTCACTCTGGATGGAACTCTGCAAATTTTACAGCCCACCTCAGCACAAGTAAATGGTGCCATTTAGCAGATGCTTTCTTGTGTCTTAATGTAGGGAAAGCCCCACTGGGTTTAAGAGTCTTGCTCAAGAGCAACAAGGTTATTACAGTTTGTCATTAACTCACCAGTTTATGAGTCACATTTACTTGGGATCGGACCTGGGATCCTTTATGTTATTAGCCTAAATACGTAACCATCTGTCTACCACCTCTGTATTTGTGAAGAAATATGTTGAACACAATGAAATGTTAAAAACAAGCAATATTGAAGGAGTGCTTCTCACTTGTTGGCTGCTTTTCTTTTATTATCCTGTCTGTCTGACTAATGAATAAATAAATTAATAAATATTATGAATCTATTATTATATAAAATTCTGTAGGTACAATTTATATTTGTCTACAAAGTCATTTCACTCATTTAAATGTTTAGATCAAAAGCTTTTAAGATCGTAAGAAATGAAGCAAATTTCAAAAATTAAATGAAAATGTGTCTAAATGTATGACTGATGTTGAAAGTGGCAGTTGTGCAATATAATTGTATTAATGATATTTTCTTATTCACTGAATGGTTGTTAAAGTAATTCCATGAACATGCCATGGGTCTTTGAGTTTGCTTCAGCAGATAGTAGGCTGTTTCTGAAAAAGTTCAACTTTATAGATCACAATATGTTAGCAACTTGTAATGAATAGTAAACCTGTTTTACGAGGATGAATAACAGCATTAAGACCATATAATGTGCCGGGAAAAGAAAAAAGCAGTTTGACGACCCTCCAGGCTGCTCCTTCAGCGTTAACAAGCTGGAGCAACGTCTTTATCCAGTGACTTTGTTGACAAGCGCCTGCTTTTGCACAAATCACATGGTATATATGCATAACACTTAATAATTGCTGTTAAAATCACAGAATAGATAGTATTATTGTTAAGATGGCAGAGTTAACAATTCAGTGGCCCAATGGTTTCCGGCTATGATAAGCCAAAGATGCCTATTTTTTTTTTTTTTTTTTTTGTCAGCTATGATTTGCCTTTTTATCTCCTCCTCCTTCATTGTGTACCTCGTTCACTCATCTTACCATTAATATCCTGTCTTTTGCACTCTCATCTGTCCATTATCCACTCCCATGATCTCATCTCAGCTTTAGCTCTGACAGTCAAGATGAGAGTCTGCTGACAGGACAATACAGGATCTTGGATCTGGCAGAGACAAGAGAGTTTTTCTGTTGATCATTTTCATCCCTTTGACAACTGAATAGAACTAAACAGAGGGTATTGATAGATTTTAATGTTCTGTAATCATAATCAATTTTTTGAATTTCTCTTCTTAACTTATTTTCTATCAGAATAAAAATGACTGAATAGCCCTAAATGTAGATGTTTGCATACTTGCTTAGTCACGCACGCACACACACACACACACACACACACACACACACACACACACACACACACACCTGGTTCACTCTCTTTGTGGGGACTCTCCATAGACGTAATGGTTTTTATACTGTGTAAACTGCATATTCTATACCCTTACACTAACCCTATACCTAAACCTACCCATCACACAAAAATGTTTTTTTTTTTAAATCTCATTCTGTATGATTTATAAGCTTGTTTCCTCATGGAGACACGAGTCAGTGTGCATTCAGGTTGAAGTCCCCACCGGGATAGAAAAAAATAAACACACACATACACATACACATACACACACACTTATGTGCTTTAGAAATACATATACGCATGTCCATTGGCTCAGCTGAGGTGAGTACGTATACACACTTGTTTACTCATTAATATCACTAACATAGGACAGATGGCATCCAGCAGCAGTCATCGCATCTAGTCACTTGGTCTGTTCAGTCTGCTTGTAAACCTGTTTTTTCTTTTTCATCCTTTCACAGTCTCTTTTTCCGTATATCTCACCCTCTATTATTGCTTACTTTTTGTTAAACTCCCTTTTCATCGCTCTTCATCTTATCTTTGGCGTTAGTGTCTTGTCTTTGTCTCTGTAACCCTGTCTTTTGCAGTGTTGTTTTTCATGGCACGGATGTGTGTGTGAAAGGACAGGTTGGACTCTGCGCACCTTGATTTCCTGATTAAATTTCCTATCAAAGCAACAATGGTCGCATGTTCTCATCTAGTGCTCTCATTCAGAGTCTCGTAATGTGGGTGTAAACTCCAGAAACTGGATAAACCTAAATCAAATAGTCTATGCGAAACTCTGAATGTAACACAGTGATAGAACAGGTTTTACAATACAAATGTGTCTCTATTAGTTTTACAAAAAAACGCATTTAAACACATTCCTTTCCATAAGATATACTCGAAAAAATGTTACAAAGAGGAAATCAATGGAAAATGGCATGAATTCGTTTATGACTTGTTGTCAATTTAGCTAAAGCTTATTATATTTAATAATAAATAATATCACCAAATAATGTCACTGTATACAATAGCGTTCCTTGTTGGTAATGGATGGCAGTGAGACTTCACTATAGGTCAAACATCTATTGGTGCATTGAAGTCATGTCAGAATGATTTAATTTATGAGTTGAGTGCATATGAACGACAGCATAAAGTCATAATTACCAGAAGAAAACTCTGGACTTTCTTTTAAATTGTTATTGATCATAACACATCATTGTGAATATTGACGTTTACATTTTTTGTTTGCCACTGAACACCTAATGTGCTTTTTTTTTTTTTGTTTTTTGTTTTTTGTTTTTTTGCTTTTCTTTGTTGATTTACAGCTTCTGCCCTAAAAGCTTCCTGTCAATATGAAATTGTCCAATCAGTCCATTTTATTCTGAACAAAATCACTTGAACGCACATCATGTCATTATGACTTCCAAACTCGTAAGTGGGAATTTCCCAGAAGCACTTGAGTGCAGCATAGGTCAGGGTTTTGTTTCACTGGTCACATGGCTGTCCTTATTTTCCCTTTTCTTGTAAACCAAAGTAGTGACCTTTTCCTGCCTGATCTCATGATCATGTATGGGGAGTCACCTGAAAAGAATGAGAAGGTGATGACTGAGTGTGTGTCTCTCATTAGAAATCTGATCGCATTGGAACAGCTGGTTGGCTCTGGTCTTGCCCTGATCGATCTACAAGCAATGTTTGAAATCAAGTTGAATTTGCATGGTTTATTTTCTCTTTTCTCCCACCATGTTCCCTGCATCTGCTTATCACACACCTGTTTAATGGGACGCTAACCTCAACATGTGAATCTAACATTTTTCAGCCTGCCTGCAAATTTAGAACCAAACCTGCTGGAAACTAAGATTATTTACAGCCCAGTTGTGTCCTTCAACTGCTGTTACCCTGGCAACACCCTGCATTGTATAAAGCTGGTATTTACTTTGATTATTGGTCTGGCCTGAATTTAAAGGCTTTAAGTAAATAAAACTCCATAATGGAAACATCTGTGATGCAAGAACATCCCCATGTTGCCACGTAGTGCAGTGTTTGCTTACTCATTGTCATTTATATTGTCTCTCTTATGACCCAAGTGGATGTTTTGCAATGTGATAACACTTTATTGATGTTTAAAATAAAATGTTAAATTACATCAGCTTGGTAACTGTAAATGAGTAGATATGAATTGAGCTGCTTAGTCTTGACATTAATTTGAAGTCTAATTCAGTTGCATTATCTCAAATATTCTCTAATGTGCTTTTTATTTAGTAGTTTTTGATATCTGACTAAAATTAGGCCATCTTGTGAGTTTGTTGTGTTCAGAACTACTTGAAGGTCTGGTAGTGTGTGATCCTCAGTCGTTTGGTTTATGATGACCAGTTTTTATGTGCAACCATTTACAAAGTCGGCAACTGTATGATGCCTAGTGTTTTAAAATCTGTTCAGATTTATAAATTTGTGCTGAGAATATTTCAAGAGGTCTGTCAACTTGTAACCTTTAAATGTGTAATCCTTAGGTGTTGATCACCCTTCAAGAGGTGTTCCTGGCTGTGCAGTCTGCAGAGATGGCCACCAAACTCCGCCCCCTCTGGTGGGAGGCGTGGCAAACTCTAGGCCGAGCCCAACTAAGTCTTGGCGAAGTGGATCTAGTAAGTATTTTACATACTACATCATAGTTAGTCATAGTTATCTAGCCAGTCCTGTTTAAGCTATAAGTATACAGTTAAATCAGTCCTGACAGGTCTTAACATTCATAGAACCACCGCAACATTTTCATTTCATAATGTTGTTTTTCTCTTTTTAAGAGAACCCACTAAGAAATAATCATGTTGTTCATAACTGTGTTTGAATGTAATACTTAGTCAACAGATTCAATGTCATTTTTAGATTCGATGAGCAGAGTTGTGTTTATTGATTTACATTTGGACCGACCTTGTTTTTTAATAGTGAACAGTGTATAATAAATGTCTTAAAAATAAAAATAAAAATATCAATACCAAATGTTTTAACTTGTAAATTACTGTGCAAAATAAACTTAGAAAAAGAATCGCTGATATTGACAGAGACAGAAACATCACTATATTAAATGTAACATGATGAAATATTATGAGTTTATGTGAAAATTTTGTTCACTTAAAAATAAAAGTTGTTATAATATTTAAGCTTTCAGTTGTACTGTAATGTTGAATAGCTATAATTACTAATTTCATCCCCAGAAATTGACAAAAAAATCTTTTTATTAGTAGCCCTATTTAGCCTATATGAACAGCTGACCTTGGGAATCAATTTATTAGGTGTTGAACTGTTTCCACACAAGCAGTTTTTTCAGCATACTGAGGCATCTCTTCCATTGTAAACAACAACCTCGAGTCCTGTTATGGTATCAGTGCCTTTGTCGCACGTCCTGATTTTGTTGAGTTAGATGTGTTCCTGGGTCAACATATTTTGTTGATCCTGGAACAAAATTCCTGTCCGAAAATGTAATCCTAACTATATCTCTACCCCTAAACCTAATCCAACCAATACGTTTGCCCTGAAAAAAGTATGAGATGAATGAGTCCTTCTGCCACTTATTCATCACGCAGATCAAGTGTCATTGTGATGAAGTGTGTAGTTCAGTACATCCAAGCCCAGGAGCATGGAAGATTACTTGAAGAGGAACACTGCCACACCTTACATGCCCCGACCTGTGTGTGATTGTGTGCATTAGACACACATGCTTAATGAAAGAAAACCTTGCAGATCCAGCAGGTCTTTGGCTTAGTAACCACTGTGTGTGTGTGTGTGTGTGTGTGTGTGTGTGCGTGTATTGTAATCTAAACACTCATTGCACACACTGAGCTTGACAGGTTGGCTAGAGTTTGAATAAATACTTTACTATTTTGGGATGAGCATGCCATGTCAATTCACCAAAGAGAAAAATAACCTGAGGATGGAGGAGGACTCAAGTGAAATGTTAGGACTAATGTTTACGGTCTGTGGTTTTGGTTTTTTTTGGGGGGTTTTTTAAGCAAGTTTGTTTCTTAGAACTGCTGCTATGATAATTGACTCTTCAGTAAGCCCCGCCTAAAACCTTACTGACATATTATTAGACAAGGTTTTGCTTTTATTATTTTACTTATGCACATCTGTCCTGTGTGTTTGGATGGCTTTAAGTGGAATTTTATAGAAACTATGGAAAACTTTGTTGCCATACTACTATCAAGTTAATGCGTTGTTTAAACGTTTGAATCTGTGCTAACTTGTAATCACTTTTAAATGAGGCCTGTGTCTATTAATTTGACTGTGATTTATCATTTACCTTGATTCTGATTTATATTATCCAGTGTTTTTAATCACGTTGTTGCATAATAGAAGGAGAAAAACAGCTCTTATAACTGTTTTACAATGTACAAATCATTCCAGCCAACATAAGATTAATATCCAATCAGTATTACCACATTTTACTGAAAATCATGCTGTTCTTGGAAATCTACAGTTCATTCCAATGGAAAGGTCTGTAAAGTTTGAGCGAGAAATGAAGAGGTTGGAGATGAAGCATCATTTGTTTTCATTCCTGTAACAACAATATATTTTCATACATTTTAGCACAAAAGGTGTAGCAAAGTTTTTCTTAGAAATTACTGTTATTTTATTTCCTGGACATTCTTTTACAGGAGGGGTGCAAGCTGTTTTTTTTGTTGTTTTTTTTAATTGCAGTGAAATGGAAAAAGTGACATCAGTTTTTCCATATTGTGAAACAAATTATCGAAAAAGAAAAATTGTACTTTGAGGCAGATCTGAATGAGATCTTGTGGTCAATATGTGGCCAATTTTTCAGAGGGGATGGGGTTTCAGAGATCTAAATGACTGGAGAAATCTGAAGTACATCACCAGAGAGGAAGTCTGTGGTTTCTTCAGAAGGTCGTTATGACATTTGATTAAAAATTATGTGGTAAAGAATAATTTAAAAAATCATTTACAATAATATTAATAACATGCATTCAGAAAATAGATTGGATGAATTTCTGTATCATGTTGACGTTCATATTATTGTTATAACCTGCACGATATTGAAGAAAAATGCAGTATGTGATACCTTGTTAAATAATGCAATATTCGATATGTGATACAATATTGCTTTAAGTGTGTAGAATCAATTTAAATTATATTTTTAAAAATATTTAAAAACTGAAAATAATATATATTTTTAACATTCTTCCTGGGGAAAGAAAGCCACACTACAACTTCTGAAAGTGAACAGCAGTGTTTTAGCATTACATAAAGAGTAATGTCACAAATCTGGCAATGTCATTTCAACATCAATGTAAACAAAACAAAACATTTAAATACCAACAACTCTTTGCTCAACTTGGTAATATATAGTTATATCAACATGAAAACTTAACATAACATCGAGCACATCCAGGTAAACAAAAACACCTGAAACTAGAGGTGGATGATTATTTTATTTTAATTTATCTTATTAAAGATACAATTATATCTAATTACCTTATTTAATTTATCTTATTAAGAAACAATACAGAAACTGATTAATCAAATGTAAAACTAAAACACTGCAAAGTTTTCACATGAATTAAATATACATTGATTCATATTAAAGCTACAAAGGTTATTCAGTCAAGAGCATTGAGTGATTTTCTCTTTATCTTTTATCGTTTGACTGACAGGTTTACTTATTAGGCTGCTGTCACTTTACGACCTAATGCATGAATCCTATTGACACGCATCCAATTTCTTTCCCAAATGTTTACGTTCACTGAAGACATAACCCACCATGTTTACATGAATACTCGCCAAGATATTTTGACATAACTGTGTGTATTTGACCATTGGAGTGCTATAATCTGCAAAAGAGAACTGAATTCGGAATCGCACGCTGTCTGAGAGGCGGCTTGTGTGTGCGCTTCGGGTGTGTGTGTGTGTGTGTCAGAGCGAGTCCCGCAATGAGTTGTTTTCCAAAGGTTATTGCGCATGTCTCACGTATGTATCAGTACCCAGACCTACCCAGTCTATTCTCTGCTATTTGCGTCGACCTAAAACGTACACTTTTTGTAACGTTTTGAAGTAGCCTATTAAAATCATTCAGATATCGCATGCCGTTGCGATATGCATATAGCGATATGTACATTTGCGATTATTTCGATATATCGTGCAGCCTTATTATAACCACATAAAAATGTCAAGTAACTTTTGTTTATGGACACGCACACAAAAATTTTGTAGGATTCAGCACTATTCAGTTTGATGTGTTAGTCACTCCTAATGGTAAGGCAAGATTGAATGAATCTGTGCCATGACTTCATCACAACTGTTGAAATCATCTCTGTTAAATCAATCAGGACCCTGGAGGAGAAAAGGTCTCCCAAAGCCATCAAATGGCTTTATTCCTCATTAAAGGTTTTCTTTTTGACAAGGGCTGGATTCTTGGCTCTGGCTCACATTGACTCTGATATTCTTTCTCTTTCAAGCTGATACGTGATCTAGTGTTTCTGTTGAAAGAGTCGATCGTTCCTTTTGTAGATTGTTGAGTCAATAGGGCAATTATGAAGGTAAAACGCCCCACTAAATCCTATTTATGAATTCATTATTTGATCAGGAAATGAAGCGAGAGCAAATGTCGTTCTTTCTCTCTCTTTTATCCCCTCATCCCCTGGGTAACATGAACAGGGTGACTGATTCACAGCAGGAACTAGGCTTTAGACCTCATACAGAAGTAAATGAGCATGTGTTACTGCAGTTCTCCATAGACTGAACGACCTCTTCAACACTCAACCAGCTGTAATACAGTTTGCACATAAAAAGCTATCTTCATAACATAAATATTTAGCTTTTTTTGACAGTGATTTTAACATTGTGGATACTGAGTGTGGAATACATCTGTGACACATCTCCCTGCATATCTGACACATGCAGTAGTTCAGTGTGTGTGATGAAGAATGTGATGATGTTGCATTTATAATAATGTGGTTTGCAGCTGCTGTTCTTTGTATGCAAGCATGGATGATGTGATCTGTTTAGGCTTATTATCAATCTGTACTTAGTTTTATTGAGCTGAAACCACATGCCTGTTTCTTTTTAACTGCTGTTTTTTGAAGTGGGTGTTTGGGAAGAAATGGGAAAGGTGGAGTTGTTTTAGTTGTTCCAGAAGGCTGCAGAGGTTTATTTTATCTTGAGAACTAGTGAGAAGTCATAAATGCTTCTGTTTGAATGTGGAATAAACATCTGTTCACGCTCATTGAAATGCAGTGCAGCACAGAGTCTGTGCATGTTGTATTTTAGCAGAGTTAGCATTCAGTGTGTCACTGCTTTTGGTCATATCAAACATTTAATAATTTAATAAAACAAAAACAAAATAATTTATAACAGTTTTTGCTTTATCATGTTTTTTTGTGCTATGTGACCCAAGCTTTGCTGTAATATTCCCACATTTATCTGCTACAATTTAAAGTTGTTTTGAAATCTAAAGTTTATTGTATCACCCATATCTATATCATTCACACTACGGTTTTTAAAGAAATTGGTAACGCTTTACAATAAGGTTTCATTAGTTAACATGAACTAATGAACTGCAGCATTTACTAATCTTAATTAATGTTAATTTCAACATTTAGTAATACATTATTACAATCAAAAGTTGTATTTGTTAAAATTCGTTAATTCACTGTAAACTAACATGAACAAACAATGAACAGCTGGATTTTTATTAACAATAACAAAGATTAATAAATACAGTAACAATCATGGTTACTCAACAATCATGACACTTTTTCAACATTGATAATAAGAAATGTTTCTTGAGCAGCAAATCAGCATATTAGAATGATTTCTGAAGGATCATGTGACACTGAAGACTGCAGTAATGATGCTTTGCCATCATAAATTACATTTTAAAATATATTAAAATAGAAATGGTATTTTAATTTGTAATAAAATTTCACAATATTACTGTTTTACTGTATTTTTGATCAAATAAATGCAACCTTGGTGAGAGACTTCTAAAACATTAAAAATAATCTTACCGAACATTTGAACGGTACTGTATATCTATATCTGTGCATTTTGCATGTAGTTTCACCTTTGCTTATGTTTTATGTTCCGTGTGTGTTCCAGGCTGTACGGTCCTTCCAAGTGGCGGTGCACCTGCATCCGTCTGAGCGCCTCCTCTGGGAGGAAGACCTAGGCTGGGCCTTACAGCTCCGGGAGAAGCAACAAGCTCTCCGTGAAAGGACGACACAGGAAGAAGAAGCCCGAAGGCTCCTTGTGGAAGCTCCAGAGCTAAAGAGCGATTATGATTTTGAAAGTGATGAAGTGATTGAGGCTTGCACAGCCATGGCTGATAGACAGAAAAAATATGAGGACTTAAAGAAAACAGCGGTTGTTGTGGACACATGCGGGGTGACCAAAGAGGTGGTTGTCGAGGATGATGACAAACCCACTTCATCTTCACAGAGTGTTTTAGTCAAGGCACGAGGACTCTGAGGGAAATGGAGGCTGTTTTTGTGTCTCTTCATCTGTGTATATTGTTTAGATTATTATGTATGTGCTGTTGATTTGATAATCCAGGGTTCTGATAGGCTTCCTCATAGTGTTTAACACAGTTATTATCCCCAGTGAATTTGTAAAATGAGCACCAGATTCCCAGAAGAATCTGAAATGCTTCTGGATCATTTTCACCCAAACAGGAACATAAATTCCTTCCTTTTACTGAAGCTTTCTGTGGTTATTTCATTGCCTTTAACTTTTCAAAATAGCAGAGCAATCCCCTTTTAATGTACACACTTGATTAGGAATGTCATTACCAGTTGCCTTTGTTTCAGTCCCGTTTTATGTGAGATGTGAGCCCTCACTGGGGACCAGAGTGCCGTTATAGCAGTGTGAATCTCTGTGTGTGTATCATGTTTTTCCCACTCAATTCCGAGCACATCACACACATTTGCTCCATTACCTATTTACAGACTATTGGTGTTTAGTTACTTAGAAATGAAGTAGCAGTAATGTAGTGATTGGTTAAACCCTGAGCGAGAGGTCATGCAGGTGATATGATCTGTTGACTGTTGCCTTTGGCTTGGCTTGCTCAGTTGGGGACACTAAATTTTCAACTAAATATCCAAATAAATTTAATAACTAAACTAAATTAACTATATCAAATAAATTACTGATCTGCCCACATTGTTGCTATATGACAATTGAAATGAGCTAGATGACTGACCAGTTTTCTCCAGAGCGGCTGTATAGCCGAATCAAAATCTGTTGCATTATTTTCCTGTTTAACACTGTGAAGCTGCTTTGAAACAATCGGCATTGTAAAAAGCGCTATATAAATAAAGTTGACTTGACTTGACTTGACTGTCATCCTAGAGAGATAGTAGAAAACAGCCCATTAGTTGTGTGGTGGTGAAATTACACATAAACTTTACGTAACTCCTTCCTGAGTGCGCTTTGTATTCCAATGCACTGCTTTTCCATTGTTTTTCTATGTTAACGTGCTAGACAGACATGTTTGACTGTTCTGCTTCGACTCACACATGACTTGGCATTCTAAAAATGCAGCACTCAAGTTAAAGAGGTTCAGCTTTTAAAAATGCACCTCTAGACCTTGCAGTTTTTCATTTTGTTACCCTGCGTATGGCATTTTTCAACTTCAAACCTGCCTAGAGGCCATTTACACAGAACGCATTTTTGCATTACACTTTTCCATTGGTATTCTGTGTAAACATGCCCTAGACTGACATGTTTAGCCATTGTGCTAGCATCTTTTGTAGCATCTTGCACGTTCTAAAACGTTTAAAATAAGTTTTTTTTTCATTGGCTACCTGTAGGCTACATGCAACCAAATAATCCATTAGTAAACGTATTGACAGCTCAATCGGACTGAAAAGCCTTCATGTAAACTCCTTAATCGATCCGATTGAGCTCAATCCGAATGAAATTTTGATCGGATTGAAAGGGGTTGTTTATTCCTTTTCTAATCCAATCGAGAGAACATGTAAACACTTGATCGGATTGAAACCCGAAAGTGAAAGGACTGCGCATGTGCAATGACGTAGAAATAGCGTAATGACCTGCACACGTGGAACAAGCTGTTCTTGCTGTTGAATCAAGCCTGCTGCACTAGTGTTGAAAACTGAAGCCAAAACGTCTCGATCACCCCCAGGTGGCTGGTCCCAGTATAGCTCAAAACCCCCGCTCCTCCATGTATTCTAATCTATGCGAGACAAACTAAACTATCAAATTACACTCAAATAATCAAATGATTTTTCCCAAAGATGGTTTCTGTCATTTTAGGCAGTTTTTATCACACTGATTTTATTTCAAGTGTTCGTTTTTTAAATAAGTTTGGTTTTAGTTAGTTATTTGATGCTATAAAAACGGGGGGTGTGACGTTATGATTGACAGCTTCTCTGAGTAAAGTTGTCACTGAGGCACCAATGGACTATTTCACACTGACATAATGAATTGTTCTGCATCTGCGAGAGTGTGGGGGCGGGCTTTTGATACCGCGGCTCTACTTCATGCTCTCTACTGCGCAGACTCTGGTCCCGAGGTCACTACTGATGTCAGCGGATGTCAGCGCCATATTTGGACGCTGGCGGCTTCACTTCTCTTCAGTGGAAGGTAGTGAAGACGCGTCGTCCAAATTTTTTTACGGCCTATGTGTTGAATAAATTGTCATATAAATGGGTGTCCTGTCATTCTAAAATTCTCCTCTCACTCAGCGTCTGTGAAGTGGAGTAGGACAACGTCCCACCAGTCCTTGTTTCGGATTCTCATCCACAGATGATTGGTTTTCGGCGTGGAGAGGGGCATTTTTACTGTGTGATAAATATAAGCAGCACGACACAATGGTTCAAATGCTTATTGTCTCCAAATTATGACCAGAAATGGATATATATTAAGTCTGCTGTTTAAAACAAATTTTAAAAAATGTTTAAAAAAAAAACTTCATTGTACCCAAGAAAGGCGGTGGGTTACGACCAATCTTGGACCTGTGTGTCCTGAATCGGGCCCTGCACAAGCTCCCGTTCAAGATGTTAACGCAGAAACGCATTTTCGAATGCATCCGTCCCCGAGATTGGTTTGCAGTGATCGACCTGAAGGACGCATGTCTCAATTCTCCCTCGACACAGACCGTTCCTACACTTTGCGTTCGAAAGGAGGGCATATCAGTACAAAGTCCTCCCCTTTGGGCTGACCCTGTCACCTCGCGTCTTCACGAAAGTCGCAGAGGCAGCCATTGTTCCGCTCAGAGAACGCAGTGTTCGCATCATCAACTATCTCGACTACTGGCTCAGTCTCGGGATCAGTTGTGCGAACACAGGGACATGGTGCTCAGTCACCTCAGCCTGTTGGGACTTGGGGTCAACCGAGAGAAGAGCAAACTCTGCCCCACGCAGAGGATCTCTTATCTCGGTATGGAGTTGGATTTGGTCAACCAGACTGCGCACCTCACAGAGGAGCGAGTCCGGTCAGTGTTGAACTGCTTGAATACGTTCAATGGCAGGACGGCGGTCCCACTGAAATTCTTTCAGAGGCTCCTGGGGCATATGGAATCTGCAGCCGCGGTGACGCCGCTCGGATTGCTTCATATGAGACCGCTTCAGCACTGGCTTCACGCCGAGTCCCGAGATGGGCGTGGCAGAGCGGCAAGTACCAGGTCCCAGTTACTCCGTACTGTCGCCAAACATTCAGCCCGTGGTCGGACCCTTTGTTTCTATGGGCAGGAGTTCCCCTAGAACAAGTGTCCAGGCATGCTGTGGTCTTCACGGATGCCTCATCCACCGGCTGGGGGGCCACGTACAATGGGCATGCAGTTTCGGGTCTGTGGACGGGGCCTCAACTGCATTGGCACATCAACTGCCTCGAGTTGCTAGCAGTACGTCTTGCGCTGGGCCGCCTTAAAAAGCCGCTACATGGCAAGCACGTACTGGTCCGTACAGACAGCACTGCGACCGTTGCGTACATCGACAGGCTGGTCTATGCTCCCGCCGCATGCTGTAATTCGCCCGCCATCTCCTCCTTTGGAGTCAGAAGCATCTGAGGTCGCTTCGGGCCATTCACATCCCTGGTGTGCTCAATCGTGCAGCCGACGAGCTCTCGCGACAGTCGACACTTCCGGTAGAGTGGCGACTCCATCCCCAGGCGGTCCAACTGATCTGGGACTTCTTCGGAGCCGCACAGGTAGACCTGTTTGTCTCTCCGGACTCGACCCACTGCCAGTTGTTTTATTCCCTGTCCGGGGAGACCCTCGGCACGGATGCACTGGCACACAGCTGGCCCCGGGACCTACGCAAATATGCATTTCCCCCAGTCAGCCTTTTTGCACAGACTCTGTGCAAGGTCAGGGAGGACGAGGAGCAGGTCTTGTTAGTTGAGCCGTACTGGCCCAACCAGACCTGGTTCCCCGAACTCACACTCCTCGCGACAGCCCCTCCTTGGCCCATTCCTCTGAGAAAGGACCTACTTTCTCAGAGACGGGGCACTCTATGGCACCCGCGTCCAGACCGGAGTCCAGGCGGAGGTTCTAGGTGGCCTGCCACAGGCTGTGGTAGACACCATCACTTCTGCTAGAGCTCCCTCTACGAGCTGCCTCTATGCGTTAAAGTGGAACCTGTTCGTTGAATGGTGCTCTTCCCGCCGGGAAGACCCCCCAAAGTGTTCGGTTAGAGTCGTGCTTTCTTTCCTGCAAGATGGGCTGGAGCGAAGGCTGTCTCCCTCCACCCTCAAAGTGTACGTTGCCGCAATTGCAGCGTATCACGACGCAGTCGAAGGTGAGTCCTTAGGGAAGCACGACCTAATCGTCAGGTTCCTCAGAGGTGCGAGGAGGCTATATCCTCCTCGTCCTAACTCGTTATCCTCTTGGGACTTTGCTCTGGTGCTCAGGGCACTTCAGAGTCCTCCCTTTGAGCCTTTGCAGTCTATAGAGTTAAAGATCCTGTCCATGAAGACAGTGCTCTTGATTGCATTGGCCTCCATCAAGAGGGTAGGGGACCTGCACGCATTTTCGGTCAGCGAATTGTGCCTAGAATTCGGCCTGGCCAACTCTCACGTCATCCTGAGACCCCGGCCTGGATATGTGCCCAAGGTTCCTACCACTCCCTTTAGAGACCAGGTAGTGAACCTGCAAGCGCTGCCTTCGGAGGAGGCAGACCCAGCCCTAGCTTTGCTCTGTCCCGTCCGCGCCCTTCGCGCCTGCGTGGATAGAACGCAAAGCATCAGGACCTCAGAGCAGCTCTTCGTCTGTTACGGAGGCCAGCAGAAGGGAAAGGCTGTTTCCAAGCAGAGGTTAGCCCACTGGTTAGTGGATGCTATGTGCCTTGCCCGTTCGGGTTGCGAGCACACTCAACTAGAAGTGTAGCTTCCTCCTGGGCGCTGGCTCAAGGCGCCTCGCTGACAGACATAGGTGTCGCACAGCCCGCAGCTCTACATAACACGTTCGCTAGATTCTATAGCGTCCGTGTAGAGCCGGTATCTTCCCGTATACTCGCCCCCAGTGGCCAGTAGCGCGAAGGACCCGTTCTAGTGTCAGCTTGCAACGCCACTCCCGCCCACTGGGCCGGATACGTGCGTTTATTGTCTCCAGTTGTGTTCCCCAGAAATGGCTAACCCTGTCGAGCTCCTCCATCACCCTCGGCAGTCAGGCGTTGCGGACGTCTGACACCAGGCCTACACCCGTATGCATGTGGAACGTGTGTGTTAGGCTGGGTATCCATATGTAGCGGTCCCTACGGCGACCCCATATGTGTATTCCTCTACGGTACAGCTACCCTACTCGGCTAGCCCCATGTCTTTCCCTCAGAGCTCGCTCTGTCGTCTCTGGTGGTGTTCTCTCCCCCCTATTATTAGGTTGGAACCACCCCAGAGTGGTTAGTCCATATGTGTAACTACCACCTCTCCTTCCTTAGAAGAGGAAGGGCCAGCATCTGTGACGTGTTGGTAGGATCCCCAATTCGTCGGTCAGTTCTGACGCACGACGAACGTGACCGACTGAAAGGGAACGTCTCGGTTATGTATGTAACCCTCGTTCCCTGACGGAGGGTACGGAGACGAACGTCCCGTCGCCACAGATGCTGTACCTCCGCTGGACGGCCGAGTCACTAGTTCGGCTCCTCAGCGGAAAAGCAAAGATGCGGTGCTTCCACTTCCTTATTTATACCCGCGCTGCGGGTAGGAGTGTGGAATGCGTGAACCGCATGCCAATGTTCATTGGCTCGTTTCAAATCACTCGAAGTAGATTGGTCTCTGAAAATGATCCCCAATTCGTCGGTCAGTTCCGACGTACGTCTCCGTTCCCTCCTTCAGGGAACGAGGATTACATACGTAGCCGAGACGTTTTTTGCAGTTAAAAACACAAAACGCAGGTCAATGAAACTAAATAAAACACCTTTAACTTGAGTAGTCTTTTTTTGAGTTTTTCAAAGTAATCAACATAAACCGTAATAGAAAATGGAGCACTGACAATATACAATGTGTAAAAAAAAAAAAAAATGTTAAAATTAAGAATAAAAAGTGAAGGGAGAAAAAAACAGCATTGTGGTCAGATTCATAATTACAATATCATCATGTGAGCATTTAAGGATACACACTAGACTTGTAATCAATGCCAAGACAGTTCAGAGGGATTGTCCACAAATTTTGATTTACCTTTTAACATATATACAATCTTTTCCAGAAGTATAGTTTCTTTAATCAGGATTATCCCGTCCTTAATAAAGGGTGGTTCAGTACCAACCCATTTATAATGAATTTCCTCCCTAACATCAATAAGGTTTTAAAGACATCTGAGTATTCCAAAAAAGGGGAGGGAAATACACCCAGCAAGCACATGAGTGAGGAGGCTGTAACCTTCTGTTTACATATTATAGATAGTTTATCACAAACACCATTCCAAAAATCAGCAAGCAAAGGGCATTCCCAGAGACAATGAAAGAATGTTCCGATACTGTTGTTGCATTTAGGACATTGGGGAGATACACTAGTATTTATTTTGCTATATTTGTTCAGAGACATATAAGCTCTATGTACAATATTAAATTGCATTTCCTTAAATGTACTGCAGACAGAGACATTAAAGGGTAGTCTGATAATATCTTCCCAGACATTTTTAATGTCACATTTTAAGTTCTTAATCCATGCCTTCTGCAACAAATCAGATTGTCTGCTTTGTGAGTAAAATTCATAGAGTAAAATTTAGATATGAAGTGTTTGACTTCAGTCTCCTTAAGAAATCAGCGTTATTCAGGGTGACTAGTTTGTCTAGTCTGAACGAAATGTCTTATCTGCAAGTACCTAAAGAAATCCTTTTTGGGGATATTATGCTTTAAATGTAACTCATCAAATGACATAAAACACCCTTATGGAATAAGTCATATGTCCTGTATATTCCCACATTAATCCATATTAGTATGGTGAAAATTAGAGTTACCAGACAGTGTGGATAGGATACGCAAGCTCTGATTATACTTGAGAGACCTTCAAATTTGTGACCATGTTTTGAAAACTCTAATAATGAGTGGGTTTTCTTTTACCTTGTCAGGGATTTGGGTTTTCTGGTCTGATAATCTGGGTTTATGTATCCAATCTAGGGGAATCCTAGCCTGTATTGCCCATACATACTATTTAAAGTTTGGAAGTGACCATCCACCTGTATCAGTGGGCAATTGTAATTGTAATTTAACTTTAGGTTGCTTACTGGCCCAAATAAATTTAGACATAGTTTTATTAATGTCTTTTTATATCAGCATTTGTCAAATTTTTTTTAAAAAAAGTCTTGGATAGCGGGTATAGAATCTTTGGGAAGATTATCATCTTTATAAGGTTTTGACCATCTTGTGATATCTTCCTTGATACGGGAAATTGATGTTTTAATATTGGCGTCATAAAGTTGTGAAAGTTTGGGTGTAACGCGGATACCTAAATATGTGATACCTTTAGGAGACCATTTGAATAGTTTAACAAAATTAGGCTCGGATATATTTAGTGATCCTAATGGCATAATCTCTGACTTGTGAAAATCAACTTTATATCCAGAAATGACTCCAAATTGCATTATTTAGTCAGTTAATTCAGGTAATGACATTTGCGGGTTGGTTATAGTTAGCAAAATAAAACTGTCATTAACGAGATGATGCAAAATACGCATGCAATGGTCAAACTCGTAAGTCTAGTTCTTGTTTACATAGAAAAACAATGCAAAGCAACATAGTGGAAATGCTAAAAATGCACTTCCACTGTAACAAGCCTTACATTTTATGTTGATGATTGGCTGTTAGTGCCACTAACCGCAACATTCATAGGCATTCATATCTGCATTGATACTGTCCAGCTGTGTGCGTGGGCTGCAAACCGAGGGATTTACGTCTCTAATGCTTTTTATTCGGCACCTGTGGGACCTGGCGGAAGCTTCCAGCATCCTTCTGCCTCCTGCTAATCCTCTGCTAATTGATGCTTCATTCAAACAAATGAGGATACTAACGTTTTCGCTAATGATGATTTAGGGAGGTGGCTGGAACTGATGAATCCTATGGACTGCAGTGAAAGATTGCTTTTGTCAGTTCTTATTTACGTATACGTAAGGTACCAGGACAGGTGGCAGTTTGTACGTCATAGCAAATGCATGATTAATGCTGAGAATACTTGCATTGGAGAGTTGAACTGATTTCCCTTCATGACCTAATGGAATTATGGGATGTCTACAGTCGGTGAAGGTCTCCAGATCTGTCCCTCTGCATCAGTCATCGTGTAAGGCTTAATGATTCACGGGACTGAATTAGTTGGAACCACAAAGCAAAAGGAATGCCAGAGTTTATGTATTTAAGGATGTGGATAAAACAAGATATATGAGATGAGACTTTATAGAATTTAAAAGGTCTAACGTGACTTACCCTGACCAGTCATTTATTCTTTTTAAAATCTAATGAGCTCTGGCCCTTTTGAACAAAGTAGAAACAAGGATTGCTGACACACTGGAAATACTTAAAAATATATTTTGGGTCATTATGGGTCATCTGTCTTTTTCCACATACAGATCCAGTGACCAGGGCCGGCCCTAGCATTTTGGAGGGCCCTAAGCAGATTTCCAAAAGGGGCCCCCACTACCTACAGTTTCACCTAACCACCCCCAACCCATTCCAATGTACACATCCTACACTGACACCTTATTGTAAAGTTTGACCAAATTGTCTTAATATATTTATCTTTCAAGATATAATATGAAGATATCTTTACTTATGCAAACTTTTAAATTTTTTGAAGATTTTAATGATTGCTTTTAGATAAATGTATCAACATTTAGTGAATTAATGCTTTAATAAAGCAAAAACACCTGCCAATGGGTTATTAAAATTACAATAGAGAATAGTATAATAATAATAATTATAATAATAGAGAATAAATACTGTTCTGAGCTGGCATGTTTTAGTCCAGATTAAAATGCAAAGAACTTTATAAGTGTAAAAACACATTTTTGAAAAGTATTTAAGTAGGCCTATTTAAATATTTGGAGTTGTTTGATAAACCCTAAAGCGAATACAAAAAACTGAATGGCTGTTTGAAAACGTAAATAGGCCTACTGGTTGCCTTCTTTTCCTCTCCGTTACGAGCAGAAACAGAAAGTTGAGCTTGCCCGCTTTGTGTACAGGGGTAACCATGGTAACCGCAGTATTTGGTTGTTCCATAAGAGCCATCTCCTGCCAGAGAGTGAACTTGCATTTTTATTCAGCCCGTCTGCTGAGTATTGTAGAATTGCACTGGTAGATGGAAAATAAGCTAATATGCATTCTAAAAATCTAAACAATTTGGATATTAAGGTATCTAAATTAGAATTATTAACGTATTTTGAAGTGCCCAAGATAACAATGGCATGCACGACACTGATACCGTGGCACATCGTCTTCAAACCGCTCGTGAATGCCGAATTAAACCAATCTTTTTCAAATGTAACACTCTTATCTTGTTCACTTTTTTCCTTATTTTCCTCTTCTCTGCACCAGACTGATAGTGTCGCCAGCTCTTCATTTGGCGACATTAACGCACACGACTGGCACAAACAATCTTTATCAAACGTATTACCACGATGGTGGCCACGGGGGCCCTATGCAACCGCTTATATCGCTTATTAGGTAGGGCCGGCACTGCCAATGACCTCCAGTACACTGTGAATAGGATGAGTGTACACATGCCTGGTCTTGTTTTTTAGTCTGGATTTGCCTCATCAGTAATTATTTACAATTTGCGAACAGATCCGTTATGTTAATTGTTTTGCTCTGAACGTAATACAATCCTTTAAATCCTATTGTTTTGTTTGAATGCAAGAGAAAATATTTTGTTAGAAATTACATCTTTACACAGTTTTGTTGGTAACACTATTTTAGGGTTCAATTCTCTACTAGTTGCTCATTAGCATGCATATTACTAGGATATTGGCTGTTTATTAGTACTTATAAAGCACATATTAATGCCTTAATCTGCATGACCATATTCTACATCCCTTAATCCTACAATACCTAAATTTAAACGCTACAAAAACTACCTTACTAACTATTAATACGCAGTAAATTAGGAGCTTATTGGGGCAAAAGTCATAGTTAATAGTGAATATGTGTTCCCAATACTAAAGTGTTCCTGTTTTTTTTAAACAGGGTTTCAAAAAGTTCTAAAATGTTTCTGATAATCATTCCCCCTAAATTTTGATAGCAAGTGAAGAATTTTATTTTTTAACTTTATTAAGTAATAGGCTACTATTGCCACCATGGCTGAATGACAACATGATACTCTGAAAAAAGACTTTGTGATAGTCTGATATATATATAAATTCATTTGTAATACTTGAAGAACTGGGATCATTCAATTATTTGGTCACACTTTAGATTAGGGTCCAATTCTCACTATTAACTAACTATTAACTACGACTTTTGCCTCAATAAACTCCTAATTACTGCTAATTAATAGTTAGTAAGGTAGTTGTTTAATTTAGGTATTGGGTAGGATTAAGGGATGTAGAATATTGTCATGCAGAATAAAGCATTAATATGTGATTTATAATTGTTAATAAACAGCCAATATCCTAGTAATATGCATGTTAATAAGCATTTAGTTAGTAGTGATAATTGGACCCTAAACTAAAGTGTTACCAATTATTTTAATGATGCTATGCTTATATTAATATTGAAGAGTGCGACATAAAAATACTGGTTTTTGTTTTAAATTTTCTATTTGTTTTCAACTCAAGAGTTTATTTCAGCATAAAATAGCTAGCCATTGCACATTCTGAAGGGTCACATCAAGGTGATAAGCAAGACAAGGTTTGAAATTCATGTGTTTGCAAATGTGCAAATGAAATGGTGAAAACATACAGAGTAATGTTGAATCATTTATATACATTCAGCAGATGATGGTGCTTAAGTAGTTTGAATCGTGTCTCATACTGTTTTGATACATATACGAAATGTGAAATAAAACAAAAACCATATAACTGCTTCAACATGGGTAGAACTATGTCAAACCTGACCTTCTCACAGAGAAGAAATAACTACAGTCCACAGATTGTCCAAAACAACTACAATAAATAAGAGCATCACAACGAGACGCTGTTCACATTTTAACATCACAAAAATGTACAGATGAACTCAACGGTTCCTCCTTGACGACCACTGACTGAACAAGACCTTAGTGATCGATTTTGACAGCTTGAATTTTTTTAGTGGTTACAAGGATTTAAAAGTGCAAAACGTATGACCTCAAAAGACATTCGACATCTTGATAGCTTTTACAATTTCACCTCCTAAACTTTCTTGACAATGATATGCTGTGTATGTGCTCTTACATTGTATAATGTGTTTACGCTACCGATATATTTTGTGACGGTATTACTGTCATTAAACATATGAAATTGCTTGGTTAATTCACAGAATATTGTACATATTATGGAAATTCCAAAAATAGTACAGTTACATCTAGCTACATCTTATATAAGTTTGAAATAGTAAACAATTTTTTTATGCATCAGTGGAAATGAAGTGTTCTGGTTTTAAACCACGAGTTCCAGCACAAGAAAAGCTTACAAGGCACACTGGTTACTTGAACTTGTGACCTATTGAAGAATGTCTGCAAAAGGGAACTTTACATCTTTCAGATCTAATCAAGAGTCTGAATTTCAGAAGAAAAAAAATCCCCTCTGCCCAGGTCAAATCAGTCGATCGGGGCCCAATGCAATTTTTATCTAGTCAAAAACGAATAGCCTTTTCCTGCTGAAACTTCCAATATAGACACATTTATCACTCGCCTCGTTGTCTAGAATATACAGGATAACCTGTTGCTCAACAAAACATTTCCTTTAAAATGCATTATGAGTAACCAGAAAACGAAGCCAGTTTGCCTCTCGATCCTCCTCTGCTCTTTCACCCTTTCCAGAACCCCATCATGTAGCAACATTCTTTTTCCTGCTTGGTTTTCTCGCAGATATCCTATCATTTTAATCTCATGAGTTTTTAGGATTTTTTTCTTCGATATTCGCTCCGAGTAGTTCTCATTCTGTTCACAACGCTCACATTAAGCTCCTGAAATGTATTCCTCCTCCTGACATGTTGCTCTGCTGAACTGAGCGAGTTTTTCAGGCTCACTTTCAGCATGTTTCATATGCTTCTCTCTTCTAAGCTCAAAGTCTCATCTGTAAAGGTGACTTGCAGCGGCTGGTGCTTGGAACACTGCGCTTCATTTGTGTTGGAGTGCGTGCACGAATGTGTTTTCACAAAGTCTGTGTTCATTTCTGTCCTGTTTTCTCCGCTGCTGAGGTCTTCCACCTGAGAATCCTGCAGAAGGGTTTGCTCGGTTGAAGTTGAACACGTCCTGCTCTGCACGGAGTCACCACAGCAGCCCATCCCCTGTCTCTCCTCCAGGGGATACAAGTATGTCTGTGACGTGCTGATCACCTCTGGCTGCTCGGGCAGAACCAGCGACGGCAAATCACGAGACACAAACGATGAGCTGTGGACACCATTACTGCAGTGGAACTCCGAAGGGCTCCTCCCGTGACTCCGCCCACCGATACGGCAAAAGAGGCACTTGACCTTTTCTAGAATCTTCTGCACGACCGTCTTTCTCAGCAGGATGTAGATCCAGGGGTCTAGAATAGGGTTGACAGAGGCAATTCGGATGGCCTTAAGGTCTGGGTTTAGCATTGCTGCTGTGTCTCTGTAGGGATACAGCTGGTTCACAAACACCTGCACCTAGACAGGAAACAAGACATTATCTGTTTACTACTTTATATAGAGTCACCCTACAGTGATTTCCGACACCAAACACAATCATGATACGAGCACTGATATCAGATACTGGTTATGTCTTTCCACTATGAGTCAACACATGATAAAGTCATCATGGTACAGATCATATAGATACAAATCCCATGCAGTGAACATCAACATATAATAGATGACTCATACTAAGTTGTTTAGAATGTGTGTGACAACCTTTCTGGGCTTTTTATCCATTACAACTTTTCAATCTATGTCACTCTAAAAATGCAGGGTTGTTTTAACCCATGGTTGGGTCAAATATGGAAAAACCTAACCATTGTTTTACATTTTTAAATTACATTTTTAAACCCAATGGTTGGGTTTGTCCATATTTGAACCAAACTAGGGTTGAAACAACCCTGATATGAACAAAAATATCCATTATGGGATAGGATTTGTCTGACTGTATATTTTATAGACCCTAACTGTATATGTCATTAATTTGACCGAACTTGTTTTGTGTGTATTGGTTTAGGTTTAATCTACTTAGACTATATATATTTATTTTTATTCTTTAAATTGGATGTTTAGCTTTCACTAGTTATATGTGATTGCACTGTAAGGATTGCTCTAATTTCGCTGTACTTAAAGTATAGTGACAATAAAGAATCTTGAATTTATATAATGTTAATATACCAGCCTTGTTGAGACATTAAAACTTTACTGATTCTGTACAATGCAAGGCCAACAGGAAAATTCACAAAATAAAAAAGCTTTTTAAATAAAATGTAAGAAGTGATGGTTGGTTTTCACAGGAAATGAGTATCCCATTTATAAGGTGCGGGAAAAGATAAGATTTATGTAATTTTTTTTTCCATATTTTTAATTTATAAAAAAAAACAAAAAAACATTTACAGTAAAACTATACTCTATATAGTGCCTTGCTCAATCTAATATACATTTTTCAGTAGATTATAATGTAATTCATACTTTTCGCTTGTAATTACAGTTTTTACACTGCAATTTCAATTTATAGTAGGCCTATTGTAAAATAGGTTTGTTACGATTTTACACAATTTTGTGAATTCATGGACTTTTATATGGGAGACCAGTTTAAAATGAGCTAAGACCAGCAGATCATCTTAGCCTAGTTCAATTTTTTTTTGTTGCTGTTGTTGTTTTCAGCCGGGTATCCCACGTTATCACATATTGTGCAACATGCTCAAAGTACGCTCTTATTTCCCAAAGGCCACCAAATCCCACTTACCACTAAAGGAATGGAGCAAATGAGAACGACAATGGACGTGGCTATGAGAACAATGACCATCTGGATCTCCGCACCAGCCAGACGCGCAAAACTCCGCCTGCGCCTGATCTCCGCGACTCGCGCCTGGTCAGTCCCCAGCGAGGTCCTGCGCACGAAGCGCTTGTGCATCATGATGAGAGCCGCGCACACCAACACGTTACAAATGACGGTGGCGAGGATGAGGACGGAGCTGAAGCCGGCGTACATGTAGGAGAAAGTGGCGTTCGTGCTGTCGTTGCTATGCCAGTCGATGAAACACCAGGTTCCTGGATGCTGGCGCTTCACGGATCCCAGTCCCATGCTGGGAAGAGCGCAGAAGAGAGCATTGGACACATAGATTCCCGCGAGCGTCAAGCCTGCCACCCGCTGGTCCACGTAGTGGTTATAGAAATACGCATGATTGATGGCGAGGTACCTCTCGACGGACATAGCCCAGATAATACTAAGACCTGCCAAAGAGAAGAAGAGTAAAATGAACCCGGAATACTGACACAGCTCCGTCCCACCGGGCCAATCGCCCTTCACATAGGTGGCAATGGTGACTGGGCTCGCGAGCAGCGTGCCCAAGAGGTCAGTTACGGCAAGTCCACACACCAGGGTGTAAAAAGTTGTCTCCTTTTGCTCTTTCCGTGACTTTCGAAGCACTACGATAGCAATAACGTTCCCGACCACGCCAAATATAAACATAATGACCGGGATGGTAGGGTCCATGGTCATCTTCTCCGATTTGTTTCTCACATGCAGGTCGATGTTCAAATCAGATCGGTCACTTTGCACTCGCTCAAGACGCATGGCGTGAAATTGATGTCAAATATACCACGATCATACTTTCCTCATGTATGTTCCATGCGCTGTTACGCGTCTCAAATCTCCAAAGCGCGTCTCGGATTAGGATACATTTTGACTCTTCTGAGTCCGGTACACATGCGATCTTCCACAAAATCAGCCCTGTGTTTTTCTGCTCGTGAGAGGTGTGTAGTCCACAGTTGCCCTGCGTCTCAACTAAACTGACTTTTTCCCCGAGAGCTTTCTGCCAACTCCGCCCTCGAGCTTTAGAGCGCAGTCTTGCACCCTCCTGTCACTGCAAGTTGACACATATGTCTCCCCATAAAATACCTACTAGGCTAATATTTATCTACACAATTTACACTCATTGCCCTTTCTTCGTTTCGCCAAAATTGTATCTGGGTTATTCAAGGCAAAGATGACTTTTGTGTCCCTTATGAATATACTCTGTGTGTGTAAACGATGAATTTAACAGTGAAACGCCAAAACCAACGTTTGGCATCTTTGCTTAACATATCAACATTTTTAAAGCTTGAATATACTTAAAAAAAATCACCCATTCAAAATGAAAAAGCCACTAATTTCAACGAACAATCATTAACACTAACACTTATTATGCATAAGGTCAGTGTCTGGTCTTCTAAAAATCCATGCAAAACTACATGTAGCTTTAATTACTCACCCTCATGTCATTCCAAACCCGTAAGACCTTCGTTCATCTTCGGACTTTTAATTTTTTGGTGAATTAACCCTTTAAGCTGCCCTGTTTTTCTGATAAAGGATGTGTTTGCTCCTTAAGGCAGCACATCCTGACAGTGAAAAATATATATTATGACATGTAACATTATAATATGTGTTAAAATGGACATTTTTGTTAAGACACATTATAACTTACTTTAAAACCCAGTCCCTACAAGATCAGCATTTTACTCAAATCAAATGATCATTTAAGTATAATCATATTTACTGGCTGCTTATTGACTTTGGTCACAGAAGCATTGTAATGCAGAATATGTAATACAGCCACTTATGACAGTATTGTGATGATAGTAGCTCCAAAGCCCCAGCCCACCATTCGCCTTCCGTGATCATAATCCATCCTTGAGGAAGAAATAAAGCAGCACATGGAAAGTACACAAAACTATATGCATCTATCATTAAATGATCAAGATTTACATGCTGCCTTCAATGTTGAGTTCTGGCCCTGAGTTTAAGTAGCACAGTACTAGTTTAGGCATAACATACATAACGGGTGGGAGTTGACAAAATATATGTTATCTATTTTATATGTTGCTTTACTAAAACTTTAATCATTGACAATGAGATGTATACACTTGTTGTGCAAACTTTTTCACCTGCGTTTTCTCATCTTTGGACATTTCTTTTTTTTTTTTTTTTTTTTTGCATATGACCTGGACAGTTCTGCAAGGTTTTCTGAAGACAATGACTCATAGAATGCACAGCTTTTAAAATGTCATTCAACTAGATATTTCTGGATTAGTTGTCTGCTTCCGTCTTGTGGTATGCCTTGTGCTTATTGACGTCTGAAGTCTGCTTAAGCTACAGCATACGTAGTGTTATTGAAAGCCATGCATCCACCAGCTACATAAAACATCAAAGTATGTATGAGAACACAGGACATTGTGGTTTTCTGTGAGGTTTGCATTTGTGTGTGGGCGGGCGGGCGGGCGGGCGGGGGGGGGGGGGGGGGGGGGGGGGAAATGTTGTGAAATAGTTGTGACAAAGTTCAAATTACAATTTTGAGATATTAAAAATGAGCACATTAAAATGGTTGCAAGTTAAAACTGAAATTGAGACATCAAGTCACATTTACGAGAAATACACGATTACAAGAAATAGACACAATTGTGAGATAAAATCTCATTTAAAGCCCGGGACGCACCAAGCCGACGATCGGCCGTCGGGCAACGGCGAGCCGTTTTTGAGCGTCGACCGAGCTTTTTCGGTGTGTTCGTCACCGTTGGCTCTAGTCGGACGCCGTTGTGTGTTTTTTTTTTTTTTTTGGGCCGATTCAGCATGCAGAAACGCCGTCAGTGAGAGAGAGAACTCTGATTGGCTGTTCGACTGAATGAGTCAGTGCACCAGAATAACAGCAAAACAGCGAGCAAAGTAATGTTGCAAGTGACATATGAAGTCACATTTGTGAGATATAAAGTTGCAATAACAAGAAATACATTTGTAAGTGTGAAATATTAAGTGAGATTTAAAAGTACAATTATGAGAAATAAGGTCCCAGTTACCTTTTTTCACTATTTCGTGGAAACAGGCTTATTAGGCAAAACAGGGCAAATGGGATGACGTCAAATGGTCCACGAGCATCACTCTTAGATTTTCTGTGCAGGTAATGAATCCAACTCTCACAGCACAGCCACAGGAACATGAAGCAGTATATTTACAGAACATCAATTTATCACACATCATGTATTTAACCCTCTCAGCGTAACTTCCTTCTCATTCCACTAGTATGAAAGATGTTTAATCTGCAGTTAATGAAACAAAGCCCCTTGAACTACAGCTTTTGTTGATTGAGCTGTCTGTGTTTGGAAGGGTGGTGCAGCTGATTAAGTGGCTGTATTACATTTTCAATGCTTCTGTGACCAAAGTCAATAAGCAGTAATTAAAAGTCATTCAAATGAAAGATGAGAAAATGATGGGTATTTACTTTAATGTAGAATGTTATTATTCTTTCCCAGAGAAAGCAGACATGAGCCGTGTCCAAAAAAATCTATTAAAGTTATCACCTGTTTGATAACCTCTAAAAGCAAATTTAGAATATTTTATTTGAGGTGATGGATCATCTTTTTCCCGTACATATGATGTAGTTTGTCTAAAAGGGTCTTAAACCACTATCCATCAGCACTTAATTAGGATTTCCACAAAAGCTTTTAGAGTTCATCTTGGCCTGCGGTTCCCGGCTTTTGTCTTTCTCCCTAAAAAAAAAATCAACGTTTCATCAACGTTTATGGCCATGTCACATTAAAGGTAGGGTAGGCAATTTCGGAGAGGCTAGTAGCAATAGCAAGTTAGCTTTGAAAACATAAGATCCGACGAAGCCACACCTCCAAAACACATGAACGCATACAGCAGATTCTGCAAAGCATCATGAGAGACAGCATTAAATTACCTTATGTTTCAAAGCACATAACATTACAATAATAATGAACGTACACCCTAGCTGTCATTTCAGCGTTGAGTGTTGACATAGAAACTCATAGAAATAGCTGTGTAGTTTGCCATCTCGTAATTACGGTTATAACATGGTGTGAAAGCAACATAAGCTCATTGTTTTGGTTCAGGAGGAACTGTAAAAGGCAGCTGCTATTCGTTTGTGGCGCTCGGTGACTGACGTCTGTCTAACTCTGCATAGCCTTATGGAACACGCTGATGACGTTTGATGCGAGCAGGGTGCGCGGAGGTATGAAAATACATATGTTGACAGCCAGGTAAGACATCGTATCATTGCATTCGGACCAAATGCAATGATTGGATGATCATTTTTTTGGTCCTGAGACTTCCACAGAAGATATATGTGTACATTTTTTTAAATATTTAGACCACTTTGATTGCTCTCAGGATGTGAAGAGAATTTCAACCAGTATAATTATTATTATTATTTTTTTTAAAGGCCTACTCTACCTTTATCTGTCAGTTCTTTCATTTGCACTCAGTAATTCAAAAGTCCTAAATGAGGAAGGGTTATACAGTATAAGCAACATTCTGGTGTTTCTCAATCCTCTAAGAAAGACGCCCAGCACTGCATTTGGATTCCTCTATAGTAGAGCTTCAAAAATGAGATGTGTCAGATTGTTGAGACATCTAAAACAAGACAGACCTACTTGGAAACTGTAGAAATATAAAGGAGTCGCTGTAAGATTGACCTTTGGCAGAGCACCTCTTTCTGCTAGCATTAGTTGTTTTATAATATTTATAGATGGTCCAAATGGCACAGCACAAGCTGTCTTTAAATACAGTACAAAAATGCACAATTGTCTTAATATGAATTGTAACCATGTGAAATGCAACATGCTTTTTGATGTCTGACTAAAGGGAAGGGTGTGTAAAGAAATTCAGAAGAAAAAAAATATTTGTCAGGGAACTGAAGAGGAAGTAAGAACTGGGGAAACAAGCGAGTGTTGTGTGTCTGTTTGTACTGTGTCTGTGTGGTGGATTTCAGTCTGTTTGTGAATTTTGGAAGGTTTTTTTTTGTGAACTTTTAGAACACTATCTTTATGCTGCTTGATTGAATAATGCCTGCTTATGGCTGTGATTAAATTTCTGATCAATACAACACATTTCCACTAAATACATTTATTTACACACTATATTTGAAAATGTAGTGTGAATCATCTTACGTAACTATGATGCAACTAAAACACACAGGAATTGCCTAAGATGCGAAGATGAAATATATAAGCACTATGAGCTACATTGCTGGAACAATTTAGATCACGTCCTGTTTTGCTGTCACTCTGTGTTAGACCTGATGTGACCACTTCCTCTACAAGTCACAGTCTATGTTAGTGTATTGAAAAAGTTGTCTTTGTAAACATCCCTTCAGAGATGCAATAGATTGAAAGAGTAAAAAAGGAACTGAAAAAATGTTAACTGACACACACATATTATGGGGACTTTCCATAGACACAATGATTTTTATACTGTACAAACTGTGTATTTTATCCCCTTACACTAAACCTACTCATCACAGAAAACTTTCTGCATTTTTACTTTTTCAAAAAACATCATTTAGTCTGATTAATAAGCTGTTTTCCTCACAGGGACCAAAAAATGTCCCCACACGGACAAGGATTTCAGATATTGCCATCTTTTTGGGTGACATTTTGTCCTCATAACGTAGGGTTTACCTGGACCACACACACACACACACACATGTTGGTGCACCTGTCATTATGAGGACATTCCATATATTTCATATATTATATCCCTTAACCCTAAACCTGCCCATAACAGAAAACTTTAGTTTTCTCCTTTTTGTTTTGTTTTCAAAATCTCCTCGTAAACCATGTTTACATTGTAATACACGTCATTATACAGATTTGTGTCATCATAAACCATACATGCACAAACACACACACGGACACAAAGTTCTGTCTCATCTGAATGACAGACTCTGAGGAGTGAAATTTGTTGCATTTGAGCATCCGAATGATGATTTATGTCCCTCTGGACCCTGCCACCCCCCTCCCTTTTCAGAAGAAAAACCACAACCTGCCATCATTTAGCATTAACTGGAATCACCTCCTTCAAGTGACATTATCTTTCTCAAAAATATCGACGAGGCGGTTTCTCAACTCTTGTGGAGTGATATTTATGAAGCGTGACCACCCTAGCATTCACAAAGCAGTAAGACACATTTTGAAAACAAGCCAAGACAAATGGCTTGTTCACCCTAAGGGAAAGTTTTTACTAAATATCTGTCTTATCTGAGCAGTTTACTGGAATTGTCGTGGAAAACGTTACGTTTTCTGTGTCATGGATGTAGAGCTAGTGTGTATGTTTAAACTCCAAGTATGGTGTTTAAAAGGGGAAATGAAGAGAGTTATGATATGACACTAAAAACATAATGAGAATGCACATATCATAAATTATCTGATGCAGCTTGCATGAGCATTGAGATGCTTAATCTAATAGACTGGTTGTATTTTTTTTATTATGAAACACACATAAAGCCACAAATAAAAATGCATAATTAATTGTGCTGAACAATAAGGCACATAACAATTGTGGCTTTTTGCTTCTTGTATGAAGTATGTGCTGTGGGCAAACTTTGTGCCTTCATGCAGGTATATCCCACCGAGTTTGTGTTTTTAGAAAGTCAAGGTTTATTGTGACAGCTTTAGTTGTGTTGTTCCCTTCGGCAGGTTGAGTTTGCTGCTGTGGTAAGACCTGTCAGAGGCCCTCTTTGTTCTTCCTCTGTAAAATTGGGAGGTAGGTGTTTACAGGGCAAGCCTCAATCTGCCATTAGTCTCTCATCATACCATCGTCCAAATTAATTCACACACGCACGCACACTCGTTTTCGCTATCTTTGTGGGGACTCTCCATAGGCATAATGGTTTTTACACTGTACAAACTGTATATTCTATCCCACTACACTAACCCTACCCCTAAACCTACCCATCACAGAAAACTTTCTGCATTTTTACATTTTCAAACAGTCTTCATTTAGTATGATTTATTAATCCATTTCCCATAATGTAGGTGATCTTAGGATTTACTGTCCTTGTGGGGACATTTGGTCCTTACAATGTAGGTTAAACAAGTACACACTCACACAACCCTGATTGTCTCTGCCAGAGTGAGTGAGAGTGAGAGTGAGAGTGAGAGTGAAAGTGAGAGTGAGAGTGAGAGTGAGAGTGAGAGTGAGTGAGAGAGAGAGTTGCAAATTAATTTGGCTAGCTTAACACAGTCAGCTCAAGTGGTGTAGATACTACCAACTTTCTATTCATCTATCCTAACCTTAATCCTGAATTGTTTTTATCATGTTTCTACAAAAATATAAAGCTGCACAACATTGATAAAAAAAAAAATTAAAAAAAAATGTTTCTTGAGCACAAAATCAGTATTAGAATGATTTCTGAAGAATCATGTGACACTGAAGACTGGAGAAATGACTGCTTTGCCATCACATGAATAAATTAAATTTTAAAATAGATTACAATAGAAAATTACTTTAAATTATAATAATATTTCACAATATTTACTGTATTGTGATGATCAAATAAATGCAGCCTTGTTGAGCATAAGAGACTTCTTTCAAGAACATAAAAAACACATATATATTGTAATATGTATAAATACATTTTCCCATTTTTCTCAATTTTCTCAATTCACTCACCATTGTCATTTTGGACCTTGGTTATTAATATCAAGTCAATGGATTTCACTAGGCCTCTTGATTTATCTGAGCCAGCTGGTTAGAATGGTACTTGAAGTGAACTGATAAAAAATTGGTAGTAATTGTTTGTCTCTCACATTTAGATAAGAAGATCTTCAGTGAGACATATTGTACTGAGATGTTTTCTGTTGCTAATGAAAGCAACAACAGCCTGCATTTAGATCGAAACAAGGCCAAATTGGCCATGCTGTGACCAAGACAGGTTTGAGTGCAAACTAATCACATTTGTCTGTGTGAGGGAGTGTTCATGTGTGCATACTACACATGTCATCTGTCTCATATTTGTGTGCTGCTCAGTTTGCATATGTTCAAATATGCCTGTGAGTGTCCTTTCTTATCAGTGTTCCACCTCTCTTCTGGTGCAGCTTGTCACTTCACATGCTTCACATGCTTCCCATGCTGTTGGGAGAGGGAAGAAGTCACCAGGGAGCAGTTTCAGAGCTGGGACTGTGGTATTCAGCCCACATTTGACTCAATGACCTGCATTACAGACTGTACTTGGGTCAAGAAATCCGAATCGAAGATACCAAATGACAACAATTCCTAGGAAGGGAGAGTGTGTGGGCATGAGAGAGATTATTCTCAATGTTCTCAGCATGGAATGTACCAATTCAAGCAATGAACAATCTTAAATGCACTTCATACTCAGAACTCAGAACATACTCTACACGGTGTTGTAGAATGAGCACCTGCTGCATTGAGCCCTTTCCTGCCCCTTGTTTGTTATTGTGACTCAGACAAGTTTTAGAAAATGTCCCATAGGAATGACTTGGGGATTTCCAATAATATCGCAAGTTGAAAATTGAATTATGGGGGGGGGCTAGATTTAAAGGACCAAAAATGAAAATTAAACCATAATTTACTCACACTCAAGCCATCCTAGGTGTACAGTATGTGACTTTCTTCTTTTAGCTGAACACAATCGGAGTTATATTAAATAATATCCTGGCTTCCAAGCTTTGTAATGGCATTGAATAGAGCCTGAGTTTTTGAAGCTTCAAAAAGCGCATCCATACATCATAAAAGTAGTCCATACGACAACTCCAGTGGGTTAATAAATGTCTTCTAAAGCAAAGCAATGGGTTTTTGTAAGAAAAATGTCCAACTTTATAAATTATTATGGCTTCTGGCAACGGCCGTACGCGCGTTCACGAGAGAGTTGAGTTCCGGCGGAAGGGTGACCTCTGACCCGACTTAAATGTAAATCTGAATATAACTCTTCCATTGAAGTTGAGTCAGTTTTCTGCAACCAAGTGCAGTTTATTCCATGTATCAAAATGCGTACAAAACAAAAAGCTAGACAAAGACACATGACAACATGAAGGCCTGTACACACCGGGACGAATATCGCGCGCGCTTATCGCCAGCGTTTTTCGAGACGTCTTAAGTGTTCACACCCAAGCGATTTTCACTGGCGATGCGCAGAGTGAACGTGCAAATTCAGTAGATGGCGCTCCCGGTACACAAGGTGGTGCTGCGGCACTTTACGCTTCTGACACTCGCTTGTCACGCAGAAGAAGAAGAGACGACAGTATTTACGTGCTTGCCAAAACACACATAACTTACTCACATACTAGAACATGGATATCTCAAGCTGCAGCAGTAGCAGCAGCTCCAGTGATGAAGACATTATTGTTCTGTTGAATGAGGAAAGACAACGGAAAAGACACCGATATTGGATACATCCCATAAGAGAAGAGAAGAACATGGGGAGTTCTATCGACTGATACAAGAGCTGAAAACGTATCATGAACGTTTTCGGGGGTATTTTAGAATGTCCGTGCAAATGTGCGAGGAACTCCATCACCTTCATAAACTTCCACGGCTTCTTGTTTATAGCAGCCTGTCCACTCCGGCAATCACCCTCGCGCTTTTTCCTCGTGTATGTGTCGCGAAAGCTTTTCCACTTCTGTTTAACCTCCTCCACTACAGCACACAAACGATGACGATGGTCAAAAGTTTGCTGGAAAAAGTTACAAGCCTATGTAACTTTACATGAAAGAAAAATAAGTGAAATGAAACTCACCATCAAATCCTATTTGATCTGCGATACCTCTCCATAACAGCTCCCTCTTATCAAGATTTTTGTAGTCACTGTGGCGTTTGTCATACAACTCTCTGTGTTCAGACACCAACGAGACCAGCAGCCCTACATTCATCTTTCCTCGTTGAATTTTCTTTTTCGCTGTGTGCTCGCGAACCCAAGGCGTTTTTTTTTAAAAATGACGCTTTTACGCCTGGCGTTAAACGTCCGTGAAAATCGTCCCGTTGTGAACAGGCCTTGAGGGCTATAACAGACTACTGATGAGCAAATAAGCAACACCTAAACGCAATGAAACAATAGACCAATGAGAACGTAACACAAATGAAAACGAAGCGCATAGCATGAACACAAAGGAAACGTGGGAATAACATGACATGACAACAAAGAGTCCAACCAAACACCAGCCTTACACTAAAACTATCCATTCACACAGGACTTCTATACCCAGATAATATGGAGAACAGCAACAGTTGCTAAAGTATAGTATTGGTCACTTACCTTTTTTTAAAGGTGTGGCATAGTTCTTTCACTGATTCAATTAAATGGTAACACTTTAGAATAATGCAGGAAGTAATACAGGACAAATAAGTAGTACTACATTAACACTTCAGCTACTACTATTGTAGTATTTGCTTGTGGGTGTTCTCGGGGCTTAAATCCTAAAATAACTTTATGATTATGAAAATAAAACCCACGGACAAGAGCTCTTTTCTCAGCCTCCCGCTCATCATCTTGGTGTATTGGAGTGAACTCCCCCAACTGCATACCTGGTTGCAGTACAAAAGGGTTGTTTGTTGGATTCATGACCCGCACTACAGTTTGACCATTTTCAGCTACTGTAAGGGTGCGTGCAATTGCAATACTGTCCAATTTAGATGGGTATGGCTCAAGCAACCCACTGTAACCGTCTGCTAAACCTGCATTAACTGCAAACGGGATAAGTTGAGCCGTACAGTGCATCTCACATTGGGGAGGAATGGTAGCAATCCTTGAACCTCTCCCTGCGATGAGGCGAAAAATCCACTCTGTCATTATGCTGGTATGTGTCGTCGCGTCGTCTGCGAAGGTCTCTGCGATGGCTGGGAGATCTGCTGTAGCTGTCAGGTGAAGGAGAACGAGCATCTGAATGTCTGGTTGGTGAATGTCCATACGGTGCACTCCATCCATATCGTGTGTCTGAGACGCAACCAATCTGGACCATTATTTTAATGTGAAAAACATCTTTTTCCACTTTAAAATAATGGTCTAGATCACTAGTAGTTCTTGAAGAGTGACTAGGTAACACTTGAGTAATTAGTGATGCATTTTATGACCACACTGAGAGTAAAAACAGACAATTGCTCACATCTCAGACACGTTAATGTTGTTGATTAGTGATTAATTAGTAATTCTTTCAAATTTGTCATAGTTAGTTATTAGTTCTTAATCTCATTCAGTAATTATGTACTACCTAATAAGGAACTGTATCAGTCCTAAATTTGATATTACTAACTGATTAGTTAAACTTGTTTCCATATTAGTTGATAGTAGTGTAACGGTTGGTGGCTGTAGAAAAGCGCACGACAAGGAAATAAACAAAATAGACTTTTAATTGCAAATGCAAAACAAAGAAACACGTAGGAGACATGGAAAAGAGCAACCACAACAAAATGTAAACGTTTAACTATACAGGACAAGGAACAGACTGAAACTGAGGGCTTAAGTAAAGAGGGCTATCAAAGGAGCTAATGAGGGACAGGTGAATGAGATGAATCAATGAGACAAACAGGAAAATGAAAATAGCAACTGAACACAGTGAAAACTAAGGGTATGTTTACACGACAACGATGTACTAAAAACAGACTAAAAAGGCTGCATTATGCATGCCAGGCCAGTAGTTTGAGATGTCGCTTAGTCAAGAAACACCCCGCGAACACGTAATACACATATGTGAACATGTAACGCGCACGACGTCACCGTTTTCACAGTTTTTGTTGTTTACATGGAGATTGTGTTTACATGTTTAAACATGTTTACATGTTTACCTTGCGTTTTCAGGCCCCCAAAATGCCATTATTATGTAAATGAATGGCCAAAGCGCATAAAAAGTTTTCCATTTTCAGTTGTCGTGTAAACATACCCTAAGACAAAACAAAACATAACCCTGACAAGTAGAAAGTGTTAATGTTACTCATTTGTCCTGCATTACTTCTTGCATAGTTCCTATGGCGGACCATTATTTTAAAGTCCTACCCAATTAATTAATAAATATTACATAAAAAGTAAATTCTTCTTCACACAAATATTTACCTCATTCCAGTTCAGTAATTGCCTGTGACAAATTTTAAACCAAACTCTATGAAAACCTGAAAAGCATCACTTCTTGGCAAACTGTTGAAAGGCACATAGAGTTGAAATCAGTTTGAGCATCAGTCATTTAAAATAACTCTTAATATGTTTTTTGCAGTGTTTAATACATTCACTGTTCAGACAAAAGCTGACTGTCAGTTTTACGTCTTTATGAAAATAAACACCTGAGTCAGGTGTTAATAATTGCAGTTCACTTTGTTTAGGGTCATCCGATTTGAATTCCAAATGAGGGCTTTTATCATTTCAAAAGAACATGACTGTTTTGAAATCAAATGCACGTTACAGGTTGTACGATTCCAAGATTATCAGTGCCACATGTATATAACATTTATTAATATAATAATAATAATAATAATAATAATAAATAAAGCAAATTACCGTTTTGTGGATGTTAAGAAATATTTATGGGTGGTAAATTTTCTCAGTTTAGTAACTATTGGCAGCTAATGCTGGATCCTGGTTATTAATATCATACTGTATATAGCTATATATATCTGAGGCAGGTGGTTTCAATTCTACATATAGGTCACCTATAAAAACCCTCTGTATGTCAAGGTTTTGCAACCCCAGATCTACAAATAAGGTAGAGAACCAATTTACAATCTAATATGTCAAGCAAACAGGATCCTGCAACAGGTCCGTTAATACAGTATATCGTGACAGGTAGTGGCAAACAACAAGGTACTCACAAGAATATACAAAATTTTTCAGAGATCAAACTACACTATGGCAACCATTATACAGTATGTCATCAACATGACAGCTATGTTGTTTTACAACATTAAACAAAGACTGACAAGATAATAGCTCATTTTGACAGGCTAGCGGGACACATTTATTTCAGACATCCATAAAACGGCATACAAAAAAGCATCAGTGTGGGTGGCTGAAGGAAAATATTTTACAGGGAAAATTTATAGCTTGACCTCTCGAACCAAAACCATGTGACTTCTAACACTCTTTCGTACAGGTCTGTTGGATGTGTGTTATGTAAGAGCTCACAAAAGTGTGCCTTTTCTGTAGGTAAAGATTGTGGACAGCAGTATAAAAAGGAAATGCTGTGAAATGTTTCTTTTAAATAGAGACATTTTATCTTGCATAAAATGAGTACTGGTGTCCAGTGCACTATGTTTAATATATATAGAATGACAAGATGGAAGAGAAAGGAATAGTATGTACACATGCAAAATGTAATCAACAGGAAAATGAGGGAAAACACTTGCAGGCATTTCCTAGTAATAAATTACCAGAATATGCTCCATACGTTCTAGCTTTAAAGTCATTAGTGTGCTTTTGAACAGGAATTCATTTGCTGGATATAAAACATGACCATATCTGATATTGTGAGACATGTATTGTTTTTTGCAACATAATGCAATGCCCGGTGCAGGATAAATATGAAGAACAGCATGTGTTTCTGTGACACGTCACAGATAAGGAACAGCGTTTGAGAGAGATAACACAAAACAGACGACACTCATAATTCCCTCATACTAATGTGTGTGTGTGCGAAAATCCAGCGATAAAGGTGTGTTGGGTATAGAAGAAAGAATTCCTGCTGCTGTCGGAACTGAAGCTGTGAGATAAATTCTAAGTTTCCCAGGAGTACCTCTCTACCTATTGTATTTATGTTTGTTGCTCCTTTCAGCCAAACACTATTCTCTTATTTTCCCTTATGCATTTGTCTATTAAACAGTGATTATATTGTGTGTGTATGTGTGTGAGAGAGAAAAACAAAGAAAGATGAAGGGAGGGTGGGAGGTGTAGTCAATTTTCCTTTCTCTCTCTCTCTCTATCCATAAAAAAAAATCTTTTGGTTTTGTGCATAATTTTAGGAGCTTGGTAAGATCCCAGGCATTAGTTTGTGCTTCGCAGAGGGAACACTCATAAAATAAATTATGGCTTAAATGACGCCTGTCATCTCTGGTTTTCATGTGTGCTTTTAACACAAGCTTTAGTAGAACAAGTCTTGACAGTTGCCAAGTATTCTCCCTTGGGCAAACCAAAAACAACACAATAATCACCAACTCAACCCCAGGAGAGAATGTGTGTTTGTATATGTATATACAAACACACTCTGTTTGTATATTCTGTTTGTACTGCATATGTGTGTGCCTGTGTGGAGAATAGCGAAGGTGGTCGTTGAGGGACTGTAGAGACTTCAAAGACATTACTGGAGACTTACAGGACATCAACAACAAACAGGCTGCCAAGCTAAATTTAGCTTAAAGAGACATGACTGATACACTGAGTAACTTACAAAAGAAGCTGCTTGTCAAGTTGTCATGTTTATGTCTCTGAGTTTTCCAGAGACACCCAGAGGTTTTGTACAGTAAAAGTCGTTTGAGGACTTTGAACATCACCTATATAGACAAAACTTGTAGAGCACATTGGAGAAAACATTTATCGTTAACATTTATGTTGGCAATATACAAAATATGCACATTTAACATATACTTATCAGTAGCAAAATGGTTAATTTGACTAAAAAGAATCAAGTTAAAGCATGTAATTTTTTCAATGTTAAAGTACTTGAAAACTTGCAAGTTTTCAATTTTGTTGGTGATACTAGTGCTGCAGAAATTGTACAATAAAGTTGTAAAATATTAAAACATTATAATTTAAATAATTGCTATAAATTTACAGAACATCAGATTTATATCTGCATATGGGCATAGTTTTGCATTTCCACATATATTTCCATGTATATTTTTCTGGGAATTTTAGAGAGCGTGACCCTGGACATTTGCAACAAAGTCTGTTGTGCAGATTTAAATAATATAATTGAACCACATGAACTGTCAGGTAACTCTCTCTCTGTACCTTTATAAAACCCTCTCTCATATATTCTCCCTTCAAACTGCCATATATAGGACTAACACAGGGCAGTCGAGACAGTCCTATCTCTAACAGGAATGTTGGCAGGAATTGCTTTCTGGCTACTGTCTATATTGCTATTGCAATGCTGAATGGATGTAATCACAAGACTACTGTACATTACTAGCACTGCTGTCTCTAAATCACTCCAGGCTATTAGTTTATTCATATCCATTCAATGGAGAAAAAAACAGTTTCATAAAGCTATATAATCTCTGAACTAACTGCATGAACTGACTGCATGTTACTTCGGAAAGTTACTGTACCATGCTGTTCTTTGTGTGTTTGAGTGTGTGCGGTAGAGCACGTGTAGACTTGTTACCACTTTACCCTCTGGCAACACGCTCTTATCTAAATATACTGAAGAGAGTGTGACAAAGACATAAACTTAACTGATGCAAGCAAACCACAGTCAGCATCCAACATACCATCAGCCTATCTCTTCTCTGCCTCTTTTCTTTCACTTCGTTTCACTTTCTTACCCTCTCCAGCTTTCTTTCTTTCTTTCTTTCTTTCTTGAGAACTTACCTACAGACATGGCTTGTCTTGATGCTAACATGCTGTCAGAAGTGTCAAGCACATTCAAATGTGCACCTTTAGATTTTAGAACCTCTAAAACATAGATTTACACAAATATTATAGGTGAACATTTTTTATAGGTCATTCACGTCTGTTGGTCTGTCCAGTTGAGTTGGACCTTCTGCAGATCATTTGATTTAAACACCCCCTGTGGTGAAAATCAAGTTTTTAGTGTTGTTTATAGGTCTATGTGGTGTTTTTAATATGCTTTAAGACAAACCATGTGTAAATTCATAAGGCAACACCATTGCTGAGTATTTTCTCCTTCAAAACTGCAGTGAACCAAAGATATTTAAAAAAATATATCAGTTTGAAATTGCCCCTGTTCTCTACGTCACACGCAACCAATCACATCAACGTGCGGGCGGACTTTAGCATACATCATTAACTATATGCTGCGAAGCAGGGGAGTCTCAAGAGAAGTCAGGTTATCCCAGCATATTTTTCTGTTGATATGAAAAATTGTGTACATTTAGCAATATAGCGGGTGAATTATGTATATGATGTATATTACGATGTTATGATGAACTACATGCCTTTCTCCAATGACGTTCTAAGTTGTTCAAAGCGTTTCTAAGGATACTGATTTTTAGAAGGCAGACTGATGGCGAATGGGAACATGGTTTCTAATTAGCAATGCATTGTTAGCTGTTTGATAACGTAGTCAAGCAAAAGGCTAATCATATTAATTACCGTTATGCGTCTGACGTATAGAAAGCAATACATAAAACGCATTACCATTCTGATAGACGAGCCTGTATAAATCACTCTTCCACTTCTTCATCTGAATCAGTTTCTGATTTAGACATATATGGCTGAATTAAACCAGTATTTCCACTTCACGTCATTGTGCAGTGTTTACTACAGTAAAGTTGACAGAGTGGATCAGGCTGGTGTGAGTGAGTGGAGGCACGGATAATTTAAATATTCATGGGTCTGCGTATTGAATGAAGCAAGGGTGTAGAGTTACATTCAAGCTATTTTAAAACATGAAGAAATTATTTAAATAAAAAAAAAAAAAAACATTTAAATATGTCATTTTGGTGATCAAAGATGAGTTTTAAGGGATAAAATTATTGACTACAGGGGGACTTTAAACTGAAAATGTTGCTACCCTCAAGTCAATATGCTCTTATGTCAATAAGCAAGAAGATAATGGTAGAAAAATAAATGTAAGTTTTTTTTTTACAGTATAAGACGGCAACAGAATTTTTAATTAGATTATCTATTTAATTTTAATTTTAGTTTATTTTTAATAGTATTTCATAATCTATACTGATCTTTTTAGTCATTACTACAAAAACTCACTGCTTTTCAAATTAAAATGGTAAAAAAGAAAATTCTAATTGTCGTAATGAATAGTTTGCATGTTGGTTTGGCACTTGTTGAATTGTTGCCGCTGTACTTGTGTGTGAATAGTATCCAGTAAATTTCCATTCTGTGAAACTGGAACCTTCCTAGTTACTGATCAAATTACTGCTTACGTAACGTGTGTGTGTGCGTGTGTGTGTGTGTGTGTGTGTGTGTGTGTTTGAGTGAATTTGTGAATCATACTTGGAAAATAAGCCCAGAGAAACATTAAGACTAAGAGCTAATATTAAGAGCAATTTATTTCTTGTGTATAGTCTTCATATTAAAAAAACGATTATTTTTTAACTCGTTGATCGATTAATCCAAGAATGATTACTTTCTTTCTTTCTTTCTCCAAGAAAGAAATTATTCACAAAGAGCCATTCATTTAATAGGATGAGGTCATATTTCCAAAAGCACATGATCTTACGATGATTGTAAAGATGATCAAAATAGAGTTTATTACTTTATGCTCACATTCGACTCTTCTGTATATTACCTAATCTTCTCCTTTAAGTGGTAACCACATGATAATGTGTCTGTGTTTGTAAGTGTCGGTGGAATAGCAGGTCAGTGTATGCCACTGAATGTGAGGAAAAATGTGTTATCCTCCATCTGTCTGAACACGACCTCATATCCTGTTCAGCACAGGTGAGCTTCCCGCTATCCTGATGTGAGCTAAAGCTCTTTTCCTGCTTGGACTCGTCATTTTATCTGCAATATCTGCTTCGCTGTTCTCAATTCAATCAGGAAACATGTCTGAAGAGCAAACAAGAAAAATAACTGTAGCTCTCTTCACTAAACATTAACAGTGATAAAAAAAATTACAGCACATCTGAGGCGGCAATGCAACCAAATGGTCCAGATTTTATTGCTTCCTCATGCTGTAAAAGGCTGCCAACTTCGTAGCTGTTATCGGCCTTGTTCTGAGACAGTAAGTGATGATTCGAGAGGATTTATGAAAACAGTGAAAAAAAGAGAGTAATTGGGTTCCTCTGAAACTGGACATCTGTTTTTCCCTATCATCAGTTTTCTGTCTCATAGAAAACACACAAAACCCCAAATTTACTTTGGACTTCAAACATATTACTCACAGGGTGATTACTACATTACACTGTTGCCACTGTTGTCATGACTGCAATGTCTTTGTAGAGAGATATCACATAATATTTCTGTCTAGGTATTTCTAATGAGACGTTTGGCTTGTGAAGGCCAATTTTTTGGGGGAGAAAACAGAACAAAACTGAATTGTAAGGACATTTTAAGTGGTCCTTGTCTGAAAGGCTTATTAATCAGCCAATCAGTTTCGTTGTAAATTGCCTTAGGTTACGTATGTAACTGTGGTTCCCTGAGAGGGAACAAGACGCTGCATCAAAGCGCTGCGGGAACGCCTCTGCGTGATTGTGTCGTGAAGCACATGTGAAATCAGTCTAATGGCATGACGGAACGTCATAGGCGGGTGACGTCATTGACCAGGAAACTATAAAGCACCCCTGAACCAAACAGTGTTAGCTTCTAATAGGTCGAAGCAAGTCAGTCACAGGCATGCTGGGAATATGGCAAAGCGACGCAGCGTCTCGTTCCTTCTCAGGGAACCACGGTTACATACGTAACCTGAGACGTTCCCTTTCAAGGGAACTCGCGCTGCATCAAAGCGCTGCAGGAACTCAGTACCCATGCCGCCATAATACCAAGTGCCTGCCTGTATGAAATCGCGCACACTAGGACACAAGCACCCGAGACCCCGGGGTCGAGGCCACATCCAGGTTTCAAAACCTCACAAACGTGTGCGGCGAGGACCACCCTGCCGCGTCACACACTTCTTGAAGAGATGCTCCAGAAAGCAAAGCCTTAGAGGCAGCCATACTCCGAGTTGAATGGGCTCGGACCTTTAAAGGTGAAGGTTGACCAGCCGACTCATAAGCAATTGATATAGCCTCAACTATCCACTTACTTAATGTCTGCTTAGATGCAGGATTCCCCTTACGAGGGGACCCAAAACACACAAACAGTTGATCAGTTTTACGCCACAGGGCAGCTCTGTGGACGTAAGCATCTAATGCCCTCACTGGGCAGAGCAGATTTAATTTCTCCTGGTCTGGGTTTTGAAATGGAGGCGGAAAAAAGGCCTGCAACATTATAGGGCCACATTAGTGGGGACCTTAGGCACATATCCTTCTTTAGGAAATAAGAATGCTTTCACCATGCCTGGTGCAAACTCAAGGCAAGAGGGAGAAACTGACAAAGCTTGCAAATCCCCAACTCTTTTAAGAGACGAAATAGCCAAGGAACACCGTCTTGAGAGTGAGAAATCTCTCTGGAACCTCTTCAATAGGCTCAAATGGAGCTAGAGATAGGCCTTCCAAAACTATGGCTAAATCCCAGGTCGGCACCCTCGAGCATGCCACAAGCCTCAACTTCAGAGTACCACGGAGGAAGCGAGTTACCCACGGGTGTCTACCCACAGATGCACCCTCTAAAGGCATGTGGTAAGCAGAAATAGCCGCCACATACACCTTCAAGGTGGATGGAGATAACCCTAAAGAGAATCTGTCTTGCAAAAGCTCCAGTACTGAACCAACCAGGCGGCTAGCTGGGTTCAACATACGGCCCGTACACCATGTAACAAACACTCTCCATTTAAGGGCATAAAGCCTCCTCGTAGAAGGAGCTGTGGAATGAAGTATGGTCTCTATTACCTCAGTAGAGAGACCTGAATCTACAAGCTGGGCCCCCTCAGAGGCCAAGCCCACAGCTTCCACAACTCCGGGCGTGGGTGAAGGATTGAGCCCACCACCTGAGAGAGAAGGTCCCTCCTGACAGGAATCTCCCATGGAGATCCGTCGAGGAGAGACACTATGTCCGAAAACCATACTCGGCCCGGCCAGAACGGGGCTACTAACAACAGACTCTCTTGATGATTTATATATGAGACCACCGCTGTGTTGTCCGTGCAGACCAACACATGGTGACCCCTCAGGTCTGGGAAGAAATGTCTGAGTGCCAGAAACACAGCCATCATCTCCAACTGGTTTATGTGCCAGGAAAGATGATGGCCGCTCCACAGACCCTGAGCAGAGCGACTACTCATGATCGCCCCCCAGCCGGTGAGGGACGCATCCGTTGTTAGCATTACGCGATGACAAGGATCTCCCAACACCGGTCCTTGGGAAAGAAACCAAGGATCTTTCCACATAACTAAGGCACGAAGGCATCGCCGCGTGACCTTGATCATGCAAAGCGGATTTCCCCTCGGGGAGAACCCCTTGGTTTTGAGCCACCACTGCAGAGGTCTCATGTACAGCAGGCCAAAAGGTATCACGTTGGACACAGCTGCCATCAGACCTAACAGTCTCTGAAACTGTTTTACAGTGAGTGATTGGCCTAGTTTCATGTTTACGGCTATAAGAATCAGTTTTACCCGAGCGGGCGCTAGGTGAGCCCTCATGGTCTTTGAATCCCAAACTACGCCTAGAAAGATGGTACTCTGTAGTAGAGATAAAACACTTTTCTCTGCGTTTAGCCTTAACCCCAACACTTTCATGTGAGCGAGAACAGCATCTCGATGCTGAACCGCTAACCGTCTCGACTGTGCCAGAATGAGCCAAAAACGCGGATGCCCTGGAGTCGCAACGGAGCCAGAGCTGCATCCACGCATTTCGTGAACGTGCGAGGAGATAACGCTAGGCCGAACGGAAGAACCCGATATTGGTATGCTTCGCCCCCGAAAGCAAACCTGAGGAACTTCCTGTGCTGAGGAAGGATAGAGACACTAGCGCTGATGTGGCTCTTACTGGCTTAGTGGGTAATTGTGGGGCTTTCAGAGACGATGCAGACTCAGGGGAGAGATAGCTCTCAAGCGTCTCTTCCACCTGAGGCATCGCCCCATAACCATACTGTTTCAGTTCCATTATATTTGAATAATTAGATGTCTGAGGACTGAATACTCTGTATGAAGCCGGCTTCCTCCATGATCACGACAACTCGACACCACCTGTGGAGATCAGGAAAAAACGGCATGCCCCGCTGTGGAGGTTGTGATCTAGTCGGCAGGAAGCGTTCATCTAATTTGCTGACCTGACGAACCTCCTGTTTCTCGGCTGGCCAACTTATATTTAACCTGGCTACAGCTCGAGTCACAACCTCCATCAACTCCTCATGAGCATGTGTGTGAGGTGGCAAATCCTCATCAACAGGTTCGATGCTAACAACATCCAGTTCCTCAGAACTGGAATTCTGCAGCACCTGCGCTTCAGCGCAAGCAGAAGAAACCGCAGAGCGTGCTTCTGACTCGCGATCTGAAACGCTGGGTCTAGCAGGTAAGGGCAGAGAAAGGGCAGCGCCCATCTCTATCCCCGCTGCTAGATCCATCTGCGATCCCCAAGACGCGAGCCTTCGCTGTGCCTTGGCAGCAGCGGGACCCAAGCCCTGGGGAACGCGAGCCGAAGCGCCCTCCTCAAAGAGCGTTTGGTGGGACCGGAGCGTCTTCATAGACAGCAGATCGCAATGCTCACAACCAGCCCCCTCGAGGGCTGCCTGAGCATGCTCCAGTCCCAAACAAACAACACAAAGCAAATGCGTGTCCCCACCCGTAAGGAAACGAGGGCAAGGAGACACACGCTGCCTGAATTGCTGCTCAACAGAGAGTGCTTGCTGAAGACACAGAAGCTAACACTGTTTGGTTCAGGGGTGCTTTATAGTTTCCTGGTCAGTGACATCACCCAGCTATGACATTCCGTCATGCCATTAGACTGATTTCACATGTGCTTCATGACGCAATCACGCAGAGGAGTTCCCGCAGTGCTTTGACACAGCGCGAGTTCCCTTGAAAGGGAACTAATAATATCAACAGGTTTGGGTTTGAGGCAGGGATTCTCAGACTTTTTTTGTCAGCCGAACCTCTTTAATATAAAATATTTTCTTGAAGTATCCCTTTTAAGTTAATTTTTCAATAATTTAAAAAAAAAAAATTTGCCTGTTCATGATTTTCTGATGCAAGATAATGTTAACATGACATGCACGTAAACAAATAAAACATTTTTTTAATTGTTTTTTCAAAAATATTTTCTTTTTAGTATTTATCTAGTGTTTTATTTTGATTGTTTAATTTTAAAATGATTTAATAACTAATTGTATGCTAAATCCCCTGTTCCCTCGCGAACCCCAGTCCGGGATACTCCACCCGAAAATAAAAATTATATCATCATCATCATAACTCACCGTCCAAGATGTATCATACATCATACTCATACATCCGGCCAAGATGTATATGACTTTCTTTCTTCAAATGAACACAGACTATGATTTTTATAAAGATAATCTATCTCTGTGAGTATAATGCGTGTGGATAGTAACCCAAAGTTGATGCTTCAAAAATAACATAACGCAATCATGCAACCATGACAGTAATCCATACGACCCCAGTTGATGAATCAAGTTCTTCTGAAGCATCACGATATATGTGTGAGAAACATAATGGCCTAATATTTTAAACTTCTTTAACTAAACCACCGCTTCCTACTATCACTGAAGTGTCAATTTTGGGTTACTATCCACCTGCATTATAGACTCACAGAGATGCATTATTTTTCTACAAAAATTTGTTTTTGTTCATCTGAAGAAAGCCATACATCTGGGATGGCATGAGGATGAGTAAGTGATGTTGTAACCAACATTTTTGGTTGGAGTATCCCTTTAATGGGTAACTAAGTACCTATAACTGTTACATATATGAGAGCTTTTACCATAAAGCTTCAAAGGTCTGTGTGGCACATGTTCACACAGCAGCAGAATACAGTTGTCAGTCCTGTATTTAAATGCTTAAAGCGGTTACGTTCACACACAGTTAACATGCAAACTCACACCTGGGAATTTGTAGGATTCAAACCGCATTATTCGGCAAAGTTCTGTGTGTGAACGGATCCGCATTGGACAACTAGCTGAGTGGTGTCATACAATGCAACAGTCATTTGCTGTACGCGTGTCATTGGAAGGTTTTAGATCCAGCTCCCGTTAGTTTTGTGTTCTTCGCTCTCCACTCAGTTATAAAAGCTGCTGTCGGTTAATTAGATTTGCAGATGACTTTACACCTGGATTGGACTTACACTTGTGATGTCAACTTTCCAGCGTTATGGATGTCGCCATTTTTAATATTTACTTTGATTACTGTCACTATGCACACAGAGAAAAAGGGTGTCAAAATTGTAACTTTAGGGGTACAGCTTGTCATATTACGTATTACATATTACGAGAGCACATAAAAATAAAAAAAGATGTGTACAGATAAATCATTTATAATGAATACTGCAATATTCCATAAAATATAAGAATTGTCAGTTTTAGTTCTCTTCAATTCTTTAAAACAAAGTCTTTAAAACAAAAACTAATTGAGAACCAGTGCACTAACAGGTGCACTAACCACACACCTTTAGGGGTACAACAGCTTGTCACTGGGGCAGTACCCTTAAAAGGACATCTTTGTACTTTTTTTACTCCTAAAAGGTGCATATTAGTACCTTAGAGTACAAATACGTACCTTAAGGTACTACTATGAACCTTTTTGTGGTAAAAAAGGTACAAAGATGTCCTTTTAAGGGTACTTCCCCAGCGACAAGCTGTTGTACCCCTAAAGGCTGAGTAACAAAAAAACGGGGGACTGACATTGGTTACTTGTAAATACTGTATGCAAATACTGTATGTAAGCTGTTGGGGGACAGTTTGTGAGTCACCTGTTAGTGCACTGGTTCTCAATTAGTTTTTGTTTTAAAGACTTTGTTTTTAAGAATTGAAGAGAATTAAAACTGACAATTCTTATATTTTATGGAATATTGCAGTATTCATTATAAATGATTTATCTGTACACATCTTTTTTTATTTTTATGTGCTCTCGTAATATTTAGGTAACTTCCCCTCCCTCTCGCAACAACATCTCTTCTCTGATGACGTGTTCACTGGCACGAGGGCGGGACAACCTGTCACTCACATGAGATCACAGCAATAGCAAACCCTAACAATTCAATCAATTTCAAATGGACAAACTCAAGTCCCGCCCACATGATTTCTTGTTCGAGAAGCCATTTCACTCTTTGATGTATGTTAGTGATGGGAAGTTCAGATCATTTTACTGATTTGGATCTTTGAATCTCGTTCACCAAAATGAACAAATCTTTTTTCAAGTCAAATGAAGCCAAATTCCCCAACACATCTACTACTTTCACAAACATTTATCACATATCAAATAAGAAAAAAATGATGCAACCAAGGCCAGATTATGAGAAACAGAAATTATTAATTCATTGCTTAGCTGGGTCTTGAGGCTATGCAGTCTGTTAGTTCACCTTACCTCCTGACCTTCATTCTTTTGTCACATCACATCCCCATGCTAACAGAAATGATTAGTTCACCTTTCGAGTTGAGTTGTTCGTTCATCACTTGACAGCTAACTCTTTATTACCACATTCAACGACTCGGACCCGAAGACTCGAAAGATGAGCTAATAATTTCTGTTTTCTGTACAGAACCTATAGGATGTTGCGCATGTGCGGTCAACACAGAATGAACGAATCGCTCTCTGAGACAACTTGTTGTTCCCGAGTCATATTAAAGATTAATTCAAAATGAATGAATCGTTCATGATCGACCCACTACTAATATACGTCACAATAGGGAGGAAAAGACTATCACAACTTCTGTTTCATACTGACTTTACTATAGGGAAGAATAATATTGCTAATATTGTTTTCTAAAAATACTAAATGTTTTCTGTTAGGGCATTTAAAATAAGCTGTATATAAAACAGAATTAGTATTAGTGGCAACACTTTACAATAAGGTTTCATTTGTTAACATTAGTTAATGTATTAACTAACCATGAGAAATACATTTGTTACTGTATTTGTTAATCTTTGTTAATGTTAGTTAATAAAAATCCAGCGGTTCATTGTTTGTTCATGTTAGTTCACAGTGCATTAACTAATGTTAACAAATACAACTTTTGATTTTAATAATGTATTAGTAAATGTTGAAATTACACTCTAAAAAATGCTGGGTTAAAAACAACCCAAGTTGGGTTGAAAATGGACAAACCCAGCAATTGGTTGTTTTAACCCAGCGGTTGGGTTAAATGTTTGCCCAACGTACTGGGCAGTTTTATTTAACCGAGCTATTGTTTAAAAATTACTATATGGCTGGCTTAAAATGAACCCAAAATAGGTTGGAAATTAAAAAGCAGACACATAATTACTAGAGGCAACAATAATAATCAAAAGGTGAACATTTATTAATAAGCAATTGAATAAATGTTTATTGTTTAATTATTATTCATTAAACATTAATAATGTTAATTTATTAAACATATTAATAAATGTTAATTTCCAACATACTTTGGGTTAATTTTAAGCAAGCAATACAGTAATTTTTAAACAATAGTTGAGTTAAATAAAACTATCCAGCAGGTTGGGCAAACATTTAACCCAACCGCTGGGTTAAAACAACCCAATTGCTGGGTTTGTCCATTTTCAACCCAACTTGGGTTGTTTTTAACCCAGCATTTTTTAGATTGTAGCATTAACAAAGATTAAAAAATGCTGTAGAAGTGCAGATCATTATTAGTTCATGTTAAATAATGTAGTTAACTAATGTTAACAAATGAAACCTTATTGTAAAGTGTTACCGTATTAGTATTAGTACCGGTATTAGTATTAGTATGCCCCAGTTTAGATAAGTATGTGTGTGTGTTAGTGTTTTTTCAGTAACATTTGTTGATTGAGACAAAGAACTTCCTGTTAACACAGCCCATTTCCTGTACACAAGACAGGGTGAAGTATTCAGCCAATGAGAACCCAGAAACAACATCTATTCTAGTTCATCAAGGCTCTATTAGTGCTGCTAAACTTGTGTATCAACAAGCAAGCTCCAGGCTATATTTCAGCGTCTGAGGGCATGAGAAAAGACTGAAAGTCACAAAGATGGCATAAATATGTGAAAGAACAAAGTATCTCAGGAGAGAAATATTAAGGTTACACAAAATGTAAGTTGATATCTAATGTTTAATTACTTTAATATTGAAAATATCAACTATACTTAGAAATACATTATGCTCCAGAAAGGCCATAAATATGTTTTTACATCAGGAATTAAGTTCTTCCTCTTTTGCGTCATCGGTTATCTAACCCTTCCTCCCTGTTCAGCTCATAATCCTGCAGTGATTCGTAGAGTAGCAAAGAGCGAATCCATAATTTACTTGTGTACTCAAATATGTCAAATATACAATACAAACATCCTATTGTCCAATTGTCAAACCCTTGAAGTCATTTCAATGGTCTGGTGGAAGTCAACAGAAACAAATAGAAATGTGTGTTTATACCAGTTGACACGCTTCATTTCAGCAACTGCTGCAGTCTTTGAGTTTGTGTGATCAGTATCTGCAGTCTCACAGAGAGGTTAAAGTTGACAATCAGCTATAGACATCTCATAGACGTATTGCCTGTCACACAGAGGATCTGTCAAAAGTTGCTGTTGATTTATATTTTTAAATTTTCAAGGCTCAGCCCACTTTGAAAATTCTGTCATCATTTAGTCACCCACATGTTGTTCCATCCCTCTTCCATGGATTACAATAGGAGACACTTTTTTTCTATACAATGAAACTGAATGCTATGTCAAGATCCCAAAAAGACGTACAGTGATGCATACAACTTCTGTACACTAAATTCAACACTAGAATTTTTTTTTTTACTCAGAAGTAAAACATTTTTTTACAAAGAAACAGCAAATAACAGATTTGAATTAAAGGGTTAGTTCAATCAAAAATGAAAATTCTGTCATTATTATTCACCCTCATGTCGTTCCAAACCTGTATGACCTTCGTTCATCTTCGGAACACAAATTAAGATCTTTTTAATGAAATCGGAGAGATTTCTGAGAATGAGAGAGATTTGAGAGATTTCTCAATGAGGAATTTTAAAGTAGAAAATAAATAAATACAATTTTCTTGTAAATGTACTCCAATAATCTTTTTTTAATACAGCGCATGTCTTCTGAAGCCATACGATAGTTTTGTGTGGAGAACAGACGGAAATGTAAGCTGCAATTTGAATCTGAAATGTTCTAGTTCTTAAATGTCATTCATGTGATTTGAATATTTGCATATTCATAGTCACTCAAAACTATCAATTGGTTCCAGAACACTTGAAATACAGTGCATCAGTTGTATGGACAATACTTTTAAGGTTTTACATTTTGGAGATGTACCCCTGCCACAACTGCTGGTCAGTATTTGCTTTCATTATATGGAAAAAAGCAGCAAATTCTGCTAAACTATGTGTTGCACAAAAAAAGGAATCCATGTTTTGAAAAATGTAGAATTTAGTACATTTCCCTATATGAAATTCCTGTAAAGGTAAATGGATGTTCAGTGAATAGAGACAGTGATTGAACAAGAATGGATCTGACTAACAGTGTGACTCAGTCATGCCATGTTTTAAAGGGTAACTAATGCATAGAGAAGAATTTACATAATGATGTTACCAATGTTTGGTGTGAAAGGAAATGTTTTAGCAGCAGGCTAACCCTGTGTACCTTCAGAGCTACAAATGAAAGATGCTTTTTTCCTTTTAACGAGAGCTAATGAAAGATATGGTCCATTATGGAGTTAATTCAAACCCTGTTTCTTTCTGAGGCTCAGGGCATGGGCACAAACACAGACGTATACTTAATAGCCTCTCTCAACTGCATAAATATTAACAAGGAAGTGCAGGCAATTAATGGGTGCACATTCAGGAAACATCTTGATGGTTAAATATTAAACCTGCAATGTGTCCATTGTACTGAGAAAACTCTCTTGAATATTTTGTACTGACATGTGCATTTACAGAAAGAGAATTCACCTAGAGATCAAAAATCACTTAAACAGAAACTGTGATCCAACTATACAAAAAGTACAAGTTTAATCTATGTATAGAATATAATACAACATATAATACAAGTTTAATAAACATATAGAAATCAACATTCTGTTTCCTTGATGCTGCGTAGCCTAAAAAAATATAATGGTCAAAGAATGTAGGGGAAAAGTTAAATCCACTCCATAAGTCTTAGTAAAAGCTTTAAGATGCTCTGCCTCAGATTAATTTTTATGGCACATAAATTTTAGTGGCTTTTTTGGACATAGATCATTAAATGCGAATTCTCTCAAGTATCTCAAACCTTTAATGTGATAAAGCAACAACATTTGGAGGAAAACTCAGTGTACTTCAGTCGGAGTTTAGTGACAGAACGATGTAGATTCATTTAAGATTTAAAGAGGTAATTATTTGAACTATGTTAAAAAAATATCATGAAAACACAAGGTTGGTGGAAGCTATCATCCCCATAGTCATCACAGATGACAATTTTGTGTAACTGGCAGAGTTACTGTGCTATGTCTTCCTCGTAGGCAAAATCATTTAGTTCTGAACATATCAGTAAGCAAAGCCACCTATTTAAAATGACTTAGGAATCCATTTAAATGGCGTGTAAGATTAGTAACGCTCTGGACAGCTGCACAAAGTATGTGTTCATGGAAAAAACAACAATATTAGTGGGAAAACAAACAGCATATTCAGAGGTTAGACTTCCTCTGTAATGGCCTGTATATGTGCACAGTACATGTGTACCTGTGGGATTTTGTTGGTATGTGTCCCAGACTAAGGGATTTTGAGAATTTACTTGGAAGCGTCACTGAAGAAACCCTGGAGGTCTTTGATCCAAAGTGTGGGAGATGTCATGTTTAAAGCCTTAAAGAAGCTTAAAATAATTCTTTGTTTGGAACAGGCAAATACGCACGTTCTTGACTGGCAATGCATTTTAAGAACTTGCATGTGAGTACAATATATTACGGTAAATGTCAAAGTAATGCATTTGTTTTAATTGGCTTCTCGGAATATCTTGGGCCTAGAAAGGTAGCACATTTATACACTCTATTCAACTATTTCCGAACTATGTTTGGACGAAATTGCAACTTTGATATCATTCCAACGCATTGGAGATGACCTGCCAGCCTTTGCCAGATATCATGTCATCTGGGAATGTTGCTATTCTTCAAAAGCTCTTTATCAACCACTGACATTTGGCCCAGGAAACAGATATGGAAACAACTCACTGATGACCTGAACTTAGACCTCAGAAAATCATTCATCAGGAAGGAATGACCTTTTTGGGGCTCCATATTTTAGAGATGCTGCTGATATAAAGATTCTCTGTATTTGATTAAGTTTCTGTTAGAGTTATTTTCTTAATGTCATTGTATTTTAATTTATGATTTCATTAATATTTACAATGATCAAGATGACTACAGCACATCTGCTTAAATGATCAGAGAGAGTGATGGAAAGAGAGGATAAAAAGAAGAGAAAGTATGTGTCAACAGATGAAACATAAGTCATGTACACTAATGCCTGGTTGCCACACAGTCTAACTAGGGGAAAATGCACATTCTTCCATTTTAACGTCTATGTGTGTGTGCATTTTTGGTTTCACATGATTTCTCTTTTTGAAAAATATATTTTATCTTTTTCTATATGCACATTAAATTTATATAATTTGATGTAATATACTGTAAATCTAAATTCAGTCAAAAATGTAGGCTATAAAATGCTGCAACTGACTTACACAATTATAAACTTATTGTTTTAGGTTTGAATTAATTTTTGTTCAAAGAAGGTCCTTTGAAAGACTCTAATTCTATTTTAACGTGTTTAAGTGTGCAAGTGTAAAAATCCTTTCCACTAATTTTTTGGCCTGCGGATAAAAGGTGAAAAGGTACTACACCGCGTGCAGAATTATTAGGCATGTTGATTTTCTGATCAAATTTTTTTTTCCAGGCACATTTTACCAATTCCTAACCACATTAATCTTAATAACTACTTTTCATTTTGTATTTAATCATTTATAAGTGATATATAATTGTTCATGAAGGCTGGAAATGAAAAACACCTTATATTCAGGTGTGCAGAATTATTAGGCACGTTTTCTTTTACAGATAAAATGAGCCGAAAAAGAGATTTAACTCAGACTGAAAAGTCAAAAATTATTAAATGCGCATGAGAATGATGCAATACTAATGCAATACTAGACATTGCAGTTAAGGCATGACCGTTGGACAGTGAAATGCTCATTGGGTCAGCAGGGTCAGACAAAAACAGGTGGAGAAGAAAAGACACATGTTAACTGCAAAAGAATTAAAAATTAAGGTGAAGAATTGAGTGTGAAACCATCAGGAACCCTTTAGTCTCCAGCGCCACCATTTTCCAGAACTGCAACCTACCTGGAGTCTTCAGAAGTGCAAGGTGTCAGGATCTCAGAGACATAGGTAAAGAATCCTAAAAAATGACCCCCACTTAATAAGAATCACAAGCGGAAGTGTTGTAAAATACATGAAGAAGTGTTGTGAATACATGAAGACTGTTTTTTTATAGGCTTTATAGACAGATAGGTTGAGAGTGACTCTTGAAGGACCAGCACCACATCCTCTTGTACCACTGTTTGAATAATTCATCAAAAAATGAACTCCCAAAACTTACCACCAGATTCTGGAAGATGAATTCTTCAAACAGTGGTACAAGAGGATGTGGTGCTGGTCCTTCAAGAGTCACTCTCAACCTATCTGTCTTCATGTACTTTACAACACTTCCGCTTTTATAACAATTATATATCACTTATTGTATTATATATAACACTTAACAATTATATATCACTTATAAATGATTAAATACAAAATGAATAGTAGTTATTAAGATTAATGTGGTTTGGAATTGGTAAAATGTGCCTGAAAAAAAAAATATGATCAGAAAATCAACATGCCTAATAATTCTGCACGCAGTGTAGAAACAAAAAGCTACAGCTACATTAACAACTGTGTATGTATGTGCTCTATATGTGTGTAAAACAGCATACTTGCCTCTGTTTATATTTGTGTTGAATGAACAATACAAATGTGATTGCAAAGAAAGTTCTACATTCCTAAACAAGAAGTTATATCAAAACAGCATTGCGTATAACACATATAGAAGACTGCCAAGGGTCCTCCTTTTCCTGATCTGCACTTTCTCCTTAAAAACTGTTACTGTATCTTACTACACAGCATCTATTAAATGTTGCTTTAGCTGTGGCAGGATGTTTGTGATTACAAATATGAATAAATCTTAGAGTTATCCAATCTGATCTGCATAGTTGCATTTAAGATGTCAGATTTAATATAATGTGACCCTTCTGTGCTAAACGATGGTCACATCAAGTTAATGGTTGGGAATGCAAAGGTCTGTTGAGCCTTTCTATAGTAGTTCTTATTTAAACTAATTTGAAATAAACTGAAGTTGGTGCAGAGTCATCTGGATAAATATTTTGTAGTTTATATTTTGTGATAATTAGTAGTTGGAACACAATAAATCTGAGGCAGAACTGGCTGACAAAGATGCAGTAATAAGTAGGTTTGAGAAAACAGGGAATGAGGGATGATTAAATGTAATTTGTGAGTGTCTGCAGATTTAAGATAATAGTGAATTATGAATTGGTTAGAGAAAGTGTGTGTAGGTTTGGTTTAAACATTAATAGGGACATTAAAATCAGTCAAACCATAAAGACCATTTTTGACTCCATTGTAAAAATAGCTGTTACATCTCATCAGTTCTTGTTTAGAAAAGTTCAGTATATATAAATATTCTTCCTCCTTTTGTATTGCAAATAAATATGTACAAACAATTAAGAAACTTTAGAGAGTGTAGTAGACAGTGGTTGTGGTCTCTCTCTCGCTCGCTTTCTCTCTCTCTCTCTCTCTCTCTCTCTCTCTCTCTCTCGCGCTCTCTCTCTCTCTCTCTCTCTCTCGCTCTCTCTCTCTCTCTCTCTCGCTCTCTCTCTCTCTCTCTCTCTCTCTCTCTCTCTCTCTCTCTCTCTCTCTCTCTCTCTCTCTCGCTCTCTCTCTCTCTCTCTCTCTCTCTCTCTGTGTGTGTACACTTTCCAGTGCCATCTGCAGTAGCTCACGTCAGAGCAAATGCGTCAGTGAGCATAAACATAGACAACGTCCCTAGTAAATCTAATTTATAAAGAGAACTAAATATGCCCAACCATGCATACTTTTATGGATGAAAGCATGACACAGAAACATCTGATACTGATATTGTATTCAGTCTCAAATGAGAAATATTACTAATTTATTATTGGCCTGGATTGTTAAGAAGTGTCTTAACTTTGACATATCCAAACCATCCATACCCAAATATACAGGTATGGGTCAAGCAGTCCTGCATTTTCCACCTCACATATTTAAGGCAGCAGTTTATGGAGTGAAGTCAAGCATTCTGCCTCAACAGCTGTCATACATCATCTTGAATGTGTGTTCAGTATTCATTAAGTTAATGAATGAAACGATTTCAGTGAAGAGCACAGGAAAGGAAGTCTTTTAAGTTTCTCTTTCCTTCATGTTTCATGAGAGAAAACTTGAGCTGACCTTACACTTGTTTTTGGTAATAAATGAACTCTTCTCCTAGCTGTCATTATTTTGTGTTATTCAGAGACTTTTGTTTTTATCAGTGAGTTTAACAGTGGCCTGCACTGGAAGTTTAATGACTCATGAGTTTAACTCTAATCAAAGCAATCTGGAAACAACCAGTTTCAGCCAGGAGCTATATATATATATATACATTAGTGCTGTCAATCTTAAAAATTTACTAATTAATCACACTTTTTTTCTGTAATTAATCGCAATTAAAAACATTTTTAAATATTTTTTATATTGTAATAATTTCACAGTTACTCTCCAAATTAATGTAGAAACAACTTAAATACAGTTATTTTAAATATGTGTTTAATGGCATCTTTTTATGAATGAAGGCCAGTATCACTGATACTAATACTGGTACTGATGTCTTTATGAAATTGATTTTTTTTTATAACATTAATTATAGACATTCAACATTTCAGTACAATTGAAATTGAATAAAGTTATCAAACACTTTACAGCCTTCACTGCATAAATTCAATATCAAAACACCACTCTTCCGTTCCGATTAGAACATCAGACAGGTTCTCCCCACTCAGTGACACACCCACTGAGAATCCTGTTGAAAGTGGTGAATCTAGTTATTGGTGATTCTATTACACGGAACGTGGAACCAGCCACCATAGTCACATGTTTACCGGGAGCCAGAGCGCCTGACATCAAAGCAAATTTAAAAGTGCTGGCTAATGCTAATCTTAAATTCTCTAAGATTATTATACACGTCGGCACTAATGATGTTCGACTTCGCCAGTCGGAGATCACCAAAATGAATATTAAAGAGGTGTGTGAACTCGCAAGTACGATGTCAGCTGATGTATTTTGTTCTGGCCCCCTTCCTGTTCGCCGGAGTGATGAGATACTTAGCAGACTATCATCACTCAATAGCTGGTTGTCTAAGTGGTGTCCGCAAAATAACATAGGGTTCATAGACAATGGGAAAAGCTTTTGGGGCAGACCTGCCCTGTTAAAAAGAGATGGTATTCATTTCTCCTGGAGTGGTACCACTCTCCTCTCTAGTAATTTGGCACATAGTCTTAGAGTTGAACCTTGACTAACTAGGGCCCAGGTCAGGAAGCAGATGGACTGGCTTAACCGACCGCCTGCTAGCTGTCTCACGTCACAGAAGTCAGATAAATCCCAACACATAGAGACTCTTTCACCTAGATATTATCACATAGAGGCTGTGTCTTTTCCCTGAATTAGTAAATACAAAAAACTCTCAAACCCATTTAAGGGTAAAAATTTAATCAATGTTCAACAAATAAAAAACAGATATAATACAGATGAACAAATGATAAAGCTCGGGCTGCTGAATATTCTATCCCTTTCCTCAAAAACACTTATTGTTAACGAAATGATTACAGATCATAACCTTGATATGCTGTGTTTGACAGAAACCTGGCTAAAATTTGATGATTACAATACTTTAAATGAATCCACCCCCCAAGATTATTGTTATAAACACAAGCCGCGTCTGAAAGGCAAAGGGGGAGATGTTGCTGTAATTTATAATCATATCTTCAGTATTACTGAAAAGTCTAGTTTCAAATATAATTCATTCGAAGTGCTGGTGCTTAATGTAACATTATCTAGTGTAAATAATATGACTTTTGACTTTTATGACATATGACTTTTGTGCTGGCTACTGTATAGAGGCCACCAGGGCACCATACAGACTTTATCAAAGAATTTGCTGATTTTCTATCAGAGTTAGTACTGGCTGCAGATAAAGTACTAATTGTTGGTGATTTTAATATCCATGTAGACAATGAAAAAGACGCATTGGGATTGGCATTTAGAGACATTCTAAACTCTACTGGAGTAAGGCAACACGTGTCAGGACCCACTCATTGTCGTAATCATACTTTAAATCTAATATTGTCACATGGAATCAATGTTGATGCCGCTGAAATTCTGCAGCAGAGCGATGACATCTCAGATCATTATCTAATCTTGTGTATACTCCATTTACCCAAAGCTGCAAAGCCATCTCCTGATGTAATGTTTCTTCGTGGGCGGCAATTTTTGAATGTGTGCATGATCTTCGGCGGATGGAGACACTGATCGCTTTTGGGGATTTTTTTTCACACAAATCAATTGTTTGGCCTCGGAACACTTGGAATATTTGTACCTTTTGAATAAATTGTGCCTGCAGTCGAATCTGCCTGTTATATCTTGTGTTTTATATCATATAATACACAAATGGGTAGGTTTAGGGATGGGGTTGGGTTACGTGTTCAAACGTGTCTAAATAGCGTAAATAAAATAAAAAAAAATAAATGTAAATAAAATTATGCTGGCTGATTAAATTAAGAATCACACCCCAACATGTCATAATGGCAAAATCATAACTCAATATATAATTTCATCATGACGATAACATTTCCAACGTGTCTGAAGCCAAAGGTTTCTCACTGAAATCAATGGAGTACCCTGCGCGTCGAAAAATGACGCTAAAAGGGTACCCTGTGCGTTAAAAAATGATGCCGAAGGGTCCTGACCAAGTGTCAATATGTGACGAGTTGGGTGTGAGAACGTGTTGCACTTTTAAAATTCACTTTTTTTAAACTTTTAAACAAACTTTTAAAACCAGCACTACAAATTATCAAAAGAACACAAATTATATATAGGTCTACACTTAGACATACACTTAAGGCCAATTCACTGCACCAACAGATGCAGAGAGACAGCAGCACTTCGTCGGGTTTTGTCGGATCAGTGTGTTACCCATGTCGCCATCTGTTGGCATCTGTCTGAGCTTTTTTCGCTGATTGAACATGTTGAATCGGCGTTTGTCGTATCGTGGAACATCTGAGAAATGACGTAGCTACTATCTAGTGATTGTCTGTGTTGGTCGGTATCTGTTGGTGCAGTGTGGATTTGGCCTATAGATTACGTTTAATAGATTACACTTTCATGAGAATATGAGAAGTTGGTTTATACAAAGTGTCATTACACATTTGGTACCTTTTGACCAGCAGGTGCTGTCAGCAGGCAGTGTTTCGAGTGCTTCATTTTGCAAAGCGATTGATTTAGTTGATTTAGAGTTTCTAGAAGCTCAGATCTATTTTAAAGCAACTGGCAAAATCTTTGTTTAACCAATTAGGCTTTTGAGGAGCTTTCTGTCTGTCAATGTTTTTGAGTGTTCACTGCGGCAGTGATTGTGCAGATAAGATGCAGCGTGCTCAAAGAAAGAGTTAGGAACCCTGCAGTGTGGTATTTTGAACCCTGAGACCCTTGGGAGTGTTCCCAAGCGTTCCTGGCAGAGAGACTGTCCCATGTTGGCCTTCTTGTTGAACAAATACTGTCCAAAACTGCTGTGGTTTCAATGAGCATCCCAGTGAAATGGGTCTGTCTTGGCATTTCCCCTGGCAAACAGATGGGCACTTTCAAAGTATTTATTAGCCAGTCTCAAATCCAAATAATCTATGAGACTCTAGCAAGCCACCTGTCATAGTTACTGATGCTATTTATCATGCCAATATATAGCTTTTTAAAATGATTTTACGATGTGAAAATCGCTTACACATCTTTTAATGGCATTGTGCAATGACCCTGTGCTTGTTTACCAGATTCTGGGATATTTGATAGTTTAGTTTGTGGGTCATAGAGAGGTTTAACATTTTTGAGGGAAAACCAAGCTATCTCAGGATTTACTGATTATCAGAACATTTAAATTGGTTCTGTTTGTTGATTTAAACAAGAATGAAAAATGTTGGGTTAAGAAACAAATGTAGGCCCACCAGCAACCCAAAAGTACTACAAAAGAAAAAAAGAAAAAAAAAAAAAAAACAGTAGCGTATGTGTACATATAGAGTTTTTCTGAGAAATTGGAGTTAGAGAATGAGAGTCCCAATGTTTTTTCAAAACTGTCTTTTCCCCGAACAAAGCTCTGCCATAGTTTTTATACTATCATCAATAGATGTCAATGATCTCATTAAAATTGTACTTTTTTTTTAATGATTCCCGGTCATCCAAACATTTCTGCACACTGGAGGCCACCCACAACCAAATCCACATGTAATGTTTTGTTCACAGCTAACTTTTAAGGAATGAGCGCTTTTGCAAATGGCAAATGTTCTCAGATGTTGGGACCAGTCAGTCTCACCAGATTTCCCGATCAAAAGCCTTTGACTGAGATGTAAGTTGACTGTGCAGATGGGTGTATCTGCGTACACATGGTTTATTTATCTAAGCAGGCCATGTGTTCTTAGGTGCCATAGTTGGAGACACAATGCTAGCCAATATGCTCAGTTCAAAATAGGGCATACTGTATGCTTGGCACAAAGCATTGTGCCAGTGTTAACAGGAGTTGACATGGTGCTATTTATTCAGCAGTAATACTTTTACAGTTTAACACAGTGATATGTGTTATAAGTGTTATACCTGGCACAGTATGTGGTGGTCACTGGTCAGGCAGAACCAGAGTGTTAGAGATGATAAATAGTGTCTGTAGGCTTTTCATTTTAGACTAATTCCAGCTCTTTAGGCAGTGTTGGGGAGTAGTTACATGTAACAACGTTACGTAATTTAATTACAAAATAAATGTAACTGTAATCTGTTATAGTTACTGAAAAAAGTGAAATTAAATTACAGTTACTTGTGAAAATGATAATGATTACAAGGTGGGTTACATCTGAATATTTTCTGTAAAAAGCTAGGATATGTTGAATAATATTAATTTGTTGCTTTGCCTGTTTTTGATGTGCACGATGCCTCCTGCCATTTAAAGGCTGTTTAGTAAAGCGATGCTATTCTGATGCTTTTGAGTGGCTCTCTTGTTTGAATTTGCAGCGCACCACGTCTGCCAATTACATCAATCCACATTGCTGATGAAAGCTTTAGGCTACAACCTGTCTGACAGTTGCCACCATGAGTGATAACAATGTGTTCCAGTGCTGGAAATTAAAAAATAATTTAATCCAGAAATCTGTATTTAACCTCAGAACGATCTCAAAGTAAAAAGAGGTGCTAAAGTCTGATTTTGTGGTGGCTGTGCTTTAAAATTTAATTATTATAATCTTAATTCAAGTGATGAAGGATTTTGAAAGTCTGACAGTATCAGTGTTGAGTGCTACTGTAAGGTTAACCCTGCCTGGTTTAAATGTTTGAAAATGATTACCAGTTGAAAACATTCTATAGAAATTTAGAAAAGTAAGCAAAAAGTAATTAAATGTAATCAGTTACATTACTTTAATAAAGTAATTGAAATAGTTACACTACTTATTACATTTTAAATAGGGTAACTTGTAATCTGTAACCTATTACATTTCAAAAGTAACCTTCCCAACACTGTCTTTAGGGCAGCCAATAATAAATAATAGCTCATGAAAAGACATACATTGTTGAGTTGAAGGGATGTTTATGGTAGATTAGACTGAGAATGCGTTTATATTGCTGATGTGTTTCTCTCACCAGCACATGAAGTCTCTAAAGGTAGGTGTTCAATATACTGCACAAGCTTTATATTCAAAATGCTTAACAAAACGTAAAAAGTTAACTTAAAATTTAGAAAGTCTTGTTATAAGATTATAGTGGAATGGCAACTAAAAAAAAATTAACTGTTGTTTTGATTTTGCATAATGAGGTCTCCTTTTGTGATCTCATTTGTGTGTGCGTGTGTGTGTGTGTGTGTGTGTGTGTGTGTGTGTGTGTGTGTGTGTGTCTGTCTGTGTGTGTGTACAGGTATATGTGGTTTATGAGTATTTATGTGTGGTTTATGTGGTTATGGGTATTACAACTTAAACATGGTTTATAAGGACATTTCCTGTGTCCTCGTAAACCAAATGGCTTAAAAACATTCTAAACTGTGTTTGTTTTTGTTTTTTATTTAAAAAATGCCAAAGGTTTTGTGTGATGGGTAGGATTAGGGGTAGGGTTAGTGTGTGTAGGGCGATAGAATATACGGTTGGTACAGTATAAAAACCATTACACCTGTGGAGAGTCCCCGTAAATCACATATTCAAGAAAGCGTGTGTGTGTGTGTGCTGTGTCCAGACCTGCTGATTCTCTGCCTATTAGTAACAAATGTACCTCATTGCTAATGCAGCAACTCTTTGATCCTCAATGTTCTTACAAATTGCAGTATTACCCTACCATACTGGAAAGGCTTTCAAGTTAAATTTGAATGAGTAATTTTCCAGACAATTAAAATAAATGTCATAAAAAGCATGCATTATTTTACTTTGACAAACCAGTGATAAGATTTGAAGTCCATTATAAATAAAGCCAAAAGAAAAACATTTTACAACCAGCTTCATGTTGCTTGTTTATACTAATAACGCTCTTATGGATAGTCTGTTCTATGTATTATGAGTGGGTACTTTATCAAAATCATAAATATTCTCATTTGTGAGGAACATGGACTTGCTATTGATGGTGATCAAGGCGAAATGTGCAGGGTAATAAATCATGACTGTGATTTCTTTTTTTTTATATGTCTGTAAACGATACTGAATGTTGGCCAAATGCATAATATATTGGAGGTCTTTCAAAAATAACAGAAACTTTGTAAATGTTTTGTATGAATGTCTCACACATTACAGTGATTTACAGCGTAGTTGCTGATATTTGGCACAAGGGCTTCATCTCAAATTTCTGTTTCATGGCTTGTTGACTTAAGTGAATTATTATCATGTTTATGATGTGAACCGGGTCCAGAAAAATCCTATATTGTACAGGCATAACAAGTACATAATACCATGACAGAAAGAGCATTAGTCACACTGGATTCTATAGAACCCTGAAGTGTCTCTGCAACTCTTGTTTGATGGATGGATATAAATCTTCCCAAAGGTCCCGTATTGAGGCAATCAGCCATATTAGCAGTTCTAAGATTATGAGCATTGGTCATTGTACAAAAGAAATTAAACAATTTCTTTTGCTGATCAGAGGCATTGCGTTATATTAACTCAAGTGTCATTACTGAATGGAGACTGAATTTATTGAATATTAAAAAGGACCCTCTTTATATTAGGTGGCCTTAACTACTATGTACTAGCATTTAAATTAATAATTTGATACCATACACTTATTGTGTACATACATGTTTTTACATTGTACTTATATTTTAAAAATTACCTGCATGTAATTACATCTGTAATTAATTTCTGTAGTTACATTTATAATTACACTTTTGACACTTCCCTTACACCTAACCCTACCCTTACCTTACCAAGTTTCAGCCTAACTACAACTCAGGCATGACATAAGCCTTTACTGTCTTCTTGGAAGGCTTTGTGGCTTTTGTAAGAGGCAAAAATTTGTGGACAGGAAGGTAATTTGGAACAAGAACAAGAGTCCATAGATGCGCAGATCAGCTCTAACGTCACCCGAATCCGTTGTAAAAAAATGTACTGTAGAATTTATAGGAATTTACTGGCAAAAAAGTTGCCAATAAAATCCTGTAAAAATGTTGTTAATTGCTGTAAAATTGATTACAGCATAATACTGCAAATCAATTTACAGGTAATTGTTGTATGTGAAATACAGTAATTTGTAGGGTTTTTTTACAGTAACACTGAGAACAATGACAATTAAGCTTGTATTTTATTTTACAGCAATATTTTGTAATTTCACTAAAGTACAGTATTTACCTGGCAATAAAGTTGCCAATAAAACCCTGTAAATATATTTAACAGCATTTTTTTGTAATTTCACTAAAGTACAGTATTTACCTGGCAACTAAAGTTGCCAATAAAATCCTGTAAATACCCCCATAATCCAAGATGCTGAAAAGAATAATTTTAACAGTAAACTGTAATATACTGATTTAAATGCAGAATGAACACTATCTGAATACATTTACAAATGAATAAAAACCAAGTCAAGGGTGTTGCAAGTAAATATTTGTTAAAACTAGCAGCAAGGCATTGCATTTATTAAAACTGGCATTGCAAGGCAACATTTTCAGTCTTTCAACTGTTAAAATCTTATTGTAAAAATTACATAGTATTACAAAATAACCACAAATAACTTTTTAAAAAGCCATTTTAAGACAAATTCCACTAATGCCAACATAATTTTCGAGTCTATTCAAAAGGATGTTGTGGTCGATAGTATCGAATGCAGCGCTAAGATCGAGTAACACTAACAGAGAGATACAACCACGATCGGATGATAAGAGTAAATCATTTGTAACTCTAATGAGAGCAGTCTCAGTACTATGATACGGTCTAAATCCTGACTGGAAATCCTCACAGATACCATTTCTTTCTAAAAAGGAGCATAATTGTGAGGACACTGCCTTTTCTAGTATTTTTGACAGAAAGGGTAGATTTGAGATTGGCCTGTAATTGACTAATTCTGTAGGATCAAGTTGCGTTTTTTTAATAAGTGGTTTAATAATAGCCAACTTAAAAGTTTTCGGTACATATCCTAATGTCAAGGATGAATTAATGATATTAAGAAGAGGATCTATGACCTTGTTACATGTCTAGTCTGTTTTGCTTGTCTTTGAGTTTGTTCCTTTGTTCAGTCTTCCCGCCATTGTCATTATGAGTTCATTTGTCCCAGCTGTGTCTTGTTAATTAGTCTAGTCATCACCTTGTTTGCCCTGTGTATTTAGTCCTCAGTTTTCCCTCAGTGTTTGTCCGTCGACGTTTATGTATACTGGTGTTTCTGAGTGTTCCCTGTGAGTTTCTTCATTAAAGTTCCTGTTCCAAGTTCTCCTTTGCCTTCGTGAGTTTTGATACACCTAGTTTGTAACAGACCTCTGGAAGCATCTCTTTTAGTAGTTTAGTCGGTATAGGGTCGAGCATACATGTTGTTGATTTTGATGATTTAACGAGTTTAGCCACTTCTTCTTCTCCTATAGCAGTGAATGAATGTAATTTTTCCTCAGTGACACTACAATGCACTGTCTGATGTGATACTGTAGTAGACGGCTGCATGGTGGTAATTCTTTTTTTTCTTTTTTTTTCCTAATATTATCAATCTTACAAGTAAAGAAGTTCATAAAGTCATTACTGCTGTGCTGTTTACAAACATCAGAAGTTGAAGCTTTATTTTTGGTTAATTTAGACACTGTATCAAATAAATACCTAGGGTTGTGTTTGTTTTCTTCTAAGAGAGTCGAAAAATAAGCAGATCAAGCAGTTTTTACGGCCTTTCTGTATGCAATCATGCTCTCTTTCCACAAAATGCCAAAAACTTCCAGTTTTGTTTTCTTCCAGCTGCGTTTCATTTTTCTGGCTGCTGTTTTAAGGGCCCGGGTGTGCTCGTTGTACCACGGTGTTGGACTATTTTCTTTAATCTTCTTTAAGTGCCGGGGAGCAACTGTGTCTAAAGTGCTGGAAAAGAGAGAGTCAATAGTTTCTGTTGCAACATCGAGTTCCTCTAGGCTATCTGGGATGCTGAGGAGATGAAACTGATGAGGAAGATTATTTACAAAGCAATCTTCAGTCGCAGCAGTGATAGTCCTGCCATATTTGAAGCGAGGGGATGGCTTTGCAGCCTTTGCTAAATTAAGTGTACATGATACTAGGTAATGATCTGAGATGTCATCGCTCTGCTGCAGAATTTCAACGGTATCAACATTTATTCCATGTGACAGTATTAGGTCTAAAGTATGATTACGGCGATGAGTGGGTCCTGACACGTTTTGCCTTACTCCAATAGAGTTTAGAATGTCTCTAAATGCCAATCCCAATCCGTCTTTTTCATTGTCTACATGGATATTAAAATCACCAACAATTAGGACTTTATCTGCAGCCAGTACTAACTCTGATAGAAAATCAGCAAATTCTCTGGTAAAGTCTGTATGGTGGCCTGTATACAGTAGCCAACACAAATGTCAAATGGGATTTATCAATTTCACTACATAATGTTACATAAAGCACCAAAACTTCAAAGGAATTATATTTGAAACTAGACTTCTGAGTAATACCGAAGATATTATTATAAATTACAGCAACACCTCCCCCTTTACCTTTCAGACGCGGCTCGTGTTTATAACAATAATCTTGGGGGGTGGACTCATTTAAAGTAATGTAATCGTCAGGTTTTAGCCAGGTTTCTGTCAAACACAGCACATCTAGGTTATGATCTGTAATCATATCATTAACAATAAGCGCTTTTGAGGAAAGGGATCGAATATTCAGCAGCCCGAGCTTTATCATTTGATCATCTGTATTATATCTGTTTATTTGTTGGACATTAAATTTTTACCATTGAATGGTTTTAATGGTTTTTTGTATTTACTAATTCATGGAACAGACGCAGCCTCTGTGTGATAATATCTAGGTGAAAGAGTCTCTATGTGTTGGGATTTATCTGACTTCTGTGACATGAGACAGCTAGCAGGCGGTCGGGTAAGCCAGTCCGTCTGAGCAAAAAACGTCATCTGCCATCTTACTTAATTTTGAACATCATTAGTGCCGACGAATAACAATCTTAGAGAATTTACGATTAGCATTTGCCAGCACTTTTAAATTTGCTTTGATGTCAGGCGCTCTGGCTCCCGGTAAACATGTGACTATGGTGGCTGGTGTCTCTATTTTCTAAGTGTATCCGATTGCATCCCGCAGTACTACAAGCCACGCCCCTTCCAGTTACGCCCCCACTTCAAGTAACGTCCCTACAATGAAAACAGCCAATTAGGGAACAGCTAATGTCGTCATTGGAACCGCTCTTCTTCTACTTCACTTTCCTCGCTTTTTTCTTCTCACTTTCACTACCTAGCGATAAGGCGGTATGATTGACAACACTTGAATCAGAATCACACTATAATTACATTACTACTGTCTTACCGTAGTCGGTACCACCATATGTCGGCGTGATGTATTTCAATTTTCAAGCAGGAGATGGATGAAATATTCTGAATTGTGATGCCGCCTGGGATAATAACCACATCATGTTCAATGATGACATCACTGACATGGTTTTCTCCATAATTTATTAACTTTACAGCTATTGAACTGAACTGGGTAAAAACACTTAACTGGCTTAAGCTGAACAATGACATTATTGTCTTTTTAAAAGATGTTTTACAGCAGAATTGAATTATGTTTGCATTCTTTAATAATTTAATAAGGTGACTTGACTATAAAATCCAACAAAAGTATGTATTTAACCTGCCATATGCAACAATAGATGAAAATTGATTAAGAAAACTTTCCTTCCTTCTAAAAGAACATGTCTGAAGCAATAACTTATTTCTTAAACTAAGCTTATATTACATGACATTATATTACCTAACCCTAACCCCTAACCCTAACCCCCTAACTTTTGAGAAAGTATTTATGAATTTATTTGTCAACATGCAGATGCACACACTCATACAACATGTCTCTTTTTTAAAAACACTAAACATATCAACAGTTAGCCCAAAAGTTTAAAATGTACAAACATATAAAAGTAAAAGGTAAGTATATAAAAGTAGTAACAGTACAAGTAAAAGGTAGTCCACTTCATTTTTATTAAATTTCAAGTATTTAATTTCAAGTATTCAATTTCAAGTACAGTGGGGAGAACAAGTATTTGATACACTGCCGATTTTGCAGGTTTGCCCACTTACAAAGCATGTAGAAGTCTGTAATTTTTATCATAGGTACTCTTCAACTGTGAGAGACGGAATCTAAAACAAAAATCCAGAAAATCACATTGTATGATTTTTAAATAATTAATTTGCATTTTATTGCATGACATAAGTATTTGATACATCAGAAAAGCAGAACTTAATATTTGGTACAGAAACCTTTGTTTGCAATTACAGAGATCATACGTTTCCTGTAGTTCTTGACCAGGTTTGCACACACTGCAGCAGGGATTTTGGCCCACTCCTCCATACAGACCTTCTCCAGATCCTTCAGGTTTCGGGGCTGTCGCTGGGCAATACGGACTTTCAGCTCCCTCCAAAGATTTTCTATTGGGTTCAGGTCTGGAGACTGGCTAGGCCACTCCAGGACCTTGAGATGCTTCTTACGGAGCCACTCCTTAGTTGCCCTGGCTGTGTGTTTCAGGTCCTTGTCATGCTGGAAGACCCAGCCACGACCCATCTTCAATGCTCTTACTGAGGGAAGGAGGTTGTTGGCCAAGATCTCGCGATACATGGCCCCATCCATCCTCCCCTCAATACGGTGCAGTCGTCCTATCCCCTTTGCAGAAAAGCATCCCCAAAGAATGATGTTTCCACCTCCATGCTTCACAGTTGGGATGGTGTTCTTGGGGTTGTACTCATCCTTCTTTTTCCTCCAAACACGGCGAGTGGAGTTTAGACCAAAAAGCTCTATTTTTGTCTCATCAGACCACATGACCTTCTCCCATTCCTCCTCTGGATCATCCAGATGGTCATTGGCAAACTTCAGACAGGCCTGGACATGTGCTGGCTTGAGCAGGGGGACCTTGCGTACGCTGCAGGATTTTAATCCATGACGGTGTAGTGTGTTACTAATGGTTTTCTTTGAGACTGTGGTCCCAGCTCTCTTCAGGTCATTGACCAGGTCCTGCCGTGTAGTTCTGGGCTGATCCCTCACCTTCCTCATGATCATTGATGCCCCACGAGGTGAGATCTTGCATGGTGCCCCAGACCAAGGGAGATTGACCGTCATCTTGAACTTCTTCCATTTTCTAATAATTGCGCCAACAGTTGTTGCCTTCTCACCAAGCTGCTTGCATATTGTCCTGTAGCCCATCCCAGCCTTGTGCAGGTCTACAATTTTATCCCTGATGTCCTTACACAGCTCTCTGGTCTTGGCCATTGTGGAGAGGTTGGAGTCTGTTTGATTGAGTGTGTGGACAGGTGTCTTTTATACAGGTAACGAGTTCAAACAGGTGCAGTTAATACAGGTAATGAGTGGAGAACAGGAGGGCTTCTTAAAGAAAAACTAACAGGTTTGTGAGAGCCGGAATTCTTACTGGTTGGTAGGTGATCAAATACTTATGTCATGCAATAAAATGCAAATTAATTATTTAAAGATCATACAATGTGATTTTCTGGATTTTTGTTTTAGATTCCGTCACTCACAGTTGAAGAGTACCTATGATAAAAATTACAGACCTCTACATGCTTTGTAAGTAGGAAAACCTGCAAAATCGGCAGTGTATCAAATACTTGTTCTCCCCACTGTATTTCACATTTGTTAACAAAAGTTACAGCTCTAGGTGTCATAAATTAACAATGAACAATCATATTCTACCTAAAAAAAAACACACAAAAAAACAGGAGAAACAAATAAGACACAGTAGTCACTAAGCAATGATGGGGGTCAGAGCAGGTACAATGAGGTCTTTGACTTCTTGTTTTAAGACTTCTTGTTTTCACACCTCAACCTTAAAAAAAAACACTTTACAATAAGGTTACAATTGTTAACAATAGTTACTACATTAGGTGTCAAATTAACAATGAACAATAACGTTTTTCAGAATGTATTAATCTTGGTTATTGTTAAGGTTCATGTTAGTTAAATGCATTAACTTATGTTAACATATACATGTAAAAAATATATTAGTATGTATATAAACAAACATTAAACAATATATGCTGTACAATCGACATTTCATTTTAACTAATGAATCAACTAATGTTCATAAATGTATCCTTATTCTAGGGCAGGGATGGGCAACTCTTTTCCTGGAGGGCTGATGTCCAGCAGATTTTAGTTCAAACCCTAATCAAACACAACACAGAACAGAGTTGCCCAACCCTGTTCTAAAGTGTTACCAAAAACTGAAACAGTAGCCCTAACAATTAAGAGTACAATGTATAAAAGTAGAGGTAATGCTAAAGATTACAGCCTGGAAAAAAACTGCGTAAGTAAAACAAATTTACAGCGTAACTTTTGGTAATTATAGTGTAACTATAAAGTATATACGTGTAGGTATAAGGGAACAATATGTAATGTTTGGGGAATAAAGGGGGAGCTACCAGGAAAATTAACAAATTACTTAGACTGTAAGTATTTTTTAATTAAGGGGTAATTATTCTATTATGATAGACAACAATCTTACGTTTGGGAGCAATTTAATGAGAACGAACCTTTTTGTAATAATAGTGTAAAGGCTTTTTTTAAATTATGGGGTACATATCAGTGGACTTTATGCGGTAAATTAATTTTACTTACACAGTAATTTACGGGCTGTAATCTAAAGCGCTACCAAAGTAGCTTAATATATAATCTTTCGCTAAAGTATAATAACTTTAGGTTGAATTCTGTGGGTGGGTGTGGGCATGAAACTGGATCTTCAGAAATGTTTTCTGTGTGCACACAGAGCAGACAGCACGTGAACACCTATTTTTTCGCTTTTCTTCTTTTGAACTTTTTAACCTCAAATGCGCTTCTTAACGGCGTATGATGTCATCACGTCGGAAAGGTCACGAACGTGACGTAGATGGAAGTACTGACCCAGTGTTAAAACGAACGTGCAAAGACTAAATCAAACGTCCTTTACAAAAATAAAGGTAAAACAACAATGTCGGATAATTTTAAAGTTGGAGAACATGAGATGGAGTTTTTCGGCCCTGGGTCGGTACTTCCACCTATGTCACTATACGCTGTGACCTTTCCGACGTGATGATGCCCTTTGAAACTGCATTGATTTGGACCTTCAATCTGCTGGTTGCAATTGAAGACCATTATGTGAGGAAAAATCCTGGAATGTTTTCCTCAAAAAACGTAATTTCTTTTTGACGTTTTGATGTGAGCTAATCCTTTAATTCTTTTCGAATAGAGCTATTCATCTGGTGAAATAGTTTTTATATCACAATATATAAATCGCAGACAAACAAAATAATGCTATGTTATTAAAATAATAATAATAATAATAACGCAATATTTTTCCAATATCGTGCAGCCCTAGGTTGGAGCTTTACTGTGCAGGACAGTTGGTCTCCAGGAGCAAAGTTGAAGACCTCTGTGTAGTGCATCAAACTGCACAGCATATCACTCAAATGAAATTATTCATACCTTGGTAACCTCCACATGCTTTCTCTTCCGTGGGATACGTAAGATTGGGGCAAGATATCCACTGCTCATCAGTAAACCTTCCTGTGTGAAATGTGCAAACCTTCGGCCATGCCTAAAAAACAAACAAACAAATATAAGTAGTCGTGACGTGCTTTGCCAGAATACTGTGATTATTTTTTTTCCCCCAACAAATCCATACCCTTCAATCTGAAGGTTCTCAATTAGAAGCTTACACCACCACCGCCTCAAATAAGGCACGTCATCCTGGAAAAGAGGTCAAATTAAAAATCCCACACAAATTAAACGTCCCACACTTAAGAATCAGATATTAGCATGCAATATTAACGTACATAAATGTTATGTTGATTAATAAACATCTGTACAGATATACTATTGTAGGTGTGTATTTGTTAATTAAGTTGCACCTACAAACCCGATTCCAAAAAAGTTGGGACACTGTACAAATTGTGAATAAAAACAGAACGCAATGATGTGGAAGTTTCAAATTTCAATATTTTATTTAGAATACAACATAGATGAAATATCAAATGTTTAAACTGAGAAAATGTATCATTTTAAGGAAAAAATAAGTTGATTTTAAATTTCATGGCATCAACACATCTCAAAAAAGTTGGGACATGGCCATGTTTACCACTGTGTGGCATCCCCTCTTCTTTTTATAACAGTCTGCAAACGTCTGGGGACTGAGGAGACAAGTTGCTCAAGTTTAGGAATAGGAATGTTGTCCCATTCTTGTCTAATACAGGCTTCTAGTTGCTCAACTGTCTTAGGTCTTCTTTGTCGCATCTTCCTCTTTATGATGCGCCAAATGTTTTCTATGGGTGAAAGATCTGGACTGCAGGCTGGCCATTTCAGTACCCGGATCCTTCTTCTACGCAGCCATGATGTTGTAATTGATGCAGTATGTGGTCTGGCATTGTCATGTTGGAAAATGCAAGGTCTTCCCTGAAAGAGACGACGTCTGGATGGGAGCATATGTTGTTCTAGAACTTGGATATACCTTTCAGCATTGATGGTGCCTTTCCAGATGTGTAAGCTGCCCATGCCACACGCACTCATGCAACCCCATACCATCAGAGATGCAGGCTTCTGAACTGAGCGCTGATGACAACTTGGGTTGTTCTTGTCCTCTTTAGTCCGGATGACATGACGTCCCAGTTTTCCAAAAAGAACTTCAAATTTTGATTCGTCTGACCACAGAACAGTTTTCCACTTTGCCACAGTCCATTTTAAATGAGCCTTGGCCCAGAGAAAACGCCTGCGCTTCTGGATCATGTTTAGATATGGCTTCTTTTTTGACCTATAGAGTTTTAGCCGGCAACGGCGAATGGCACGGTGGATTGTGTTCACCGACAATGTTTTCTGGAAGTATTCCTGAGCCCATGTTGTGATTTCCATTACAGTAGCATTCCTGTATGTGATGCAGTGCCGTCTAAGGGCCCGAAGATCACGGGCATCCAGTATGGTTTTCCGGCCTTGACCCTTACGCACAGAGATTGTTCCAGATTCTCTGAATCTTTGGATGATATTATGCACTGTAGATGATGATAACTTCAAACTCTTTGCAATTTTTCTCTGAGAAACTCCTTTCTGATATTGCTCCACTATTTTTTGCCGCAGCATTGGGGGAATTGGTGATCCTCTGCCCATCTTGACTTCTGAGAGACACTGCCACTCTGAGAGGCTCTTTATATACCCAATCATGTTGCCAATTGACCTAATAAGTTGCAAATTGGTCCTCCAGCTGTTCCTTATATGTACATTTAACTTTTCCGGCCTCTTATTGCTACCTGTCCCAACTTTTTTGGAATGTGTAGCTCTCATGAAATCCAAAAAGAGCCAATATTTGGCATGACATTTCAAAATGTCTCACTTTCAACATTTGATATGTTATCTATATTCTATTGTGAATAAAATGTAAGTTTATGAGATTTGTAAATTATTGCATTCCTTTTTTTCCCAGTGTCCCAACTTTTTTGGAATCGGGTTTGTACAATTGTGAAATCAAACTGTGCCTCCATTGCAACATACCAGGAATACTGCAAATACAGTAAAATAATCATTCCTCCCAGTTAAACAGATATTTAATCTGGCAATTTTACTAAAACTCGTCTCTCACCATGATCATAAAAATTCCACAGTCGATGCCATATTCTTGTTTAGGAAGCCACTGTTTTGTATTGTGAAATTACATGTTTAGTGAAAATGGTTATAATTGCTTAAACATTTTCTGCAAATGACTGTTGCATACCTTTAGATCCAGACCAGAATACTCTGTCCATGGTCCAGGAACCAGGTGGTGTGCCACAGCCCTGATAAAGTTGCAAATCAATAGTGTCAATAATTTGCAAAAATGTGAAATATTGCATGCAACCAAGTTATTCTGAACACATTTTAGAACTGTTCTAGAATTGAAAATATATATAACAGATATATGGACACCTTGCTTACAGCAAGAGATCATGATGCAAAAAATAGTGATTATTTATAGTGAAAAGTCAGAGAAAATGACTGCCAAACAACACTGCATTTCTAAAGAACAGTGCAAGTCAGGGGAACATGACCACTTAATAAGAATTTTAAAAGTGTTGACAAGCCAGGGGAACATGGCTGCCAAGAGATATCTTCTTTGAGTAACCTTAGGATGTTTCAATAAGGCTCATGTCCAAAGCCTTGTGCCTGCATCGAATATTGGGAGTCTAGAAAGACAATTTCTCTCTTTTGTGCCCTCATAACCTACAGAGAGTGCAGCCCAAGCAATGAGTTTAAATTCTTTATCAGCATAATTATATTACATCAACATTCAAAAGTAATACAGACAAAAACAACAAGGATCTGATTTTTATCAGCTCGCAAATTAGTTTGACACCAACAATAAATGTTTGCAAATGTTCATATCATTTTAAACATTAAACATTAAACATATCATTTCAAACACAACCAAACATTTAAATAAAAAACAAATAAGTTACACAACATGATGGCTTAAAAGGCCACCCTGTGAAAAACAAGTTACACAAATACATATCAACTGTTCTTGAAGTGGATGATCATGTTTCAGTTTCCATGAGGTTTGACAGGATCTGAGGTTCAATATCGTGGTTAGAGCTTCACAATGTTCATCACACTGGTATGTTGAATCCACAGAGGCCACCGACACTGCATCCATCACTGACACTGCATCCATCACCGACACTGCATCCACAGAGGCCACCGACACTGCATCCATCACTGACACTGCATCCACAGAGGCCACCGACACGGCATCCATCACCGACACTGCATCCACAGAGGTCACCGACACTGCATCCATCACCGACACTGCATCCATCACTGACACTGCATCCATCACCGACACTGCATCCACAGAGGCCACCGACACTGCATCCAGCACCGACACTGCATCCACAGAGGCCACCGACATTGCATCCATCACTGACACTGCATCCATCACCGACACTGCATCCACAGAGGCCACCGACACTGCATTCATCACCGACACTGCATCCACAGAGGCCACCGACACTGCATCCATCACTGACACTGCATCCATCACCGAAACTGCATCCATCACTGACACTGCATCCATCACCGACACTGCATCCACAGAGGCCACCGACACTGCATCCATCACCGACACTGCATCCACAGAGGCCACCGACACTGCATCCATCACCGACACTGCATCCATCACCGACACTGCATCCATCACTAACACTGCATCCAGCACCGACACTGCATCCACAGAGGCCACCGACACTGCATCCATCACTGACACTGCATCCACAGAGGCCACCCACACTGCAATCATCACCGACACTGCATCCATCACTGACACTGCATCCATCACCGACACTGCATCCACAGAGGCCACCGACACTGCATCCATCACTGACACTGCATCCATCACCGACACTGCATCCACAGAGGCCACCGACACTGCATCCATCACCGACACTGCATTCATCACTGACACTGCATCCATCACCGACACTGCATCCACAGAGGCCACCGACACTGCATCCATCACCGACACTGCATCCACAGAGGCCACCGACACTGCATCCATCACCGACACTGCATCCATCACCGACACTGCATCTACAGAGGCCACCGACACTGCATCCATCACTGACACTGCATCCACAGAGGTCACCGACACTGCATCCATCACCGACACTGCATCCATCACTGACACTGCATCCATCACCGACACTGCATCCACAGAGGCCACCGACACTGCATCCAGCACCGACACTGCATCCACAGAGGCCACCGACATTGCATCCATCACTGACACTGCATCCATCACCAACACTGCATCCACAGAGGCCACCGACACTGCATTCATCACCGACACTGCATCCACAGAGGCCACCGACATTGCATCCATCACTGACACTGCATCCATCACCGACACTGCATCCACAGAGGCCACCGACACTGCATCCATCACCGACACTGCATCCATCACCGACACTGCATCCATCACTGACACTGCATCCAGCACCGACACTGCATCCACAGAGGCCACCGACACTGCATCCATCACTGACACTGCATCCACAGAGGCCACCCACACTGCAATCATCACCGACACTGCATCCATCACTGACACTGCATCCACAGAGGCCACCGACACTGCATCCATCACTGACACTGCATCCATCACCGACACTGCATCCATCACTGACACTGCATCCATCACCGACACTGCATCCACAGAGGCCACCGACACTGCATCCATCACCGACACTGCATCCACAGAGGCCACCCACACTGCATCCATCACCGACACTGCATCCACAGAGGCCACCCACACTGCATCCATCACCGACACTGCATCCATCACTGACACTGCATCCATCACTGACACTGCATCCATCACCGACACTGGCCACCGACACTGCATCCAGCACCGACACTGCATCCACAGAGGCCACCGACACTGCATCCACAGAGGCCACCCACACTGCATCCATCACCGACACTGCATCCATCACTGACACTGCATCCATCACCGACACTGCATCTACAGAGGCCACCGACACTGCATCCATCACCGACACTGCATCCACAGAGGCCACCGACACTGCATCCATCAATGACACTGCATCCATCACTGACACTGCATCCATCACCGACACTGCATCCATCACCGACACTGCATCCACAGAGGCCACCGACACTGCATCCATCACCGACACTGCATCCACAGAGGCCACCGACACTGCATCCATCACCGACACTGCATCCAGCACCGACACTGCATCCACAGAGGCCACCGACACTGCATCCACAGAGGCCACCCACACTGCATCCATCACCGACACTGCATCCACAGAGGCCACCGACACTGCATCCAGCACCGACACTGCATCCATCACCGACACTGCATCCACAGAGGCCACCCACACTGCATCCATCACCGACACTGCATCCATCACCGACACTGCATCCATCACCGACACTGCATCCACAGAGGCCACCGACACTGCATCCATCACTGACACTGCATCCATCACCGACACTGCATCCATCACTGACACTGCATCCATCACCGACACTGCATCCACAGAGGCCACCGACACTGCATCCATGTACACTGTCAATCAAAAATTAAACACTCTTGAGCCTATTACAATGCGAAAGTTATATCAAATATTACTTTTAAAACTCTTAGCAGTGTGGATAGCCTAGTGGTTTTCAATCCTGGTCCTGGGGACCCACCGCTCTGCACATTTTGTATGTCTCCCTTATTTAACACACCTTATTCAGATCATCAGCTCATTAGGAAAGAGCTTCATCAACTGAACTAAGTGTGTCAGATAAGAGAAACACAAAATGTGCAGAGTCGTGGGTCCCCAGGACCAGGATTGGAAACCACTGGGCCCTAGTCAACCTTTTTAAATACATACCATTCTGGGGCGTTTTGTGGAACAGTGGCTGTGAATCCACATTTTTGGATATTTCTGGCACTGCAAAAAATGAAAATAAGTGTTCTGTGTTGTCACATTTAACAAAAGTGGGATAGAATATCAAAACAAACATTAAATAAACACCTAAAATTGCCTTCCCAGATGAGTCAAAGGTCAGGTCTCCATGGCAAACTTGTTTGAAGTCCTCCAGAGCCTTCTGATTGATTCGTTCATTGTGGTGGTGTAAACTGCAACGCAAACGATTAGTTCGATTCACTGTGCTTACAATATGTGCAAAACAGAGTGACTAGAAAGATTCAGTGAAATGGTACAATAGACAAACAATACAAGTAATTAAAATGAAATAAATGTGAATGGTTCCAGTTCAAGTAGAAAAGTCAAATCTAGTCAAAAGATTGCATGAAGTTGATTTTATAATCTGAAAGAATGAAAGGTACATGATATCATTAAAAAATATATACATTTAAAATGACCTGTATCAGAAAAAATTACCTGTACAGAGCTTCGCAAAAAAAGACAGAGGTGAAGGGTTAATATTACATGGTCATCAAAATTGTGCAGCCCATCAGCCCATTCTTGATAACGGTAGAAATTTCCACATTGCTCACACTGTTTACAATGTGTTGATAAATCTATAAGAAAAAGAAAATTTGAGTCATAGTATGGTATTTCCAACAATTAAACTTCTTTTTCAGATATCATACAATCCTATGTACCTTCTACTGTGCCAGTGAATGTAACAATCTTCGCCTTTTGTGTAATAAGGATTGGGTCTGACAGAGGAACTCTTCCTGGGCAAACAGAACAAAAGGTCTCCCGTTGTAGTAGATGCCTGGGGAAGTTATCTGTGTGCTGCAATGAAGAAACGCTGTTTGGTAGAATAGCTGGAATCTTCTTTTCATTAAATAAGTAATGGACCATTGCACTCAGTGCTTTTCCTTTGGGTGGATACAGACATATTTTGTCATTACTACCATCATTTGCCAGATCAGTCTACAAAGAAAAGGAGTCGAACATATCATTGTCTGAACTTCTCACTTTTTTGAAAAGCTTGGGTTTTGTTTGGTTCAAGTGCCATTTTGCAATGGGCTTGTGTGGACATAGATGACTATGCTTTGAACATGGGCAGTGTTTTTCTTTTTGTCGTAACTGACCATTATTCTCCCCAACCGAGAGTAATATGAAGTGTGTGGCTCAAAAACAGATATAAATATCTGTGACTTTTCAGCACCAAATAAGACTTGTTTGCTCAATGGTGTTCCCTCTACCTCAGCTGTCTTTTTTCTTTCTAGGCAGATTTTCTTTGTATTTTCAGAGATCCACTTATTTCTGACCATTTCTGAAAGAACTTCTTCATTGAGAGGTGTCTCGTCTTCAGTAGAACAAGGACAGTAAACTAAAAACCGAAGATGGATGCACTGGAAGCCCATTAATCCACTCCTCTGGGCAAACTCTGATGCACGTCTGCATTTTTCTAATTCACAGGCCTCTTTATGGAGATTTCCCCATGTACATTTCTGAACATGCACAGGTCTTACTGGTCCAGTGAATGTTCCTCCAACAGCGAAAATTCAATTTTTACGGTCAATGCACATTGACGGAAGATGGTGATTTATATTGATATCCGGAGTAGACTAAGAATGACGCCTTTGAATGTGAATTTTTATGTTTTTCTTGTTTAAAATCTTGTTGCAAAAGCAGCAGTATTTTTTCTTGCATTCAGCATTCAGCTGGGTTATCAGACACAATATTTTGAATGTCTGAGGGTATTACAACTGTAGGATGTAAAACAGCAGTCTTCAGGCATGTGAAGGAACTTGGTGAAGGTGGAGTGCTGGAAAAAGTTTCTGTTACTGAGGCATTGTAGCCGAACATTCTGATGCATGTTGCAGATATAATGGAAGATCCAGAGGTTCTGGGGATTGGTGGCAAAGTCAAAGCTGGAGGAAGACCTGGTTTGGTCAAAGGTTTAGGGATAGGATCACACTTGGCAGATACTGTTGAGATGTTGTGGGACGATTGAAAGTTAGTTGGTTTTAAAGCACAGGTTTCTAAACATACTCTGGCAGGTTCTGTAGACGGAATGTGGACTGTGGCTGATGCACACTTCTGCACATGGTTAATAAATACATTTTTTCGGATTATAATTCGATGGCAGATGAAGCAGTGATAGTGTCCACTTCCTGCACATCCCAGGTGGCATTTATACATTTTATACCCTGTGGAAAGAAAGAAAAAATTACAGAGAGATAGACATGTGCCGTTATACGGTAATACGATATATCACGATAATGAACATGCACGATATTGTTATCGTGGTCACTTCAAAATACCGTGAATAATTATTTATTACGAATTATTTAGATTTTTAGAATGCATTTTAAGAATACTTTACCCATCTACCGTTTAAAATGAACAACACCGCTGTATGCTGGGTCAAAGAGGCACGCACTGATGTAAACAAACCCAATGCGCATGAGCAGCGCATGAACGAATGAAGGAGACGCATTCACTCTCTGACAGCAGATGGCGCTGATGGAACAGCAGAAATGCAGCCGTTTCACCGAAAACCTCTTAAACAAAGCAGACTCACTCTACTAAAAAGTATTTAAATTATTCAAACAGCCATTCAGTTTTCTGTATTCGCTATGGTGCTCATCACATCAAGAAATACTTAAAGACTATTTATTTTTAAATTTAAACATTTTATATTTTAATCTGGACTACATGCCCTAGCCTATATATTATTTGAATATGTTCTGATTCTTTATTGTTCAGTCACACACTTTACAATAAGGCTACATTATTTAATATTAGTTAATTCATTAGTTAACAAACTGACAATTAAAAATACTTCTAAAGCATTTATTAATCTTATTTAAATTTCAACATTTAATAACACATTATTAAAATCAATAGTTGTATTACTGTATTATTTAATGGACCTGAGCTAACATTGACAGTTGCATTTTTAACTGACGTTATCAAAGAATAATAACTTTGTAACAAATGTAGCTATTTGCTCTTTGTTAATGTTAGTTAATACATTAACTAACATTAACTACTAGTGAGACCTTATTGTAAAGTGATAGCCTACCTATTGTTCTTTATAATTCTTTTGCACTTTAATTTGTTTGAAACATTTGTTTACTTTATACATTTGTGTATTGCTTTATTGTATTTAAATGTTCAGTTATTTTTGTCATAAGAAAATGTTATTAAACCTGTTATAGTATGACAATACTTTTTTTGCAACTTATTTCAATATCGTGATAATACCGTATACCGTGATAAAAGCTTCAGCAATTAATCGCAACATGAAAATTTGATACCGTCACATGCCTACAGAGAGACAACATGATTTTGTGTGCGTGTTTTGATAACATTTTACAAAACATACCTTCCTGCTTGACAACAGACTTCTCATGAGTCTGTACATGTGCCACCATAGCAGGATACCCTCCAGTCTTTTCACAAAACAGGCATTTGTACTCATTTTCAGCAAATGAAATAGGTCCTGGAGAACTTCCCTCATTCAAAATCATAACATGAAGCTCGAAGTAAATAAAATACTTTTAAATTTACTGGAACTCATTAAAGACACACATCACTTTAAATTTTCACAACCAAAAGGTAAACATTAAACATTTAATTTAAAAAGTATGTGTGAACAGTTTTATAAGACATGTCTGGACACAAACAGAGAAAGAAGAAAACTAAAGATAGGAAAGACAAAACCACACAAACAAAAGTGTAACCACAACCAATCATGTTGTGTACAGTAGTGGCCAGTAGTGATGTCCGAAGGGGATATATGATTTTAATGACCCTACAAGTGTGATTAATCATTAAAAATTTGAGGGAAATATTTCATATGCACTACCAGTCAAAAGTTTGGAAACTGTACTATTTTGATAGTTTTTGAAAGAAGTCTCTTCTGCTCACCAAGGCTGCATTTATTTGATCCAAAATACAGCAAAAACAGTATTATTGTGAAATATTTTTACAATTTAAAATAACTTTTTTTCTATTTGAATATATTTTAAAGTGTAATTTATTCCTGTGAATCAAAGCTGAATTTTCAGCATTTTTACTCCAGTCTTTAGAGTCACATGATCCTTCAGAAATCATTCTAATATGATGATTTGCTGCTCAAGAAACATTTATTATTATTATCAAGGTTGAAAACGATTTTTGAATAGAATGAATAGAAAGTTCAAAAGAACAGCATTTATCTGAAATATAAAGCTTTTGCAACATTATAAATGTCTATACTCTCACTTGATCAATTTAATGCATCATTGCTGAATAAATGTTTTCATTTCTTTAAGTTATTTCCCCCAAAAAATAAATAAATAAAATAATTCTTACCGACCCAAAATTTTGAACGGTAGTACAATGTTACAAAAGCTTTGTTTCAGATAAATACTGTTCTTTTGAACTTTCTATTCATCAAAGAATCCTAAAAAAAAATGTTTTGCACAACTGCTTTCAACATTGATGATAATAATAATAAATGTTTCTTGAGCAGCAAATCATCATATTAGAATGATTTCTGAAGGATCATGTGACACTAAAGACTGGAGTAATGATGCTGAAAATCCAGCTTTGATCACAGGAATAAATTACATTTTAAAATATATTAAAATAGAAAACAGTTATTTTACATTTTAATAATATTTCACAATATTACAGCTTTTTTGTTTTTTTTAATAACATAAATGCAGCCTTGGTGAACAGAAGAGACTTCTTTCAAAAACAATCAAAATAGTACAGTTTCCAAACTTTTGACTGGTAGTGTATTTTTTTAATATTTTAAATATGAGGGAAGAAACTTGGTTGAGGTATTCATCTGACAAAAGTACTTGTCAAAAAGGCAAACTACAAATACAGGTTTTATTTTATTTTATTTTAAAACATTTACATTGAGGAGATAGTTTAATTTAAAACATCAGTTGATTTCCCAACCTATTTACGCTGCAATTTACACAGGATTGTCATATATATATATAAAGAGAGAGAGGGAGAGAGAGAGAATTTCCAATTTTAACGTTAAATGGTCGTCAAAGTTCATCAAACATTAACTCTATTGAATTTAATCTTGTTTGTTTAAACTAAAACTTCACGCTAATCATATAACGTATACGAACTTTATTGCTTGCACAAGCCCAATTCGGATGGAAATAGAGAGGAAAAACACAACGAGATTACTGACTCACTACATGATGCCACGTCACGTTAGTTTAATTAAACTTTCCCAAGCCATTTCATTGTATAAACATCAACAAAGACAAAATATAAGACAAAATATAATATTTATTTACTTAAATAAATAACTTACTCTCTCATCTCCGCGTTGAACCATCCTGAGGCGATTTCGCGTGGAGTGGGAGTGGGCGTGGAATGTAGTTGCTAGTAGGCGTTTCTTGAAATGGGCGTGCCTTGAAATAGGCGTGGCTTGTAGTCTTGCAGGACGCAGACAGACCCTTCTCCTATTTTCACGTTCCGTGTAATAGAATCGCCAATAGCTAGGGCACTTTCAACAGGATTCTCAGTGGGTGCGTCACTGAGCGGGGAGAACCTGTTTGATGTTCTAATCGGAACGGAAGAGTGTTTTTTTGATCTGCGACTATGCCGTCTCACCGTCACCCAGTTGCCCTGCTGCACGGGCTCTACAGCCGGAACCGAACAATGTACAAAGTTCACTAAGTTATTCGCATCCAAAGCAGTGTCTAAAGCTGTTGCATTCTCACTACTCTCAAATAAAGTCTGGATGCATGTCTCTAATTCTGAAATCTTCTCCGTCAGCCTGACTATCTCCTTACATTTATCACATGTGAAGCCCTGTTCGCCAACGGAGAAAGATATACTAAACATGAAACATGCAGTGCAAGTGACAATGACAGGAGAAGACATGACTTACCGTATTTGTTGATTAATCCAACTTACCACAGTTGTTTGATGGAGTCTATTTACTAATCCAACTCACCACAGTTGTTTAATGAGCTCAGAAAACAAGAGACCCGAGTGCAGAGATGGCAAGCTAACAGGCTAGCGAAATGCTAACGCGTGATAGTGATTTAGATTAAAAGCTAGCGATGTCAGATTTAATGTGGTAGGCAATATTAGACAATATATGGTGATGGCTAAGTTATATTTAGCAGTTTAAACAACAGGGAATGATATCAAATAAAGATTCAAAAGCAAGCAAAGCACACACGAGCACAGCAGGCAGCAGGACAAACAGGAGGCAGACCATCTGCACAACAAAACATCTGCACAAAAATATAAGCAGAAACTTTAGAATAATGTTCAAAATTGAATGAAACTAGCTCAATAAAATAAAAGTAAAAATGCCACTAATACAATCAGCATTTGTTGCACTACTAATGTATGAAGTACTGTTAAATGGTTAGTTCACCCAAAAATAAAAATTCTGTCATAATTTACTCACTCTCATGTCGTTCCAAACCCGCAAGTCTTTCGTTCATCTTCGGAACACAAATGAAGATCTTTTTGATGAAATCTGTGAGCTTTCTGTCCCTCCACTGACAGTCTACACAACTACCACTTTCAAGGCCCAGAAAGTTAGTAAAGACATCATTAAAGTAATCCATGACTCCAGTGGTTTAGCCTCAATTTTATTAAGCGAATCGAGTGCTTTTTTCTTGCGCCAAAAAATAAATAAATAAAAAAATTACAAAATATTAATCTCCAATGCACGTTCACGAGAGCACCACGACGCATGCGTGTTGTGTTGACACGAGAGCGGACGTTGTTACATGAATTTAAAGTGGTAAATTGTTTTTTTTTTGCGCAAACAAAGCACTTGCATTGCTTCATAAAATTGAGGTTAAACCACTGGAGTCACATGGATTACTTTAATGAGGTCTTTACTACCTTTCTGAGGTTTGAAAGTGGTAGTTGCGTAGACTGTTAATGGAGGGACAGAAAGATCTCACATTTAATCAAAAATATCTTAATTTGTGTTCTGAAGATGAACGAAAGTCTTACGGGTTTGGAACGACATGAGGGAGAGGAATTAATGACAGAATTTTCATTTTTGGGTGATCTAACCGTTTAACATACAGTACACACATTTAAATGTACCAGTAATTAAACCAAGTAACCTTTTTCAGAAATGAATTTAGTCAAGTAAAGCATGTTACCTTTGAAAAAGATTCAAGTGTGCAAAAGATGCCTGCTCCCGGGACACCAGACTGAAGTTGAAATAAGACTGCAAATCCAGCCACAAAGTTGAGGTATGAAGTCATAACCACCTGACCCTCGAATAGTCAATATCTGCGGGGTTCACCTGAAATGAATAAATATAAGCAATAATGTAACCTACAATATTACAGTAGTATTCCGATATAAAATGTAATCTAAAATACAACAGCTTATTAAATGATTTACAACAGAATTAATAATATGTTACACTACCTAAAATAATGTTTCAGAAACTTGTAATGTCAAACTTTTCTCCACATCATCTGCTATTCTTTGCACCTACAAGAAATAAAAAGATCTTGTGATTTTTTTTAATGCATTTACATATGAGATCAAAATACACTTCAGAAAAATGCATATATATGTACATTCTTATACAGTATAGCTAGTGATACATAGCATAGAGTAGAAGCATAGAATGTTATTGCTCTCGTGCAGACACAATTTCTCATTTACATGTAGGTTCTAATTTGAGATCGATATATATGGGACAGTTAACACAAGTGAACAAACAAGTAGAAAATTCACATATTTTGCTGTTCGTCAGTTATTTCGAAAGATACTACGACAATCGTTCGCATTGGGCTTTAATTTAAAATTTAGTTAAACACTACTTTAAATGTTCTCAATAAGAAAATTAAACTGGCGAAATAAGAAAATGCATCATTTAATCATGCTTTGATTACATTTTCTGATGTTTTTCGTCAGCTGAAGCTTACCGCACGGCATTTTGTCTCCTCTCATTTGAAATGTTATGCATGTTAAAGCAGAGAATGAATGCTCTCTCTACAAGTTCAATTAACTGAATGCATAGCGAAATTAAACCATAAACTGTAGTATTAATCCATGTTAAATCATGTTATATAATACGACGTTTTTCGTCTATGTTTTTACCTTGTTCGTGTTCGTCTCACCATGGGGTACCGCGTCAAAAAGCCTCGCGCCTGAAACAAAAATCTTAAAGTTAAACAACACATTTCTTTACTAACCTAACGTTATGTACCTATGGGGAAACATATTGGATTTGACCACTTTTACATGTAACTTTTTAGCACGATATTGTGACATGATATTGCTTATACATTAAATGAAATAAATATAAATGAGTATACTTCTAAAGAACTTACTAGGAATTATGAATAATGCCTCTGATCTTCAATCATTCTGGCGCAGCTCCAGTCAACTGGATTTCAAATTTGAACGAAACCCGCGCAATCTCATAATGCCACACCACAGTAAGTTATTGTGAAAACGCATAAGCTACAGTAACAACACCTCCTTCTTGTAAATGAATTACAGTTGACATGGAAATATACTGTTAACAACTGTAAAATGTCGTTTGACCCATAATGCATTGCGAGCTACAGCTACATCTTGTAAAATACTTAAACGTAATATTCTGTAAAATTTTGATGTAAAAACTACAGCAATTTGTTACAGTGTATGATTTTCTCTGATTTAGATTATCCGCACCCGATCGTCACATTACAGTTATTCAAATTCTCAGTGTTAAGGAAGATGCTATTGTAACATATTACACTTAAGTAGTCTAGGTTGCTTTAAAAAAAAAAAATCTTCTTTGGCGAAATTACATTTATTAAAAAACCTAAACCAGGGGTCGACAACCTATAGCACACGGATGAGTAATTCATCATAGTAACACAGCTTGTTTTATTAAGTTATGAGCTATAAATATGATTAAAGTGAGATTTAAATTTCGCAAATCAATGAAAGCACGCAGCTCTGAAAGCAGGAGCGCTGCGCATCACGCGGACACAAAAGTTACAGCTTTTTGTTATTTGTTGCGCTTAGCTTTGAGAGAATTTTAATGGTGTACATTTCGGAGATATCAAGTATATAAAGTCCCATTATACATTTCACATACACACAGGGCCGTTTTTAGGTATACGCAAACTAGGCAGTCGCCTAGGGCGCCATCAGTGGGGGGGTATGGCAAGCCAAAGTGTTCATATACGCTTGGGCGGGCGTCTGATTGCGCACTCACACGTCAAAAGCGTGCAATTTGACAGCAAAACGCGCGTCCTTGACGCGTGATTTACCATAAAAACGCGCGTTCTTAACGTGTAAACAGGTAAACCAAACAGGCAGTGCAAACTTGTGTTTGAAGTATCCAAACAGGCGAAAAGAACGTGCTCTTTCCTTGGTGTTCTCAAATGTGCATGCTCATTTTTTAGGGCACACCTCTTATTAAGTAAAGTTACATATTGTTGACCATCTTTTTAAGTAATTATTTACCAGATACATGGCTGTTATAAGAATTAAATGAAATCAGTATCAACAAAATCCATCTTAGCATTTATCAAAATTCACTTACACTGTAACTACAATGGCCTAAATAATGATATAAATTTTTTTGATATAAAAACGCGCGTTTTCCGTGACCCCAAAGCGCACGTTAAAAACGCGCGTTTTTATGGTAAATCACGTGCGATTTTGCTGTCAAATCGCACGATTTTGACGTGTGAGTGCGCAATCAGACGCCCGCCCAAACGTATATGAACACTTTGGCTTGCCATGGGGGGCGCCAGTAAGCGCATATCTGGCACGAGATTTTTGTATGTAAAGGGTGTCACGGCCACCCTAAAATGTTATTGCCGCCCCCACTAGTTCCCCCACACTATTGGATCAGAGTACTGTCAATCTGACGATTCCTATATGCCATTGGATCAGAGTACTGTAAATTACTGTCAAAAAAGCTTTTGGAGCGCTCAACAATACCATTAGATCAAAGAGCTCGGTCAATGCTTTGGCAAGGTAACGCTTTTTTTAACAATACAATAAAGCTAAATTCAAACGAAAGGCCAATTAAAAAACAGGTACAGTAAAAAGTGCACAAATCTGTATTTTGTTAGGGCAGTATTTGTGGCAGTCGAGAAATCACGCCGTTAAATGGGCAGATGGCATTGCTCGGTGTGTATGTTAGAGGCAAAATTATAACTGCACACTCACTTCAGCATTTCATGATGAAGTGAGTGTGCAGTTATATTTTGACTCTATAAAGCTTTCTTCTTTTACTTGCACCTCCAAAAGGTTTTTGCGCCAATGCATTGTTAAAGGATCAGTGTGATCTGTAATTGTCCCATATAAAACTTTAACGGCCAATTTAAAAATGGTATAATAAAATGTGCTAATTCACAACATTAATACATCCTTTATTAAATCACTATGTAGACTTTAACTCATATTTACGGATGGTGTTGAATGCTGAATCGATTCGTTCAGTTCTAATAGTGCTTAATGCAAGCAGGGCATAGCGTCGCGTTATTTAAAGGGGAAGTTCAAGCATCAATGAGTAACAAAAACCGCACTGAATCAGTATTTATTATTATTACTTTCAAGTGAAATGTAATAATAACACGTAATAATTATGTAGTTATGTCTGAGAACAATTTCTTAGCAACTAGGGATTGCACAAATATATATATATATATATATATATATATATATATATATATATATATTATAGGCCTAAGCCTAGGGCTATACAGGCATCTGGCTACACAATGGTATTACTGGTATTAATTTTAATCCTTATTAACAAATATAATTTGGAATGTATGTATGTATTTGGTAATTAATACCAGTAATACCAATGTTGCTTTTTAAAATTTGACTGGGGGCACCAGTAAGGATTTCCTCAGGGCGTCAGAACGGCTAGAAACGGCCCTTCCTACACATCACAATGACGGTGATGTGCAAACTCCGTTCATGCTGGTCGCTTCATGTGTTTCGAGTAGCTCGTTTCTCTTCCACAAACTGCCGCATCTGAAGCTTAAATGTTCCGCGTCGCATCCTGAAGCTCAATGCACAGTTGTCTTCATTTAAAAAATAGCGAGACTAAATTATATTACCAGTGCTGATGCCGCTCTCTCTCGCATTGCGGTCTTTGATCTTGAAAACGAAAGTAAAAGAATGACACACGTTCATTGCGTTTTAACGTGAAATGAGAGTTCCGCGTCTTTATTAAAATTAACACATTAAAGGTGGGGTAAGTGCTTTCTGGTAACCGATGTTGATATTTAAAATCACCAAAACAAACACGCCCCTACACCAAAAGGGTCTCGCCCCACACATATGTATGGCGAAATCTGCTGTACCAGCCGGCCGAGGGTATGATATCATTAATAAGTGAAAGCAATGCGTGTTACTATGGTAATCCAGGTAGAATGTTCAATGAAAAAGTCATCCCTTCCATCCCAAAAACACAAACACAGTTCTCATGAACCACTCGATAGCATGAGCACGAACATATTACAATTATGACAAGATTAGAGGGTTATATCGATCACGAAAAGAGGAACCAAAAGAAACAAACATATATTAGGAGTATATTATCTTACTTTTCGGACACACTTTGGGAGCTGACGCTTGAAACACACAGTGGAGGTGGTTTAGACGCTCCAGGCGTATAGGGTGTAGAAATGAATGGTTCTTTATCATCGCTGAAACGATTGCAAATGAACAAACAAGCGAACGTGACACGCGAGCATATTCAAGCAAAAGCCAGCATATATTAGTTCTGTGAAACAAAACAAAATCAATGTTACTCGCCTATCGAGAAGAAATAAAGCAACCTTGGCGTCCGATTGCAGGCCTTAGCGCTCCTTGAGTTCTCTCCAGCGCTGGAAAGCTGATACTTCTTGCCTGATCATAAGCCTTCTTTTGTTCCATAGACATTTTCCACATTTGATTTCCACATTTGTTTTCCATCCATCTCTCTCTTTCTGTCATCGCTCGGCTAATGTCCGTCCTGTGTGTGTGTCTTTTGAATAATGACGTGCACTGAGCGATCTCATTTCCCCATCATTAGTAGACACGCCCCTTCCTGCTGATTGGCTACAAGTTTGTTTTGGTACTCGGCCGAGACACTTTTACTAAAGTATTTTTGAAATAACACTTACCCCACCTTTAATGATTTATCTCTCATCCACCCGCAATTTTTGGAATGTTATTTTTTATTACTTTACCCACCCGACCCGCGGATATAACCGCAATCCGCGAATCACTACTCCTTATACATAAAATGTCTTAGCACATTTTTCTGCAACGACCGTGTGTAGTTAAATAGACTTAACGAAGCTTTAAGGAAAATAATTTTTGTATTTTTATATACAAAAAACTCATGTTTTTTTGTATTCGAGTTACTCGAGTTACTCGAGTTACTCGAGGAATCGTTTCAGCCCTAAAGTACACTACATTGCCAAAAGTATTGGGTCACCCCTCCAAATCATTGAATTCAGGTGTTCCAATCACTTCCATGACCAAAGTTGTATAAAATTTGACAATAACATCTGTTAGTGGTATTATAACAATTCCCTTCGGGAAACTGCCTTCAGATTAGCTCAAGAACAGTGTGTAGAGAGCTTCATGGAATGGGTTTCCATGGCCGAGCAGCTGCATCCAAGCCTTACATCACCAAGTGCAATGCAAAGCGTCGGATGCAGTGGTGTAAAGCACACCACCACTGGACTCTAGAGCAGTGGAGACGTTCTCTGGAGTGACGAATCATGCTTCTCTGTCTGGCAATCCGATGGGCGTGTCTGGGTTTGGCGATTGCCAGGAGAACGGTACTTGCCTGACCATTAAACCATTAATTATAAACATTCAACATTACAGTATAATTGAAAGCTATCAATTTCAACATTTATTAGGTTTAAAAAAAATAACAACTTTTAATTTGAGTGAACTTCTTTACATCTTTACATAAACCCATTATAATAAATGTCTAACAAGTAGGAAATAGCCTATAGCCTATATAGCCTACAGAAATTGAATAAAGTTATCAAACACTTTACAGTCTTAACTGCATAAATTATAAATTAAATATAGATTAATCCTTATTAAAGCTACAATTTTCTCTGTTACCTTTGTTCTTTGATTAACATTAAAGACAGACATCACATCTCTAGTTTAAATGCTAGAGTTCCTCTATGACATTGTCACCAGTCCTCCTTTTCTCCTCCTTATCTACTTGTAAAATCTTCAGGGACTTTATACTTGCTGTTAGTAGTAGAAAAACATCTGTCTGGTGTTATCATGTAGAGAGCAGCATCGGCTAGTGGAAGTGTAAATGGTCAAAGTTGCTTGTCATTGTGGGTTTGTATCCAAAAGAGTAAATAATCTCAGAATCAGAATCAGAAAGAGCTTTATTGCCAAGTTGCACACACAAGGAATTTTTCTTGGTACTGAAGCTTCTAGTGCATACATATAAATACAAGAAGAATACACATAGTAATAAATAAATTAAGAATAAAATATAAAAGTACAAAAACACAATTATGTTTAGTCATAATAAACATTTACAGATTATGAATAAATATCAATTGAGTTTACAAAGATATTGCACAAAGCAGTGGGGTATTGCACTTACAGGCATATGCCTTGGGAGGCATTTAACTGTTTAAGAGGGAAATGACCTGTGGGAAGAAGCTGTTCCTGTACCTAGATTTTCTACTGCCCAGTGACCTGAATCGCTGTCCAGATGGCAACAGTTCAAACAGGTGGTGGCCAGGGTGAGTAGAGTCTGTGATGATCTTACCTGCCCTCTTTCTCACTCTGGTCCTGGAGGGTGGGCAGGAGGAGCACCAATAATCCTCTCAGCAGTCTGGACTTTCCTTTGTAGTTCTCTTATGTCTGATTAGCTGAACCAAACCAGACAGTTATAGGGGTGTATAGAACAGACTAAATGATGGCTGAGTAGTGTCAGCAGCTCTTGTGGCAGGTTGAACTTCCTCAGCTGGCGAAGGCCTTTTTCACAATGGAGTCAATGTGACTGTCCCACTTCAGCTCCTGAGAGATGGCGGTGTCCAGGAACCTGAATGACTCCACTGCTGCCACAGTGCTGCTCATGATGGTGAGTGGGGGAGTGCTGGGGTGTTCCTCCTGAAGTCCACAATCATCTCCACTCAGGCGCGCCGTTGACACGCGTCATGACCCCCACAGTTTTGAAAAGACAGCAATCGACCCCCGCACTTTTGATAAGGGAAAATAGCCTGCGCGATTTGCTAAATAAAACTTCCGACAATGAACATCACATTCATTGTAATTCAAAGTAGAATTGTGCAAGGTTGAAAGTTGAGACATCCCACATAAAAGGCTGGTCTACAGGGGACAGATTTGGCATTCTGCAGGCATTTTGCTCATCCCTAAGTTTTGATCATTCCGACAGTGAGCCTGAAGTGGTGGTCTGATATCTGGAAATCTGATCCTACTATCTGGGCTTTTGCTTACAGTTTGGTCCCCCCCATTTTGAAAATGTCTCCAGTGCCCGTCTCCACTGTTTTGAGCGTGAATTCACCAGAACTTCAAAGTTGCTTTTCCTCATAATTCGGTTCTGGTAAAATCACATAGAAACAGATGAACTGAGACAAAATCACAGCACTTAACTGTAATAAGCATAATTACAATTCTATTTCAGTCAGACTAAAGAGTTTAATTCACTTTTAAATTACATGTAAACAGTTTTGGGTGTATTGATTACTTTTCCCGTGAAAAAGTAAAGTTAAGGTATTACTCTTCATTTTTCTGTAACTTATTTCCATACAAAAATATGTCCTTTTAAGGGTATTGCCCCAGTGACAAGCTGTTGTACCCCTAAAGGTACAATTTTGAAACCCTTTTTCTCTGTGTGTACCCAACACTGCATGTAAAGACTTTTGTCCAACTGAAATCCTATCAGTCCGGTTTTTGCCAGATGTGATGTGTTGCACAGATTTTTTGTGTTGCACAAGTTTATTTAATATTTCAAATATTTAATACATTTGTGTCATGCATACTTGGACAGATGGATGAAGACATATACCTTGCCCACCCAATCGGAATTTAGGTACAGATAGTGTTCATCTGTTTGTTTGTTTTTTATGATTTGTGCATTGATTAAAAACAATCTAAGGTGGGCTGTGTCTTGAGAAGTTTGATGAAGAGTTGTAGAATACCCAACCAATCAAAAAAAATGACAACAGATAAAACAAAAAAATGAAAAATTGCCCACCCTTCTATAGCTGCCAGGAACCAGGCCTGCTGAACATCAACTGATTATAAAATAGGAAAGGAAGTGAGCAATGGAGAACCATTGCAGACAAAGATTGTGACCGTAATTGTACTTCTTCTGAACAAGAACTTACTTTGCCTCATGCAAGTAAAGTGTACATCGTATGCGCACTTCAGAAACTCGCTGGAAGTAGGCTAGTAAGTCATCTGGGTACATGTTTTACTGTGAATTCTGGCATTGTCCTAGGCTCATGACTCGTTTCACATACTGTTTTTCGCCAACTATATAATAGGGAAGTATGGAAATAATGCATAAAAAAAGATACATGCATTTTTTAAAAAATCATCTTTTTCAACATTTTGGCGCTACGCCAAGAGTGATAACCTATATGAAGATACCATAAATCACTTATATTCCCATCATGGCCATTACAAATTAAAAAATTTAACTTTATGGCTCATCTAATACCGTACATTGGTGGCTTTGTGCTTTATACTCTTATGGATTTGTTCCATAAATCTAAAATACCAACTCAATACCAAGAGGTGCGTCCTTATCCGTAGTGAAAAGTTCTTTAAAAGAGCCATAAACTATGATGGGATAAAACATGACTCATGATGACACACCCCCTTTATACAAACACAGGTCGTTCAGACATGTAGTTAGTGGCACTGTCTACTGGCAAAGAGCAACTGTTTCAGTAGTCTGATTTGACGAAGGCTTACCATAAATTACAACTATGTGCACTGTTTTTTCGAATCAGTGCATTTGAATAAGTTCTCATGAAGAGGAGAATCTGTAGAACAGTATGATAGCGACACCTAGTGGAGTATTAAGGAAATGTTGCATGATTCATAGACTCATAGGTCAAGTGAGTTTTAAAATCAGTAAGAACTTGACAAACAATGAAGCTTATATATTGTGTGATACCTCATCAGAACACTAGGGGGAAGCGCAATACCGAAACGTTCTGATCCTGAACAGAGGCCCAGGATACTCTTGACTCTTGCTGTGGTTTGAAAAGAGCATAATAGTAAACTTCTTTCTACTTGTTTTTTAATGTTGCCTCGTGAGGTTGCATCTAAATTAACTGGTTTTCTACAAATCCAAAATATTGCTTAATATTTTGATAGATCTGAATTGAATATAATCTAATATATGTATATGTATGTATAAAATACATTTTAGGATAAAGTTGAAATCGATCCTTAAGGTCGATGCCTTTGAATCAGTCCCTCATTCCTTCCTGTGGACAGCTTTTGAGTTCTTTCAGGTACCTATAATAATAACAAATCTAGTAAAAATATTACTTCCAAGATTTGTAATTTTGCCTCACAACACCCAATTTCACTACAGCAGGGCAACCATTAGAAGTACAGGTGAAACATGGCTTGGACTTCCTCAGTGCTTAAGTGCTGTTACAAGTCTGGTGGAAGAGTTCAAATGCACCAAAGCAAGGTTGGTCATGACCCTCACTGACTCTGAAGATATTGCTATTTGAACAGGTGGCAGCGGGGAGAAAGTGGACTCCATCCGAAGCCGTGAACAATGCAAAGTCAGCACTTAATTTCAGGGACGTGGTTGGTCAAGTGCAACATGGGAGAGCAGGCCTTGGGCTCATCCCAAAAGGCCCTTAATGGAAGAGATGAGGGGGCCGGAGGATGCAGAGCGGCACACCAAGGCCATTTCAATGGCCAAGCAGGGTCAATGGACTAACAGGGTGAATCTAGAAAAGAGAAAACTCAAGCTTTCTCATCAGAGGCACCTATGATCTCCTACCCACACCTCAGAACCTGAACCAGTGGTTGGGAGAAGACCCCGCTCGCTCCCTGTGTCAAGCACCTGCATCACTGAGATGCATAATATCAGGATGCACTACAAAACCAAGGCTATTATATTTGATGGCATAATCAAGTTCTAAAGCAGCTGGCATCAATCTTAGAACAGAGGCGAACCACCACAAATGCTTTTCCACAAACATCAGCAGGAATTTCCCACTTCATACATTTTTTTTATCAGCAGGCCAACTTCAAGGACATCTCATGACAACAAAAGATGCAAGCTTTCTGCGGGCTGCTCAAGACTGGAGGATGGATGTGGACTAGGAGAAAATGTTTGAAGTAATCTAATCTGGCAACTGAAGCTGTGCAAAATGGCTGAAAGGTGAGGATTTTTCAAGTGGAAGTGGGATGCAGGGGCTTTGTTGCCACAGCCACAACCAGTCTACTAAGGAAAATGGGGGTTAGGGGTCGCTCTCCAACAAGCAATCACGAATGCAGTGAAGAGAAGCCGCAATTGGCTGTGGATTAAAAGGAAGGACATCAACTGGGCGGCGAGATGAAGACAGGAGGATATGGAGTTGAGGGGGTGTACCTGGGATGCCAGGTGTCACCGATGAGCCCTCTGGAGACGTTGTGGGTTCATCAACGAAACATCCATGAAGAAGGGTGCACACCTGATGACCCAATGATATTCTTACTGCTGACATCAGGTCTGCCAACTTTCCACATGGATTGAAACAGCAAGTTCTATTAGGTCTATATTCTCCTTACCTTATTTTACCCATTTAGTGTTTGTTAATGTGACAGGCAGACAGTGTGTACCACTGTGTAGATGGCAGACTCAGACAGAACAGGGCACTCTGTGGAGACAGATCAGTGGGAGGTCCTTCTGACTCATCAAAACACCACACACTTATTCAGTCCAAAATCTGCCAAGATGCTATAGTGTTTTCCTGCTTGCCCTGCAGAAGAAAACAGACTTTCCTATAATTTTCTGGTTTTCACAGGCTGACATAATGTCATGTTTATCACAATAATTACACTGACATCATTTTATTTTCAGGTGCATTTGCTCACAATGCTGCCACAAAACTACTTAGATAAATTGGCGTGTGTGTCTTCCACAGAACCTGGACTGTAATGGAAGCATGTGGGCATTAGCTTATCTATTTATACGTACACTCACGCTGCATCCAAACCAGGAAGTCACCCTGAAATCAAGATGGACAATTCTTTTTTTTAAAATGGAATATACTATAGCAGTATTTATTATAAATGATTTATCAATGCAATTTAAAAAAAAAAAATTGTGTGCCCTTGTAATCTTTAATAAAAACAACTTCCCCTCCCACATCAACATCTCTTCTCTTTTCTGATGACGTGTTTACTGACGTGTCACTCACATGAGATAGCAAACCATAATGGTCAATTCCTGATGGGCAAAATCAAGTCCCGCCATACATCTTTTTCTTGTTCGAGAAGCTGTTTCACTCAGCTATACTGTTTGTCACAAATGGGAAGAAAAGACTATCGCAACTTCCGTTTCAAGCGTGACGATCTGTTATGGTTTGTGGCTTGTCCTGTGGTATGTTGTTACTTTTCATAACATTTTCTTTAACTAGGAAATACACCTTTCTTTAACCCAGAAGGCGCATCCTCGCGCCGTAATAAATCCACAGGGGTGGGAGGGTGGGCGCCCTGGAGGCTGACGAGGGGTGGCTTAGGCAGAAGCCTCCAGGGCAGTACCAACGTTACAGGGAACCAGGGAAGTGGTGGTAGCTCAGGGAGCCATGGAGGTACCGGCAGTTCTGGGAGCAAGGGAGGCGCCGACAGTTCAGGGAGCCAGGTTGGATCAGCCTCTGTTGCCACGGGAGCTTGGCCACTATGCCCCCTCCTTCGGGAGGAGCTATGAGGTTGTGAACAAGAGCGGACATTGGAGTGCGCTCATGGGCTAAAGCGGACTCTAGAGCGGGCTCTGGAGTGGGCTCATGGGCTGGAGCTGACACTGGAGCGAACTCAGGGACTGGAGCTGACATTGGACTGTTCTCAGGGGCTGGAGTGGATCTGTGTGGCCCAGACACACATAAATTCTAAATCCATTATTGACAGTGCAATGCTCTCTGGGTTGAGCTCTGGAATTTCTCTCACTGGAATGCACTCTGGAATTTCTCTCACTGGGACGGACTCGAGAATTTCACACACTGGAACAGGCTCAGGAATTTCTCTTACTTGAACGGACTCGGCAACGGACCCAGGAACATTACTCACTAGAATGGACTCAGGAGCTCTGGGAGTGGGGCTGGAATCCTTCACTGGGCAGATGGTGTTGATCGCTCTATTGTTTTCCAGCACCCACTCCACAAACACGGTGAAACTCCCCCGAAGACCCATATCGGAGAGGCGTGCCTTAATTTCCTCGTTCAAGCTGGTCAGATAGAAAGTGCACAGTGATCAGTCTGGGAAGTTTGGTAGGCACGCCAGTTGTTGAAACCTCCGGGTGTGGGCCTCGAGGGACTGCTGTTGCTGGTCCAAACACAACAGTTGCACAGCCGGTAGGTTCATCTTTAAAGTTTAAGGTCCTGTACTCTGTAACCTCTGTCTTGGAGCTAACAATGATATTATTTGGCTTGTGTTCCAAAAAGTCGGAATATAAATGTAAATACAAATAATGAATGAATATAAATAAATAAATCCATCACGTCTATTGCGGTCTCAAAATTCTGGCCAGTTGATAATATCTAGAATATCAAAATCAACTGCAGGCGGTCGATCCTTTTCCTATTTAGCACCTAAACTCTGGAATAGTCTTCTTAGCATTGTTCGGGAAGCAGACACACTCTGTCAGTTTAAATCTAGACTAAAAACACATCTCTTTACTATGGCATACACATAAAACATTTTTAATTTCTATTATTCAAATCAGTTAAATGATTGTTTTAGGCTGCATTAACTAGGTCAGCCGGAACCGGGAACACTTCCCATAACACCTGATGTACTCGTTAAGAAGAATCATAAGAAGAATGGCATCTACGCTAATGTTAGTCTCTCTGTTTATCCCGAGGTTTACTGCAGGTGGCCGGATCCGGGCAGTATCCGGACCAGATGGACCTTAGCCTGGACATGACGAACGCATCCCTGAAGTGTCTGTAGAGACCGTGTCAATTAAACTCCCCCCTGTAAATGCCGCATCGACACGACATCCTCATTAAACCCGTCCCCGGCATGACGACTCCAATCTTTCGAATAATCATACGAATATCTATTGATCTAATATGACTTCTGACCTGTAATGTTGCCAGAATCATAATCATACACTATTTGTTCGTTGGCCAGAGGAGAACTGGCACCCCGACTGAGCCTGGTTTCTCCCAAGGTTTTTTTCTCTATTCTGGCCCTGAAGGAGTTTTGGTTCCTTGCCACCGTCGCCTTTGGCTTTTGGCTTGCTCAGTTGGGGACACTTAAATATTCAACTATATTACTGATCTGCCCGCATTGACACTATATGATAATTGAAATGAGCTGGATGACATCACCGTTTTCTCCAGAGCGGCTGTACAGCCGAATCAAAAGCTGCTTTGAAACAATTGGCATTGTAAAAAGCGCTATATAAATAAAGGTTTGATTTGATTTGATAAATGATTTAAACTAATGTTTTGAGTTTTCTTAATTTATTGTAAATTTAGTGAGGACGAACTGGAATTATACTTTAAAGTAATACTTTAAAATTGATCAAAATATAAGACACCTCTGTGTATTTCCTAGTTAAATAAAATGTTATGAAAACTGATAACATACCATAGGACAAGCCACAAATCATAACAGATCTTGTCACACTTGAAATGGAAGTTGTGATAGTCTTTTAATAAATACTGCTATAGTATATTCCATTAAAAAAAAGAATTGTCCGTCTTGATTTCAGGGTGTCTTTAATCTGGTGCCCCATGCAGCGATGAGCAGACTGTGGTCCCAGTGGTGCAGCTACCATAGCAACAAATGTCGTTGTCATGACAGACAATGACACCATAATTGCTGCTGAAATAATTTATTCTTTTTCTTCGCTCTATTCGGATTTAATTCATTTATTGACTCAACTTGATCTCCTAATTCTGGTTTAAATTTTAATGCTCTCTCTCAAATACAGCCATACCGAAATGCACGATCATATACACACACTTTTAATATTTACATTTTCCACTTCTAACATATTTCATTCTGTCACTTTACATCATGCACCCTTCAACACTTTAATATTACACTACATTTAACAAAAACACCTCTGATTGGCTCACATGTGATCTTATAATATATTTATAACAGGCTTCCACTTTTCCAGATGTACTGTACTGAATTTTTGATGTGCTGAATCATGCCCCACTTCCAATAGGCTCATGCCCAGCATTGCAGTGACTGACAAACTGACTTATCTTCCTGAAATATTTATACTTGCATAGGTAACAGGTTCATTTGAAACAGCTACAGGAAGTGAAAAACAAAAATTCATAAAACGATTTGACTTACCGAAACAACTTCTTTGTTTCAAGATTGAAAATAACAGAATAAACCCAAACTAAATATCAAGTACCCCTTTTCTATGAAATACTGAAATTTGTGTGTGTGCTTAGTAATCATAACTATAGTAATAATGCGTATGAGTACTGATAAATACACACTGAATCTGCCGCACGGCTCCAGGTGAACCCCAATGACAGCTGTATAACAGCGCATCCACCTTTAAAATAGGATAGTAAAATCTGTGCCATGACTCTGCCTAAAATGACATCATCAAGATGGGACAAAGAGGAACACCCTCTTCTCCATCAGTATAAGGGCCTCTGCATTAAAAAGAGCAAAGCAAAATAAAAACAGATTTTTTTTGCTTTTCTTAAAAGTCTTTCAAAATTTCTTTCAATCAGAAGCACATGAAAAAAAAAAACAGAGCAGGAAATATATTATTGAATCCAATAATTTTTGTAGATTATTCAAACCATTGTGTGTAACTAAGGTTTACTGTAAAAAGACCACTGATAAATATGAAGTCTATAAGTAGGCTAGATTATATGGGTGAATCACACCTAAAACCAAGAACATGTCCAGGTCATATTTCACCTCAAAAATCAAAAGGAAAAAGAGAATACGTTAAAAAAATTTTTAATATATAAATATATTTTGCATAAAGAAAATAAAGTCTATTTTAGGACCATTTGTATTAACATTGTGACATTATTTTCATGACTATTTAGCACACTGCATCATCATAGATCAAGTACATCAAATATGTATAAATATTACAATTTAAATATGTCATTTTCCGCACAATGCATGAATGAGAATTATGGGAGATTATCTGTTATGAAAATAATGTCACAGGGCAAAAATCATCCTGAAATGCACCCTGTGCATTTTCGCTGTGCAAAATATAATTTCTCTTTGTGTATATGTTTTCTGTGAGATACAAACATAAACCAATGCAAAGAAAATGACAGGAACTCATAAATACAACAATACTTGTTTATTCAAAATGTAATGAATATTAATGAAATGATTAGGTTATTAGCAATAGTAGACTCACTACTTTCGTTTATGGTTTGTTTTAAATTATTCAGTTTCAAATAACTTCAGGACTGTTTTGTATATGCAATATTATCAACTGTAACAGAAAATGAAATTTAAAAAAATATATATAAAATAAAGGTGTCACCTTTTAATAAAAAAAAGTACAGCAATCGTAAACTTTTATGGATATTGATGCCCAATCCACGTCAACAAGTTAATCCAATGTTAACGATCAATTCTGGACATCCTTTAATTATGTAAGGCTTTTCAAGGTTCCAATTGGTCTCGCGCTGTTTTATGATTTGCTGCATGACATCAGCTGGATGAGAGGAGAGGCAGCGGCGGTTCCTCATCACTATGACACAGAGTCTGAGGATATAAAAGCCTGGGCCACTCCTTCTGCGCCCGCTGCACGGCTCCAGATAGCAGCTCACTTCAGGTTGCCGGACAGAGAGTGAGTGAGAGTGTCTGAGAGAATGGCGACGCTAGTTGAACCTGTAGATACTCCAGCACCCTTCGGAGGTGTCAGCAGCACCAGGGACACGGCATCGCCCACGGCCTCGACACATCACTTCGACGAGGGCAAATATTACCTGCTGGTAGTCATTGGGGAGCTGGTCACTGACGAGCATCTGAAGTGTGCCATTGCGGACATTGAGAAAGGTAGCTCAGCTGACAAGAATAATCAACGAAGAATGTGAAGTGCTATTTATGTCATGAATATAGCCTATTTAGATTATGTCTGGACCTGTGTATCTTCTAAGTTCAGTAGACTAACCTTGAACTCACTTTGGGGTTGAATGGGTGATTTAATGTGTGAATCTAGACACAGATTTCTGCTGACTGCAAGAAACTTTCCATGCATTATGTTATTGGATTTCTTTGTTGTGTGACTATGTAGATGGAAACCGTATCGCAGCCCCTCCCTGTTAGTAACTGGCGAGTGCACTGCATGTCTTATCAAAGCGATCGCATCGCGCCACCCAGTTTCCCAAAGATCATCAACATCAGCACCATGACTGTTTTTGCAGGGCGTGCAACTCTATCCGATTATCCAGATATGTTGTTTTTGGCCATTTGACGAACTTCAGTGTCTGACTTCTGTTGTGGTCTAGGATGATTCAGCACGCATATTTATAGTGTCGATCAATAAGGCTCATCGCTTGTTTTGCCGGGGTGGAGGGTCTTTATATGGAGCATCGATCGGCTCTGCAGTCAGAATGTGCACCATCACGTTGCATCTGCGTGGTTTTGATGTGGCGCGCCAGCTCTTTGTTTCCTAAGCTCGTGTTTTTCTTACTATATTCTTGTCCTGTTTCTCATGTTGGAATCACCCTAAATAACCATGCATAAGAGAGATTTCAGTAAATTATTTATTCAGTTTAACACTAAATTTAAAAAAATCATATTAAATTGCTAGCTGTAGGCTACTTCATAGCAAGTTTGGCGTTGTAGCCTGTGGCAAAAGCCATAACTTCTGCCCACTTGACCAGACCTAGAAACATTGTTGCTGCGCATCCTGATTTATTTCCATCCTCCTCCATTCCACTCGCTCGTTTCTAACCACCGGCTTGTAGGCGTGGCTCGGTCCGCACTGCAGTCCCTACGGAAAGTCAGAAGGGCCCCACTTTCATGCCAAAAAGGGCGTTTCAGTTAGTGATGGGACGCGCGTAACTGTCCTTTTCATCTGTACATTCAAATAACAGATTCGGCTGTTCTCTGCGTAAAGACGTAACTACGTCGTCACGTGCACCAGCATTGTTTTTAGATTAGATTTAAATTAAATTTTATTGTAATTTTACGTATCCCTGTCATCAACTCATACACAAGTCGTTTAGAATCTAATTTAGAATGATTAATTAATTATTTCCAAAATATAATTCTCGGTTCAGTGAGTCATGTTGTTGACTCAAGAACCCATTTCTGGCAGATTCAGTCCTGTTCAATAATGAATCATATTCAGACCGATTTGTTAACCGGTTTAACTGATTCATCAAGAAGATCGAAGATGGTTAGATCCCTGTGAGCGTGACGGTGTGCAAGAAAAAAAAAAGAAGAACAGAGAATTATCACTCTTTTCATCTGCTCTATCAGGAGGCATTAGCATCACTTTGATGAGGCCTCTGCTTCAAAGCTGAAAAATGTATGATTTCTAAGGTTTAGTTGTTACTGGATTCCCTTTACTGGAAGTTTCACTACTTTTTTGTGTTGTGATAAACAAAACATCATCAGGCTTGTTTTGCTCTTGTTTTGTGGAAATTGTGAGTAAATGAGGTTTGGCATCTGCTAAATTCTAACCATTCTAACCATAAATTCACCAGTAATGGCAGTATATTAGGCTACTATTCTTGCCTTGAAGGCAAATGAGTTGCGGTTGTGCATGTGCGGTAGCGGAAATATAGGGGTAATATTCTTCTGTGAACCCATGAGGGGAACAAGTATGCAATCATAAAAACAAAACATGTTTGTCATGAACAGTGTGAACAGCCTTCTTAACCTTTTACTATTCAGAGGCAGATCATTCTGAAGTAAATCTGATCTCGAGAAATGTTCTCTTCAAAACATAATCTCTGTTCTGGCTAACCACTGACCATGAAGGTTTATAGATATTTCCATACATTGATTGGGTTTTGCAGAGCCCAGCATTTAGTTAAGTGAATTTAAGCAATATTGGGCTTCAGTTCAATATGCAGGAAAGATCTGAAACCCATCTGTTTATTTGATTACTTCCCTCTTCAGATTGATCCAATGTAAAGTTAAGTATTATTTTTTGCCCAACTGAGTTTCAGATCTCTCCCTGGCATACTGCTACATAGTTCATACTCAAGGTGCTAAATAAACAAGCACTTTATATGAGGTAGTTTTTGTTGTAAACAGTAGCCTGTATTGTCAATGCGTAAAAAACTGTTCTCTTCACGATTGATAAAAAGTACAACGCATTTCATATTTTCACCCTTTTTCCTCTGACTTGCAGGAATTCGTTCATGGGACACAAATCTGATAGATTGTAACTTGGACCAGGAGCTGAAGCTTTTTGTTTCTCGACACTCTGCCAGGTTTTCAGCCGATGTGAGAGGTAGGCTGAACATGATCTGCTCACTTCATATCCTTTAGCCAGCTCGAAACTCTTATGTAGCAATTTATTATAACTTAATATTAATTATTTAAAACACTATAGTGACCCCACAGTTCAGTAGTGCTAAAGAGCAAGTATTGTGTAGAGATCCCAAAACAACAATTGCTGAAAGTTTTATTTTGTATTATAAGAAAATTAGCATGTCACAAGGTCATGAAAACAGCTTCGCTCTGGGCTGAATTTGTCATAGAAAATCTGCCTAAAAAACTGTCTATAAATATAGACAGGAAGTGTTCCAGTGATATAATTTCACTTTCCAGTTAAATCAGCTGTATCAATGATATCAACAAAAGATGTGGCAGTGGTTCAGTGCCTGCATTTATATCTGCGTTACATTTCTTCCATCTTGCTTTGCTCTGTGACTCTTCTGAACTTCCCCATGACAGCACCAATGTTACATAACCTCATGTAAAATTGACTGTGAATTTTTGTGTGAGTTCTTGATGGATTCTTTTGATGGAGATAAAAGAGGTGGGTTTAGACGGTCTGCCTGGAGCTCTGTCTGGATCAAACCCTGTCCCTGATGTCCCCTCCTCTGTCCTCCCTGACTGTCTGCCTCTGTATCTTTTGTTTTCTCTACTTTTTTCACCTCTCATGCTGAATTGCTGTAAGGGATGAAAAGCATTTATTATCATGTCTAAATGTGAGATAATTAGCTGAAAAATTAATGACAATGGTTTTGTCTGCTTTTGAATTAAAGACTGCACACAGTCGTACACAGGGGCTTCAAATGCAGTTAGATCCCAACAGTAATATAGATTTTTTTTTTCACAAAACAGCAGGAAATTATAGAAGTTTAACCATAATGGAAATATCTCTTACAGAGGGACAGCGAGTCTGCTAATGTAAGCAAATGATGAGCCGACACTGACCTTGAATGATTGAAATGTAATCTGTGTTAGCTTGAACACACACACACATAACACCATAGCTTAATAGCACAATAACTTACACTGACTTTCTCCTTGATTATATATGTTAGTAGGAAGCACTTGAGACAGTTCTGGCTTTGCTGTTAGGCAGCAAAGCACATTACTTTGCTGAAATCATCAGAATTCATTCTGGAATTCTTATTTACTCATCTGAATGACTGTCGGAAGAGGACAAAACAAGAATATATCATTGGCTACTAATCCTCCCCTTAAGGATAAACATGACACATGTAGGTGTTGGTTCATTTCCATAATCAGATTTATTGCTCACTGGGTAGCTTTATACAAAGCTTTACAGAAAATTAACAGAGGAATCTGCATTATGCCGCTTTTGGCCATTAAGCCTTTTAAATGCAAAGCCATTAGCTGTCCACCACAGACAAATACCTAGTGGATGTCTTGATAATTGCTTTATCAGCCCAGCCTCCCCCAACCTTTTACAGCAATTTCAATGTTATAACACTGTGTTGCTTTCAAAGCATTTTAAATTAATTTAGTCTTTAATAATATTCAGCACAGAGTATAAGAGAGTTGTAGGATAATTATCTGTCAAACTCTCCTACAGGGGTTTTGTAGGAGGGTAAGACAGATAAATGGGGGCAGGGAGATGGTGGGTTATTACTAGTCAGCATGGAGGAGGGTGAAATATAAATCATTGAATGTCTGAGGCCTGTGGAGAGTATACGGAGACTTGAGACTCAAATACACACATATACATTTATTTAGCAGATGCTTTAATCTAAGGCAACACATAAATGAGGAACATAATAAACACATGGTTATTCACATTTATTCACATAAAAAAGAAAATATATCTATATTAGATTAACTCCTTTATACAAAATACCAACCAAATGCCTTTGAAATACGTGGAAACCCTGCCAGAATCACTAACAGAAGATGAATCACAGTGTGAAACTCGGAATAGAGATTACTGTAAAAAAAGATGAGGGAGCACATGAAAGACATGAATTATGAGAGAGGCAATATTGCGTCTGTGAGGCTCAGAAGATAGATGAAGTGTGGAGGATCTCTTTGCTTCTGAGATACTTCAGGACCTTTAGAGGATGAGCATATGGTACCTGGCACTTTGACTTTTTCGAGACGGGAGCTTAAAAATGTGCCTGGAGGTTTAATATTAGATTCCCTATCATAGTCTGGCAGATTCGCATCAGACAGTGCAGTAATCAATAGTAACGAATTTACTCGCCCTTGTGTTGTTCCAGAGATGTATAACTTTCTTTCTTTTGTGGAAAAGAAATGTAAAAATAAAATGTATTGAATATCCAATTCATGACGGCTGATATTGTTGTCCTGGGCGTGTTCACAAATGATAGATTTTTGTACAGTTACATAATATGAAACTCTTTGTTTGATTAATTTTGCTTCTTTATAGTTTGCTTCTATTTTACATTTGAGGCCTTTGGCAAATGCTTTTATTCCGATTGACTTACAAAAGTACTTCAGGTTTTGCATATGAACCTGCCATGGTTAACAGACAGTAAGCATACATTTTTAAATGTGCTGTGAGTAGAAGAACACTAACTGTAATACAAGTACAGTACAAATAAAGGCAAATATAATTTTTATGTCATGATTAGAATATTCTTGTAATACATCTTTAAACTGAGCCTGAAATTAGGTCTAATATGCTTTTCTTTGATGTAGGGGCTAGAAGGTGATTAATAATATTAATATCTCATGAAGCTTTTTGTGCAACGTGCCATTTTGCCATTTTTGTTGTTCAGACTTTGGGGCTGAATGTTTTAAGATAAACGGTAGGCTATTTGTTTGAAAGGGCTCTTCTGTGCCTTTTCCCCATTTTGGCATTGAAAGGACAGGACAGAGTTGGAAAGAGACAACGTGAGGGAGAAAGTCAGGTTCATGGCATTGTATTTGTATGGATGCTTGCTTTGTTTGTGCGTTGTGGTGACTGTCATTAGATGAGGCTGCCTGCCCAAAGGGTGTTCAGTCTGTATTAGTATCAGAGACAGTGTGAGTTGAGATCAGGACAAGAGGGGTGAGGATGGGGTTGGGTGAGTGTGGCAGCACAAAGCTGTGTAAGTTAAACAATACTGCAGCTGACACATCTGCACCCAGAATCAAACTGGAATGGAAATAGCCCAGCTTCTTGGTGACAATCAAATATGCGTGCTTTAGCTTGCAAGGAGTTGTAAGTTTGTAGTTATGTTAGATATCTACAACATAATATGTTTTTTTTAAAGGTGCTGTTTACACGCAATTTCAGACGTTTTGCTGACTTCTTTGCATTTTTCTCATTTCAACTCTCTCTCTCTCTCTCTCTCAAAAAAAAAAATTGCTGTGGTAAAAAAGGGTGGTATGCCCCCGATGTCACAGAGACATATTTGATTTTTCATGACACTTTTCAGTGATATCTGTAAGGTGGTGGAGACATTTTATGTGTGATATTTCCAAAAAAATGCTTACAACACATTTACCATCCATTTGACATTGAATGAAAGGGATAGTTGACCCAAAAATAAAAACTCACTCATTTACACACCCTTGCTGTTCTGAACTTGTATGGACTGTATGGACAGAACAAAAAAAGATTTTTTTAAAAGAATGTTTCAATTGTTTTAGCCCATACAATGAAAGTCGATGGGGTCAAAAAAAAAGAAAAAAAGAGGAAAACATTTCAATGTCACATTTGGAAAATTAATGTTTGTTTGTTTGTTTTTTAACACTATGCCAGCTTGTGTGGTTATTTACATATAAAACAATATCAGGTTTTTACAATTTATTTTTTGCTTTATTTTTGGACAAAGTTAAAGGTTTCTCACAGGGTTAAAACCAGCACAGTCTAATAAAACGTGTTTCAATGATAAAGAGTTTTGACAGAAAGAACATGTTGGTGGATCTTCTCCTAGTATTAAAAACAGGTATGGTGAGGAATTCATCATAAAAGCCCCATTTTACTCACCCATGTGGATAATAGTCGATGGCAGCAGTTACATTTTCCAAGGGCAGAGGAAAACTGCTATTGACCGTAGTATAATTTGTCCGAACTTTAGTTCGCACCACTGATTCTAATCACATTTTTTGTCTTCATCTCTTTGGAGTTCCTGACAGCAGCTGTTTTTGTCACAAAATGGTCTTCCCCCGGTGTGAGGCTGACCCTGTAATGATGCCGCTTTTCTGCTTGCGTGAGTCGGGGTGTGTGCTGGGTAGCAGGAATAGCATTCATGTCAGGTTACTTCCACAACAACTGGGTTAACGGACCTGCCCAGATTTAGAGGAACAAGGAGAAAAGAAATGAGGTTAGAAGAGAATCCAATACACATTACCAATACGCAGATGCCTATGCGCTGAAGAATATCTGCAACTAAACTAGAGCAGAGAGTACTGCTGTGAGATGACTGCAACACCTCAGAACACACCTGTAGAGAAGAAATTAAGTCTACATCAAGACTCCCCTTGCTATGCAGATGTCGATTTCAGCTAAATCAGATGCATTCTATTGAATTCATTCCATTCTCCCATCCTCCCACTCATCTTGATAAAGCATGTTCTCCCAAAGGAACACCCACTTCCATTGCTAATGATCAAAGAGAGAGTGGCCCATATTGGTATCTGTGGACATTAGTCTCAGACATGCTGTATACCTTCTTAAAAATTGTGTTTTCTAGAGGGCAGATGCACTTAAATTGAATAAGAAACACATTTAACACTAATTAATCACTACCCAATGTCAATGATCATTGCCCTAGTTGATCTACATTATTTATCTGAAATAGTATTAAATTTATGGACTATTGAGAGCTGAAGTCAGTCTATGTAATGCTAGTTATGTCTTAAAAAGGTTACAGAAATGTTTTGTGGAGAGCAGTAGAAAAAGCAAAAAATATAGAGGAAATAATAGAAGAAGAAACAGATATGGGATACACAGTGAATATGTTTAGATGAGGAGATATGGAACAAATTCAGAGCGTTAATGATAACTCAGCAGGTGGGAAACACACTGTAATTACCTACACCGCATGAGAGAGCCACCTGGATTTATGCACACACACATACAGACAGACACACACAAACTACATATGTCCTAAGGCGAACAATCTTTGAGACCCACACACAGCCTGTAAATATACAAGTTGATGAGAGAAATACAATAAAGATCTTTTATAGGCCTGTCTGAAGTTTAGGGTCACATTCACTAATTATTTCATACATTTGTGCTTTTTTTACAACTCAGAAAAGGTTGTCATGCAAAGTTTCTAAATGCACATACAGTAGTGGCCAAAAGATGTCCAGCCTAAGATGATTAAAAATTTAGGACCCTCTGGCCTTAACTACTTTGTACTAACATTTAAATTAATAATTTGATACAATGCATTTATTGTGTACATACATGTTTTTACATTGTACTTACATTTTTAAAAATACCTGCATGTAATTACATCTGTAATTAGTTTCTGTAATTACATTTATAATTACACTGTTGACACTTCCCTTACACCTAACCCTGCCCTTAAACTTACCCATACCACCACACCTGTCCCTAACTTTACCCGTATCCCACCTCAATATCACCAAAAGTGTTTTGCAATACAATATGAACACAATAAGTACATTGTACATGTAAGTACATAGTAGTTAAGGCCACCTAATATAAAGTGGGACCAAAATGTGTTAATGATTTTGTAAGCATATTGCGTAGTTCTGCTTGGAGTCAATTGTTGTATTTGTGATAATGCAATGTCAATGAAAAATCTAGTATTCCACTAGTATTCCATCTTCATTTTGATGGTTTAATCCAACTTGATCATTAAAAACAAATATCCCCGCCGGACATCACATTTGGCCACTACTGCAATCTGGATTATTCTAAATATATAAAGGGAGCATGTGCCTGTAGTTAGTAATTTGTATAATACAGGGCCAAATCTAGGACAGTGATTTTTGAAAGTTTAGGGCAAACTTATTCATGAATTATGATTTCTATGTGAGAATCTTTGCACGCAGATTGTATGCACACATATGTGTGTATGCACTTTAGTGAATGAGATGAGACCCAACCCAGCAAGCAATTTTGCATTTAAAAGACATCTAATAGCCGTCCAAACACAGCCCTGACATCTAGGCTAAAACAAGGCAAAATTTGGGCTGTCAGTGAAAATTTTATAGACATCTAACCATAGCCCAAGAATAGACTAGTCAATCAATTTCAAAGAAATGAAACCAAATACCTTGTAATCACTGGTGACTTTGCTTACATGATGGCATATCATACATCTTTCAAGTTATTTTGGGTAGAAGTGGGTTACTCATAGCTGGACTATATCGGGTAAATTGTGTGTGCCCTCATGTGTTTTAGATTTAGACCTTGACATTTTTGGTAGCTAATTAACTATTTTTTTTTGGGGGGGGGGGATTATGAGACTATGAGCAACAGTTGCTGCATGAGTGATGAAGATGATGTTACAGAAGGGGCTCATAGACCTCTGCAGTAATAGCAAGCACTCTACTACTGACAGTGACAGAGCTAACTGTTTCCTGCAATCTTACAGCGTCACCGCTTCTGGACAGCTTGATGAATTTATAATAGGATTGATTCACCCATAGAGAGACTGGAAAATTCTCACTTGAATTTATAATGAGCCATTAGGACAGGGGATGGGAAAAATTAAGATATTGAACATGTTGTATGTTGTACTGGAGTCCTGGTCTTGAGAAGCTATTTTCGGCAAAAACAATCTTTAACATATATATGCAAAATTGAATTCAGTATAGCACATACTAAAGCATTTTCAAGATCCCCATGTGCATTGTGTGTACATCACAGTGAGCATTAATAACATGTCATTTTATTTTCAGGACAAAAGATTCTGCACCACAAAAGTAATGTGTTGGAGACAGTAGTGCTCATCAACCCTTCAGATGAAGCTGTTAGCACTGAGGTAAACACCCTCTCTCTGTCTCACTATATTTCTATAAAAATATCTATGTCTTTTTAAAACTGTTTTATGTGTCTGGTTCACATTTAAACAAATACCTTATTAGGGATAAGAATAAACACAGAGCTAGTATCCCCCAGGTCAGGGCAAGAACATCATGGTTATACTGTTGGCAATAGTATCAACTGAAAAGTCGGTGACTCATCTAATATTACAAAAAATAATGATATATTTTTGACACTACAAAGATAATCTCTGTTAAATATTTGAATTCACTAAAATGCCAAGACATCAAATAGGTCTGTATAGGTCAAATAGGTGTGTCGCAGTTGCAGGCAAACTCATAAATGCACAACACGGTCATACACACAAAGCTTTGCTTGCACACTGTGACTGCAGTTTGACTCTGCATTAATAATATGGTAGAGCACTGCAGGTCTGACCCTGGCAGACTGCCCAGAACAGTCAATGGCAGCAAAATGGAAAATGGCCTGGACAGAGAACAAGAAAGAGAGAGGAAAAGAAATAAAAAGCCAAAAGCCAAAGTAATACAATTTGTATTTGTTGAAATGAATGACATTTTTTCAGTTAAAGTCACACAAAACTGAAAAAAAAGTTTAGATGAGCTTATAGCAACAAGTTTACTTCTGTTAGGTGGGTTCTTTATGGCATGATATGACATTTTACAGTGCAAAATCTCACTTGATTAAGGTAACCATTTTTGCAGATATGGCATTTAAATAATTAAGGGAAATCTTCACATGCTATGTTGTTTTTGTTGCATCAAATGCAAGCCATGATCAATCCAAACCAATTCCATGTTTAATTATTATAATATTTTATATACTTTGTTTATACCTAGGTACGTCTGATGGTCTCAGACACAGCCCATCATAAGCTGCTTGTCCTAGCAGGACAGAGTTTTGAAAATACAGGCGAGCTGATTCTCCAATCAGGCTCCTTTTCTCTCTCCAATTTCATTGACATTTTTACAGATCAAGAGGTGAGTGATTGTTAGCTTTTTGCTTCGGTTTACTATATTTACCCGTTTTGTGACTGCATTTGAGAAAAGAATCTCAAACAGTCAACAAATGCTAAAATTCAGAATGCATATTACAATTCAACATTAAATTCAAGGAAGCTGTCTTATTTAGTGAAATGTTTCAATTAATTTTACTCACAGATTGGAGAACTTCTAAGCACCATACATCCAGCCAACAAAGCCAGTTTAACCCTTTTCTGTCCTGAGCATGGCGACTGGAAAAATTCGAACCTGGACAAACACAACTTACAGGATTTCATCCATATGAAACTAAACTCCGCAACCATCCTTCCAGAAATGGAAGGTCTTTCTGAATTCACAGAATACCTGTCAGAATCTGTGGAAATCCCATCGCCGTTCGACATGCTGGAACCCCCGACCTCAGGAGGGTTCCTAAAATTATCCAAACCATGCTGCTATATTTTCCCTGGTGGACGAGGTGATTCAGCACTGTTTGCGGTTAACGGCTTTAACATGCTGATTAATGGTGGATCTGATAGAAAGTCATGTTTTTGGAAGCTGGTACGCCATCTGGACAGAGTGGATTCTGTTCTCCTCACACACATTGGAGATGATAACCTCCCTGGTATCAATAGCATGTTGCAGCGTAAAATAGCGGAACTCGAGGAGGAGCAGTCACAGGGATCCACAGCTAACAGTGACTGGACAAAGAATATGATCTCACCTGATATTGGTGTTATATTTGTCAACATGCCCCAGAACCTGGAAAACCTTGACACCAACTACAAGATTAGAAGAAATGCTGAGGAGGCATCTCTCACACTGCAGTACCTAAACAAGCTGTCTTTAAAACCTGAACCTCTGCATAGGAATATTGGGAATGCAGTAGAACCAATTATACTTTTCCAGAAAATGGGGGTTGGAAAGCTTGAAATGTATGTTCTTAACCCTGCTAAGAACAGCAAGGAGTTGCAATACTTCCTGAAAGAATGGACTGGTAGTGATAAAGACAAAGCCCCTGTCTTGTTGCCGAATGGAAAAGAATCAGAGCTCCCAATCTCATATTTGTCTTCCATCTCATCACTGATTGTGTGGCATCCTGCTAACCCATCCGAAAAAATCATCCGTGTTCTGTTTCCAGGCAATTCCACTCAGAATAATATTCTCGAAGGCCTAGAGAAACTTAAACACTTAGACTTCCTCAAACATCCTGTGATCACACAAAAAGAGCTTAATTCAGACTTAGCCCCTACACTGAAACAAGCAAAGATGAAACATAAGACAGACAGTAAAGAGAGCCTAAAGTCCACATCAAAACCATCCCCAAGCAAAAATCTCCACAAAGAGTCCAAAGAAGAAGCCCCTGAAAAACTAAAAATCCTTAGTAAAACTGACTCTGTGGAAACTCAGGAGCCAACACAAAAAATAGAGAAGAAAGAAAAAGCACTTGTGAAAAAAGTGAAAGCAGGAGACAAGGACATTAAAGGCAAGATTGAGCAAACACCCAAAATTGACACTCCAGAGAAAAAGAAAGCTGACATTAAACCAAAAACAATAAAGAAAGAAACAAAGAAATCAGTGGAAAAGAGTGAAGCTGATAAAATTGCTGAAAAACCCACACCCAAGAAAGAAGAAAAGGCCAAAAAAGAAGAGAAAGTGAAGAAAGAAGAGGTGAAGAAGGAAATTAAAAGACGAGACATTAGGAAAGATTCCCTATTAAAGGAAAGCAGAAAGGACGAAAAGAAAGAAATGCAGAAAGATGAAAAAGAACCTAAGAAAGATTTGAGGAAAGCTGGTAGCTTGAAAAAGAATGCCCCTATCACACCAGAGTTGAAAAAACCTGCACCTAAACCAAAGGTTGCAGCAAGAGGAAAGGCTCCTGGTAGTCCAGCAAAATCCAAAGAGAAGGCTAAGGCTAAGCCCACAAAAAAAGATGTGGGAGAATTAGTGGCAGCACCTTCTGTCTCAGGTGCTACTGTTGAAGAACCTGCCATTGAAGCCAGTGTAACAGATGTTCTTGAGGCAGAGAGATCATTGATGTCTTCTCCAGAGGACCTCACTAAAGACTTTGAGGCTCTGAAAGCAGAGGAGATTGTTGAAGATAACGAAATCCTATCTCAGACCAAAATAGACAATTCTGATCAAGGAGAGATGATCAAGCATGAAGAAATAATTCCTTGCAAAGAGTCTCCAGAAGCAGCAGAGTCATTGGATGAAGGAATAGCAACCACAGAAGCTGAGGAGGAATATGGTGGCACTCAAAAAAGCAATGGTACCAGTGAAAAATTCGAAGATGAGGGAACAGGGTTGGAAGAGTCATCTGAGATAGGGGACTATGAAGAAAAGGGAGATACAGAGGAAGTGGATGAGCAGGACAGAGCAATATCTACATTAAAAGATGATGGAGAGCAAGGAGAGCAGGAAAAAAAGGAAGGATCAGATTATGGTGCAGAAGAACCACAATGTAGAAATGACAAAGAAATTGAGTTGCAGAGTTTTGATGTAACCACACCACCAAGGCTCTCTGCACCTGTATCTCCTGCTGTTTCTATTCATGATGAAACCCTACCAGCAGGTTCAGAAAGTGAGGTTGCCTCTGATGAAGAAAATCGAGATGAGCCTCCAGAAGAATACACAATATCTGGACACACTCAGTCTACAATTGAGATCTCTAGTGTTCCAACACCTATGGATGAAATGTCAACTCCAAGAGATGTATTGAGTGACGAGACAACTAATGATGAAAGTGACTCTCCCTCCCAAGATTTTGTCAGGTACGGTATGGCTACAGATTATGAACGAAAGAAACTCTCACCTCTCCAAGATCTTCCTGAATTAGATCACTCTAAGAGCGATGCCACTGAGGGGCATGACTATCATGCATCAGCTTCCACCATTTCACCTCCATCTTCACTGGAGGAAGACAAATCTGCCAAGGAATATTTAACTAAAGACTCATTCTCTTTTGATTCAAACAGGTTCACTGCTACCACTACAACTTTGCCTTTTGTCAGGTCACCTTCTGGTGACCAAAACATGAACATTGACCATGTTCATACAGGTGTATCTTCACCGATTGAACTGGGAACCACACTAACAGGGATGTCAAAAGGAATGGAATCATACAGTCCAGATGAGAAAACCTTAGAGGGCCCTTTATCTCCCCAGTCCTCAGGTCACACACCTTACTACCAATCCCCAGTGGAGGAGAAAGCTGGCACTGTACCATCTGAGAAAACATCTGAGCCCCAGGGTCCTATTATTGTTGACATCACAAGTGACAAGGAATACTCTCCCAGAGAGGCTAGTCCTATTGATGAAGCAGTGCCTTTGTCACAAATGGAAAAAAAGCAATCACCAAGTTACGAAGCAAGTGTATCAACCAGTTTTGAGCTTGATCACAAGACCCAAAGCCAGACTGGTAATAATGATAAAAAGTTGGCAATGGATGACAGTTCTTCAATTACATCTGCTACATCATTGCCGCCGGCTAGAGTAGAGAGCCTGTCTGATACAAATCCTTTCACAACATTTAAAGAGGACAGAAAAATGTCCATATCTGAGGGGACCACATCTGATAAGTCTGGCACACCGGTTGATGAGGTTGTTGCAGAGGACACATTTTCTCACATTGCCTCTGCCTCAACAGCGTCACTCGCAACAAGTTCTTTACCAGAACCTACAACAGATGAGGTCTCCCCATCACTTCATGCTGAAGTGGGCTCCCCTCATTCCACAGAAGTGGATGACTCTCTCTCTGTCTCTGTTGTTAAGACTCCAACCACAATGCAAGAAGCAGAATTCTCCCCATCTAAGGACAGTCCCCGGCCTATGTCAATCTCCCCTGATGTTTCTCCAAAAACAGCCAAATTGAGAATGCCACAACAGGAAACAAAATCCTCTGAGCAGTCTTTGTCAGCTGAGTGTGGACAAGAATCCCCAGAACACTCATTTGCACTGAATTTTAGCAAGCAGTCACCAGATTATCCATCTGTAGGAGGAATGCAGCGTACAGCCACTGAAAATGGTCCGACAGAAGTTGATTACAGCCCCTCGGATGGAGCTGGTCTCATGGGAGAACAGCACAGACCTGGGGAAGCTGGGGAGAAGGTAATGCTTTTCAAAGAGTCTGATAGTACCCAGGTTGCTTCTGCTTCCCCATCAGATGCCTCTCAGTCCACCCCATCAGTTACAACACCCTGCCAAATTGGGGAGCCAAGAGAAGTTTCCCCAAATGCTGGTTGTTTCTCAGAGTCTGTTACTCCAAAACAGTCACCCCACAATCAGTCCCCTTTATCTCCTGACTCTTCTTTTGTTCTAGACAGACCAAGTACTTTGCATGAAGGTGCACATAAAGATAAACCTAGTCCCAGCCCATTTTATGAAGAGATTTGTATAGATAAAACAGAGGACACACAAAATCTGGATAAGACTCCTCCGAAGGCCCAGTCACCCACATCTCCGACGGTGTCATCTTGTTTTTCTCAGAAGACAGAAGAGCTTAAACTTGGCTTAGGGATGAATCCCTTCACAGATTTGAAATCCCCCACTAGCCCCAAAATGTCATCTCCAGCCCAACTTTCTCCTTCTTCCAATCAAACAGATACACAAGAGAAGTTTTCCAGCAGCTCCACATCATATTCCTACAGCTGTCAATATGGAGAATCTACTAAAATTTGTGATGGTGGGTCCATAGGGCCAGATACATCTAAAACAATCCTTTCTCAGTCACAAGCAGATGTGGACTTGTGTTTAGTGACCTCCTGTGAATACAGACATCCAAAAACAGAGCTTTCTCCATCCTTTATAAACCCTAGTCCTCTTGAGTACTTCATGAATGAGGAACATCCTCTGGAGGAGGAAAAGCCACTTGCTAAGTCTGGAGGAGGACCACCACCACCTGGAGGGAAACAGCAGAACAAGCAGTGTGAAGAAACTCCACCAACCTCTGTAAGTGAATCAGCACCCTCTCAGACAGACTCTGATGTTCCTCCTGGCACAGAGGAGTGCCCATCAATAACTGCAGATGCAAATATTGACTCTGAGGATGACTCAGAAACACTACCAACAGATAGGACTATTACTTATCGTCGTGCAGACCCACCTCCAGTCACTCCCAGAGACCCTGCTCCTGCTCCTCCACATCCTGATGCCTGCATGGTGGATCCTGAGGTCCTTAAGGCTCAGGAGGCATCCCTAAAAGATGAAAGAGGGAAGCCAAAAAAGAACATCAGCAGCAAGACCAAGTCATCTGCAACAAAGAGCTTGTCAAAAACAAGTGCCATCAAAGAGTCGAAAGTATCTTCTCCAAAAAAGGCTACAGAAGATAAAGATGCCAAAAATGCTACTAATACCTCTGCATCAAGGGGAGTGAAAAGCAGCACTTCAGGTAACTGTAGTTTCATACTAGATTTTTCATGCTTTCAAAAATGACACCTTACATAATACACAGTTATATGTCTATAGTCTACTGGGTTTTTTTAAAGCGTTGTTTATCTTTGCTTTTAATGTCAGAGATTTACTGTATATGTTTATAATTTATATGTTTTTATTGTTGTTAAGGAAGCACCAAGTCCAGCAGTGGAACGTCAGTACCTAACTGTCCTCCAATGTATATGGACCTAGTTTACATACCAAATCACTGCAATGCCAAGAATGTGGATGCTGAGTTCTTTAAACGGATCCGGTCCTCCTACTTTGTAGTCAGTGGCAATGATCCAACAGCACAGGAGCCCAGTAAGGCAGTTCTGGATGCTCTCTTGGAAGGAAAGAGCCAATGGGGAAATAATATGCAGGTACTTTTATTCTTCCAATGGTCTGATTCATAATTGAATGAATACTCTCCTTGAAATTAATGTTGCATATGATATTGGTATGGATATTTTTACCCCTCTAGGTCACACTAATTCCAACCCATGATACAGAAGTTATGAGGGAGTGGTACCAGGAAACCCATGAGAAGCAGCAAGACTTAAACATCATGGTTTTGGCAAGCAGCAGCACTGTGGTCATGCAAGATGAGTCTTTCCCTGCATGTAAGATTGAGCTGTGAAATTCATGATCAAGATTTGGTAAAAGTTGGATGTTGGAGAGCAAACAATTGGAAAACTTACTACACACATTCACAAAAGCAAATGTTTAGGATCTCTTTCCATATACTCAAATGAGGAACCAGCAAAAATGTTTCTCAGTAGAATTATCTAGTACTTTTTAAGGTCTCAGGTTGTGAAAATATTTGGTAAGGCATTGTTGTCCACACAAAGAGCAGTTTTTGCTATGTATCAGACCTCTTCAAACACACACAAACACCCTGCAGAAGCTACTTAGAGCAAACTGAACAACTGACTAAATACATACAGTAGTTGTTGGATGAACACTGTACTGAGCATCTCCAAGAAAACTGACAAAACACTACAAATTTACTCATTTAAAAGCAGATTATAAATGGATCAATGGATCGCTGAAAAAGAACTCCATAAATTATGTTTACACCAAAGGTTGAGGGATTGTTTAAATGCCTTAGAAAGTTAAACTGAATGTACAACAAACATGATGCACTTAATGAGGACAATTAAATGGTATGTATGATCCACAATTACATATATATCATTGGATGCAAAAGCTACATTTAACATCATATTCCAGCCGCACTGAGTTGCATAAAATATGAATGTGAAGCTTGCTACCTTTGTGATTAAATGCAAAATAGAATAAAGGTCTAACCAATTTAAAAGACTCCCTGAGAAAAAAATGCCTGAGAAAACATGAACTAAAAAAAACATATGACTACCATAAGTCGTATGTAAAAACCTTAACGTTATAACTTATAAATAATACATCTCATACCTCTTCCTCCTGGACAAAGAATTAGTTAATTATATTGTCACCATTGTAATAGATATGAATTTTTACAGGTAGGAGATATTTCTTTAAAATTGCCCATCATTAGTTTGAAATCACATCAATTTCACACCACCCTTTTTTTTTAATAGGGTAAAATATTAAATGTTTGAACTCCAAAAACTGTTACTCATCAATTTGTACTGCTTATTATTTGCACACTTTATTTATGTTAATGCTTTTATCCTATTAATAGAGTTGCAATATTTATTTGCCTTATTTAATGTTTAAATAATTTATAACTTTGAAATTTACTTTTTGGGCATTCCTATGAAGTTAATCATAAAAGGAGATCTCTAACATGCGAAACTCTTGTCGATTCAGAGTTGTGTCAAAGTTCAATAACTGTTTTTGTTTTTCTTTGATAACTATTGTTTTCTTCTCTAACTCCAGATGGAGTTGATTATCCTTTTAACGGAACATTTCACTCAATGTTGAGAGCTCTTCTGTATGCACTGTTCATCCAAATCTTATCCATCTACAATTTTTATTTTCTTAGCTTGTCAATGTTGCCAAGAAGAGCCATCAAGATTGTGGTACATTGAGAGTTGAGAAACTGAAAACTTTCCTTTCCTTAGGAATCTTTTATAAAATTGCACTGTACTATAATTATAAATAGCTTAGTGACCGAGTGAGTGGTCGGATGATATGTGCATGTGTAATGTATTATCCTTGACATTTCTCTGTGCTTTCTTTACTAAGAGGGGAAACTCACTCTTTACTGCCAACAATCACTGCAAGGATATGACTGAAATAATTCATGATTGGAAAATCATGAACTTGGATCAGGTTTGTTGTATCTAAATGTCACTTTTAATCAATAACCATACAGTCATGGAAGTTTTAACATCTCACTGAAGATTGTCAATGAGATTTAAATTCCAGTCATCAATTACTATGACGCTTCCACAGACTTTACAGTTTCTACCAGTATTTCAATTGCGTGATGTCTACATGACGATACAGGATTATACCACAGGTTGTTAATATGTCAAAGCTATAACTGCTTGAAACATTTTATCACAACATTTAGAGCCAACAACACGTCAATGAAAATTACCAGGGAACTTGGTGCCAATGTGGCCCAACCCTTTTCAGCAGATCAAGATAACAACAAACTTGATATGACGATGATCTCAAACCTCACGGTTCAAAACTGGACACTTCTTAATTCCATACTAACAGCAGCAATGGTCAACATACTCTTCTAGCCACATGCTTCAGCAAGATACATTGTTATTTATCCGCAAGACACCTACAAGAGTAAATACAACACAACACAACACATCCAGTCTATCACTCCCCTCTTTCCTCTGACCCACTGTAACACTTCACTTCCTCTCAAAACTTCACAATCCCTCTGGTTTTCCTCGCTGACCTTCGGGTGCTAGTAAGAATATGTCTGCAGTTGTGTATGAAATATATATATATATATCTTGTGAACTTGCATCTTTCCTTTTTTCATTCCTAATCCCATATCTAGAGGATAGTCTCAAGTGAAAGTATTACCTTGTGCTTTTTCCTGATGTTTGTGTGCGATATATGTTCTCAACTATGGGGTGTTTGATGTAAAGGGAATTACAGTTAAAAAGAAGGTAAATCAGGCCACAATAAATCATTTCGTGGAAAATGTTTTGTGTTTTTATTTTTTGAGTATGCTAGTTCACTTATTCCACATAATGTGGTTATGTTGTTGGCAGGGGAATTGTGTTCTTGTGCTTGCTCAAAGGCATTTCTGAGAGTTTAATTGGCTACAAAACAGGCCTAAGCCTCAGGAATCATATGTCTGATTCTGGTTAGAGATCTGGCTCCGGCCAAATTTACACAAATTCAACAGGATTTAGGCCAAAAAAGTAATTTGTGCATTCAAAGTTTTGGCCTCATAAAGACAAAGTTACATTGAGCATAACTTTAAATTGAACTTTTATTTTAAATAAAGGAGTGCAATATTCTACATGCCTTTATAAAACAACAAAAAACATATTAAAATGTACTCTTGAAAATAAGCTGTTATGGTAAATCAAGACTGGTTTGCATTAATATCTATTTGATTGTGGGAAGACAGACTGGTCACTACCCTGGCAGTCTACCATGCCATCACTGCCCTTGTGTCACAAAGGACATTAACTAATGATGACTTGGGCACTGCAGGCATTTTTCAAACCCAGACAGAACCGTAGCGTTAAATCAAAATGGAAATGTCTAGCGGCAAAAGTACCAGAGAAATATCATTGGCTGAAGTTCAATGTGAGAAGTCTGGGTCACAGCATGCTATTACTTTTATGTGCTGATGTCAGCAGATCAATGCAGGTCAGAGGAGTCATGCAACCTAAAGTGACTTTAGATCAACTCTGTTTGCTTTGATGTGAACGGAGTAAAGGAAGTATAAATATTTTAAATATTTCTATTGTTTTTACTGATTTTTTTTTCAATTATGCACATTGAGTTTTGAAAACTGATGCACTTTTTTCAACATGCAGCTTGAAAGCAGTTATTATCTCTCCCAAAGTGCACTAAAACCACATAAACACTTCATACATCATGTAGCAAACATTCTCACCAATAACGGTCACAAATAACAAAATTACTTTAATGCACTGAATCCTATTAACATAACTGGATAATTTAATTATCTTTGATTTTTCAAGCACTGTAGTATGTCAGTGTAAATCACAAATTATCCATTTTAGTATCTTTTAATTAAAAAAACATTGATAGAAGATAGAAGGAAGCAGAAAAACTGTTTAACATATAAAAGTGAGCAAAAAGGGCTGATTGACAGTGAGTGAGGAAAGATATCATGAGTTAAAATATATGGTCAAAGATATGGTCACTGAATGCATTTTGTAACAAGGCAAATAATAAATTATTCATCATTTAATTAATTAAAGGGTTCTCAAAATGTGAAGTAGGTATTGAGAAATTAAAATGGCAATATTATCAGTTTACAACAACTCTTTACCATGCATATTTGCCAAACAACAAATGAGATACACTGGGTAATGCTAAAGAAATGACTACATATAAACCTGTAATTTGGCCATGTACACTGTGCTCTTGTTCAAAACAAAACATACAGGGTCACAAGAATGAACAAGAAATACACTGGTAAAGCTGCAAAGCTATTTGTTTTGAATGTATTGTCATTTCTCCAATATAAGTGAACACAAGTACACATAATCTATGGCAGGAAAAATCACTGAATTTACTTTATTAGCCATGTTACGCTGCTCACAGCATCATGTGAACACCTCCATCTTGGATCTCATCAATAATCCAGCACACTTGAGAGTCAGCCTCCAATTGGGCAAAAGACAGTCTCAGCTGAATGGGGTGAGGTACTGTTGCTAAGGAAACGAACAGCAGAGTCCCACCAGGACCACAGAAGGAGTCTAAGTATAATACAATTGTTTGTTCTGTTACTGCCTTTAACATGTTACATATACCACACACACATTTTAAAAATTAGTACATAGGTTTCTATAATTTTATATAAAGCTCATTAAAAATATTACAAAATACTGACCCTAAATAAAATGTCCTCAAATGCAGATTTAGCTCTCTTCTGGGGACAAAACTGTTCCTAAAGTATAGATACACACTAACATGTATTTGCAGACCTGACAATCCTGTACAGTCATCAATCACAATTGATGACAACTCTCTCTTTCTCTCTCCCACAGCTATTAATAATGACCTTTCAATGTAGAGAAAAGAAGCTGGGAAATTATCCAGCTGTTAATTGATTATCTACTGCTGTGTGGTTAGAACAGATGAGCAAGGGAAGCAAAGGCACACATTTAGCTGTTTTTTTCCTCCACTATTAGCTCCTCTTTTTTAAATAATAGCCTACATTACAGCATCACTACAGACAGAAAGACTATGTAAGTGTATCTAGGGAATCTGTATGTCTCTGTCTTAAAACAATGGCTTATCACAACCTCCAACTTGCAGTGCTCATATAAAACAACCATTGAAACATCTTCAATCAGGGATAGTCAAAATAGGCTATTTGTTTTAACTTGCAATTTAACTAAATAATAAATCAGTCTAAACTCTGCTGAAGAATGTTTAAACCAGCCTACAATACTAGTTTTAGCCAGTCTCACAGCCTAGTGTAGCAGGTTGGGTGGTTTTAGAGGTGAACTTTTCAGGGAGACCTGCTTGAACCTGACATGCTAGGCTGTTCTTAGCAGGGAAGACAGTATATTATTTTTGTTAATCAATGAATAATTTGTTTGTTTTCGCCAAACTTGCTATTGTCTTAGTTTATTTAATTTGAAAAAAAAAAAGGAGTTCTGTATTCCTCCATTTAAATCTAATAATTGTCCCAATGGAGTGTTTAGTCTGTGGTCAACAGCGCCATCTGCTGACTCAAACTATTGAATATAAGGGGTAAAAATGGCTTGCAGCTAGCTGTATATTTAGCGTGTACCAGCAAATATATTCCTAAGCGATTTTTAACCAATGATTTTTGCAATATTTGAATATCTGAATTAATATTTGAATGACCTTTTTATGAGAAATAATGTAATACTCACATTGTAAACATACCGGTTAACAGGAGAACGCCACATTGGAATGTTCCATTCAACGGGGGTGTCCGGTTTAATAATTTTTAGTAAAAGTCTTTTTTAATTATTTGTATCGCTAATAATAGATCATGTTCTTGATGTACTTTAAATATTTTATTCTAATATGTGTTGTTCAACGAATAAATCTAAATGATTTTACCTGCTGAAATATTCATTCGCATAGAAAGTGCACTAATGTGACTGCTCGTGAGTTCAGGCAGACATGGCGTTGCGAAGACTGAACGCCTGTGCTCGTGCTTTACTGACCGATGCGTCCAGAGCAGCAGCAGGAGCCCTACAGTCAGACTGTTTAAAATGTCGACATGGAGGTATTATGCGTATAACGCTGTATTTATTCTATCTTTAGACAATGAACTGTGAACATACCATAGAAATTGGCGCTAAAAGTCAAGGCCAATGTCATTAAGGAGTAGCTATTCGAGTTTACACACAGACACCGCAGTGTAGAGAATATATATTTACGTGATTGTTAATACAACACTGTTGTCTCCGCATTGAATAATTTGTCACTGTTCCCCCCCCCCCCTTTTCATGTTCACCTGGACTGACGTTTTTATATTGACATTTTTCTGTCCCGTGTTGAATCTATGTTGGGGAAAAAAACCCAAGCTGGTTTGTTTCCCAGCCAGACCAGGTGAAAATTGCCCAAAACCCTCTAAAAACTAAACTAGCTGCTGGTTTAAATTTTTGATCAGCAGGGTTTAAATGTGATTAAGGTGGTCAAAATAAAAATGGCAGTCCTCCTGACAGTTTAATATTTGGGTTTTCAGACAGTGAGAAACTGACTTTTTTCACTCTTTTCAGCCAAACGTCACCTCTTGTCTGAAGATGTGGTGAAGCTGCAGGATTTTCAGCAGAGGAAACTTGCTGTTGCCCACCGAGTCTCGGGATCAAAAGGCATGCATCATTTGGCTTGATTTGAATAACTTGGTACCACTCTCTGGTGTTTCATTACTTCTTCAAAGGTGAACTCAGTCATATTTGTCACATTAAAAAGTTCTACACATAAAGAAATGAATAAAAACATTTACGCCCACATGAGATTGCAAGTCAGACTGCAGTCATATCAACAAAAGCTGTTTTATTTTACGTGAAAGTGGGTGGCCTCATGGGGGCCTGACATAAGCTCACATGACCAGCTGAGTACTACTTTTTTTATTCCAGTATCTGTTATCAGAAAATTTGACTTGAGGAATTAATGAATCATGGCTGGTGGTGAGTTGTGAATTTCTAAAATGGCAACTGAAAACGGAGATTATGATTGATGCTATTACAATATTCATACATCACGTGTCCCCAACTGTTGTATTGGCCAGCACAACATAAACAAAAGTCACTGAGTGCACCTTTAACACTCAGAGCTGAAACGTCATTTTCTCCCTTGTTCTGAATGTCACTTGTTTTTTTTTTGTTTTTTTTCTTACAGGTTATTATTTTGATACAATACATCAGAAAGTAGAGAAAAATGAGCTAATTTTAGAGAAGGAGTTGAAAATACTTCTGCATTTATGCCAGTCTGCTGAAGATGTCATTATGGCAAGAAATGCCATTTACAGGTAAAACTGTCTCAGTTATTTTGAGTTTTATATTACAAGGATGTTTACACTACCATGTTTGGGGTCGGTAAGATGTTTTTGAAAGAAGTCTCTAATGCTCACCAAGGCTGCATATATGTGACCCTGGACCACAAAACCAGTCATAAGTCGCACGGGTCTATTTGTGGCAGTAGCCAACAATACATTGTATGGGTCAAAAAAAAGATTCCAAAAAAGTTGGGACACTGTACAAATTGTGAATAAAAAAGGAATGCAATAATTTACAAATCTCATAAACTTATATTTTATTCACAATAGAATATAGATAACATACCAAATGTTGAAAGTGAGACATTTTGAAATGTCATGCCAAATATTGGCTTATTTTGGATTTCATGAGAGCTACACATTCCAAAAAAGTTGGGACAGGTAGCAATAAGAGGCTGGAAAAGTTAAATGTACATATAAGGAACAGCTGGAGGACCAATTGGCAACATGATTGGGTATAAAAAGAGCCTCTCAGAGTGGCAGTGTCTCTCAGAAGTCAAGATGGGCAGAGGATCACCAATTCCCCCAATGCTGCGGCAAAAAATAGTGGAGCAATATCAGAAAGGAGTTTCTCAGAGAAAAATTGCAAAGAGTTTGAAGTTATCATCATCTACAGTGCATAATATCATCCAAAGATTCAGAGAATCTGGAACAATCTCTGTGCGTAAGGGTCAATGCCGGAAAACCATACTGGATGCCCGTGATCTTCGGGCCCTTAGACGGCACTGCATCACATACAGGAATGCTACTGTAATGGAAATCACAACATGGGCTCAGGAATACTTCCAGAAAACATTGTCGGTGAACACAATCCACCGTGCCATTCGCCGTTGCCGGCTAAAACTCTATAGGTCAAAAAAGAAGCCATATCTAAACATGATCCAGAAGCGCAGGCGTTTTCTCTGGGCCAAGGCTCATTTAAAATGGACTGTGGCAAAGTGGAAAACTGTTCTGTGGTCAGACAAATCAAAATTTGAAGTTCTTTTTGGAAAACTGGGACGCCATGTCATCCGGACTAAAGAGGACAAGGACAACCCAAGTTGTCATCAGCGCTCAGTTCAGAAGCCTGCATCTCTGATGGTATGGGGTTGCATGAGTGCGTGTGGCATGGGCAGCTTACACATCTGGAAAGGCACCATCAATGCTGAAAGGTATATCCAAGTTCTAGAACAACATATGCTCCCATCCAGACGTCGTCTCTTTCAGGGAAGACCTTGCATTTTCCAACATGACAATGCCAGACCACATACTGCATCAATTACAACATCATGGCTGCGTAGAAGAAGGATCCGGGTACTGAAATGGCCAGCCTGCAGTCCAGATCTTTCACCCATAGAAAACATTTGGCGCATCATAAAGAGGAAGATGCGACAAAGAAGACCTAAGACAGTTGAGCAACTAGAAGCCTGTATTAGACAAGAATGGGACAACATTCCTATTCCTAAACTTGAGCAACTTGTCTCCTCAGTCCCCAGACGTTTGCAGACTGTTATAAAAAGAAGAGGGGATGCCACACAGTGGTAAACATGGCCTTGTCCCAACTTTTTTGGGATGTGTTGATGCCATGAAATTTAAAATCAACTTATTTTTCCCTTAAAATGATACATTTTCTCAGTTTAAACATTTGATATGTCATCTATGTTGTATTCTGAATAAAATATTGAAATTTGAAACGTCCACATCATTGCATTCTGTTTTTATTCACAATTTGTACAGTGTCCCAACTTTTTTATAATTGGGTTTGTATCTCTGCCAAATATTGTCCTATCCTAACAAACATACATCAATGAAAAGCTTATTAATTTAGCTTTCAGGTGATGTATAAATCTCAATTTCGAAAAATTGACCCTTATGACTGGTTTTGTGGTCCAGGGTCACATATTTGATCATAAATCAGTAAAACTGTGTTTAGGTAAAATATTATTGTTATCATTTATTATTGTTTTTTTAATATAATTTTAATATAAATTGAAATGTAATTTATTACTGTGATGTCAAAGCTGAATTTTCAGCAGGCAGCGGCTATTTATTATGACTAGATGCTATTTACACTAAGTTTAAATAGCAATAAATAAAAGCAATAAAAGTGCAAGTAAAATTTGAGCGATTTCTGTCCCTCCATTGACAGCTACGCAGCTGTAGCTTTCATCAAAGCACACATCAGTTGTGGTAAACGGAAGCTCAAGCATGTTTGCATGATGTGAGAGAACCAATGAAGTTCATTCTCGTGTTACGCAGCAAATTTGAGCTTCTGCAAGAACCAATGAGGTTCATTCTTGTGCGTCAAACAGGTTCGGTTGAGCTTCTCTTTATGTTCGCAGATCAATGTTTATATGTGAATAAAAGCCTAAATTCAATCTTCATCATATAAAGTGATCGAGTCTCTTCAGAAATTTTGGACTAAACCGCTCAATTCATATCAATTCGTTTTACGAACTCTTTATGAACTTTTTGAAGCGTCAAAGTGGTAGTTGCGTAGCTGTCAACAGAGGGACAGAAATCGCTCAGATTTTATTAAAAAGATCTTCATTTGTGAAGAAGAACAAAAGTCTTACGGGTTAGAAACAACATGAGGGTGAGTAAATAATGACAGATTTTTTTTATTTTTGGGTGAACTAACCCTTTAATACTGTTCTCTTTTTATTTATGTCCATTCCAGGTACCATAAAGAGAGTCGTAGCATGGCATTTGGGGAATTCAAGTTTGGCCCTCTTTTCATGAGGTTATGCTATGAGCTGGGTTTAGAGGAGCTGGCAGCCACAACTCTGACAGATCCTGTACGTGAAAATGAACACACATTGTGCAAAAGCAGTGCTGTTTATTGGATGATCAGTGGATGGATTGTAGTGAGATTTGACATTTTCTTTTTCTTGCATAGGCTCTCAAAGGATTCTTTCCAGACTCTACATCCTTTAATATCGCCATTGACATGCTTTTCACTAAACAATGCTACGAAAGTAAGTTTCTTCAGCTTATCTCTCTATTCTCATGGAGTATGAAACTTTACGATCAATCAGATAATTTTATTATGCTCTGGTTGCCTATCCTGATGTCTTAAAAATGTGTTAGATGAAATAAAGAACTGAAATGTTGAAACGTATTTGAAAAGCCAGTGAGACAAATGCTTATCTGAGATTCTTGAAGGAATTAATCACCACAAACAAATCCTTTATCGGTGCAGCTTCCCATCTGCAAAAATGCAAAAAATCTGTCTGTTGTTGCCATGGTTTCAGTGGATGTGATGTGGGTCACTGATCGTTTTCTCACAGGTGGCCTGGAGGTGGTGGGAGAAATGAAAAAACAAGGAGTGCCGTTCAACAAGGACACCTTCATGCTAGCCTTTGCTACTTGTTATAAACTGGTAAAGCGAGTGTAGAAGCAAGTATTGTATGTTTTGTATTAAAAACATTAAGAATCACCAGTGAGTTACTGTAATCCCAGAAAAGAGGTATTTTCATCACATACAGAACAATACAATGGGTAACCATCTTGTAGCTTGTTTTTTGGGCAATAGTTTCTCACTGTAATTTTAAGTTATGCAAGCACAACATATTTTTATATTATAATTTATAAACTGTGTACACATCTGTTTTTGTGGGATTGGCAGAACACCTCAAAGTCATATCATATCTGTTTGACCCTGTTGGAAGAAGGTCAGACAAAAGGCAATCTCATCCCTCGACATGCCTATTGCTTTGCAACTGCTCTTGCTCTCAAACAGGTAAGATAATTAAAATGTCAATATCCAAATTAAAGGATAAATCTTTCTTGTATGCTATGTAATGCCATAAAAATTAACTGGGTGGGTGTAACATCAAATTTTAGTAGTTAAATGGCATTCAGATGTTGTGAAATTGTAATTGACGGACAATTACACAGACGCAGACAATGTTGCATCTTTTGATATATTAACAGTAAATTATAATTTGTTCAACTGGTGAAATGTTTATTTTTCATTTTTACTTGATGTATGTTGTAGAATGATATAGAGAGAGCCCAGACTTTCTACTCGCAGATCATGAGCACGGACAGTCGGCTATGCCAGAACCTGAGAGTAAGTGTGTTTAAAAGTGTGTGTCTTTGAAAGAGAGCTTGCATATGTGTAACTGCTCTGTTTCTAGGTTCTCATATTGGCTATGAAAGGGTCCATGAAAGAGGCGATCTCCGTCCTCACAACAGCCCAAGTGTCAAAGACTCCAGTGTTTGTGAAGAAAACGGAGTTCTCCCAGGAAGTGGTGAGATATCAACTACACACCTACAATACTTATTCTTTATTATTATTATTACTCATTCACCATTGCTATAGAACATTTGGGTGTTTGCAAACATCAATGATGTGTTTTGTGGGCGGAGCCTACCTGGTGGCAGAAAATGACAGTTCTGCAGTAGCACTCTATGGAAGCCACGTAATACAAACTCGAAATTAGATTTTTATTGTTTTATCTCACAATTTTGACTTCTTTTCTCGCATTTCCGAGTTTATATTTCACAATTTTAAGAAATATCAGAATTGCAAGATATAAACTCAATATTCTTTTTCCCCTCAGAATTGTGGGTTTATATTCCCCAATTCTGACTTTTTCCTCCTCAGAATTGTGACATCAACTCGCCATTGCAAGAAAAAAGTCAGAATTGTGAGATAGGCCTAAAAATGTTGTTTAAATGTTACCTGTATAAAACGTTATAGGTTTAAATATTATTTCATGCTGTAACTGTAAAGCTATTATGCCCCTATGAACCACATATGTGAATATTATGTAGATCTATTGTTTACATCAAATCCATGCTTTAATATTAGACTAATCATCGCAGGTTTCATTAGTCTAGTCTGTGGCTTGCAACCATAATTGTCTGCATTTAGCTTCACGGAGCGTCTTCGCCGACGGTATTCTATAATATGAAGTCCATTTTTTTTGCATTCAAAGGCACAAGAAGAAATGTTTTCTCTTATTCAGTGGATTTTGCCATTTTCCTCCACTTGTTAACACTCTTTTTCTGCCACCACAATGTGCACGCATCTGCAAATGACTGTGATGTCTGCTCACAAATGGTCTATTGCATTTAAGAGTAAAGTCATCAAAACTATGAAACAAATGGAATTAAGGCCCGTTCACACCAACAACAATAACTATAAAGATAACTATCTTAGCGTCCACACCAGTGGACGATATCGCTCTGTTTATTTTAAGTGCGTGCTTGTCTGGCACTTTAAATTCTCGCTCATTACAGCAGGATGGATTCTGATTGGCTGTCAATTTTTTATTTTTTTTATCGTTCATCAGCTGGATAAAATCGTTCTGAAAGTGATTCCAATGATATAGTTTCTTTCTGCCGTTATCGTTAAAGCTCTGGTGTGAACTCTGCTATTCTTTAATGTTGAGAACGATTTTCAGGACTATATCTTTATCGCTATCTTTATAGTTATCCTTGGTGTGAATGGGCCTTTATGCAGTCACCAATATTAATATTAATAATGTAAAACAAATCAAAACTCAAAGTAGCCGCTAGCTCTGGACAATCGTGCCATTCTGTTCAGAGGTGCATTTTAAACATTACGAGATTCCATTAGTGCTAGGCACTTGCATTTTGTTCACATTCTGGTCCAATTCTTGTCTGGCTATCACCAGACCGAGCTCAATCTTTAAGATTGAACATTGGTCTGGGGAGTCTGCTATGTATTTTCTACTGCACAAGAGGCGTGATCAACGAGCATAATTCAAATGACTCTGTACGCAGTTGGATAGTCCTTCAACCAATCAGACCACAAGAGGCGTGATCAACAGGCATTGATCCATCACTTTTCTATCCATCATTGTGTTAAACCCGCCAATAGCGTGCCAGGTGGATAAGCCAGTCTGTGATTGGTTCCCGCAAATGTGTAACAGAAGCAGAATAAATTAATGTACAGGTTTCCAGCCTGAGCTGCAGGGCGAAATCAAATCGCTGGCAGATCAGGCTGGGTTTACCCAGTCTAGGATAATTCATTCATTTCAAAATTTCTTAAAACAATAAATTAGATTATATTGTATTTCACATTGAGTTTTCTTTCAGAAACCTAAAAGACAATCCCAAACTTTTGAATGGCACTGTATTTTTGCTATAAAGCTAAATTCAAGCATATAAGAAAAATGGTTCATGATCATGAGAGACATTTAAATTCATTCGAGGGTGTACAAAAAAATTGACAGGTAATTTATATAAAAACAAACATGGAACCACTGGGCCCGGTTGCATGAAAACCCTTAAGTAAGGGTATCCCTAAAGGGGAAAAAAATCCTTGAGGGATTTCTTTAAGGGTGTTGCAACAAACGTCTTAAGAGTCACCCTTACCTAAGTGTTTATATTAAGCATTTTTCGATAGTTTCTGGCAAAACACTGCAATGGAGAAGCGGTAGCTATACTTATGGAAGATGTTATAAACAGAACATAATGGACCACTGACTAAACATGTTTACCTTTACTACAGTTGTACAGCTGTATTACAATATTTGAGTTAGGGAAATTATTGAAGGCACAAAGCACAAAATGTCCTAAAAGAAGAACTCACTGTTTTCTGAGTGTATGCACACCAGCGGCGCACAGCTTGGATGCTGCACATAATTTTCCATTAAATTACATTATATTTGTCCTGAATCAGTGTTAATGTACTCACTGACTTCACCCTAGGCTGCATGATATATGGTGTATAGACTTTTTTTCAGTAACAAGTTTTATTTTTGTTGTTTGACAACTTGAAAAAGTACACCACATATAAGGAAACTGCATAATATCCATAGTCCTTTCTATTTCTGTTTGTGCTGTTGCACCATTTTTCATACACTGAAATTCAAACTTATTGACGACGCCACTTTGTTCATTCTTGAAGATCATTTTTACCTGTATGGTGATTAGATTCACCTCTTCGGACTGCCGCCTTGAAACAATTAGAAATAATGATAAGAAATGTTGCTGTCAAGCACACAGTGGAAGTGATGAAAAAAATATGAAAATGAAGCTGCTCATATATTAATTTTATTTTTAAAGTGCTTTTCACAATGCACATTGTTTCAAAGCATATCATACTTTAAATATTCATAATACTTTATATCGATCACTAAAATGCACCACTGTACCCTCACCTCCTCCTCAATTAACATGAAATCAGCCATTGCGTTTGAGTTCAGCAAATGACTTATGGGATGTGTTTTGGTCCCTTCATTTTTTAGGATGAAATGGTCACTAAGCGCTTTGTTGCAACCCATAACAGAACTTAAGCAAACACTTAAGCAATTGAGGGGAAATACTTAATGATGACCTGGAGGTTCCTTAAGTTTTTTTTCCTCACAACCCATGTTTCAAGGCTACCCTTTACCTTATAAATAAGCGTTTTCTTGACTTAAGGGCTTTGTTGCAACTGGGCCCAGATCCTCAATAAATATAAAAGCCAAACACCTATTGTATTAAAAGCATTTAAACAAATTAAACCAGAACAGGTTGTAAAACATGTTTTCATGTTTTCTCACCCATTCTCATCTCTCTCTCTCTCTCTCTCTCTCTCTCTCTCTCTCTCTCTCTCTCTCTCTCTCTCTCTCTCTCTCTCTCTCTCTCTCTTCTGTCTCTTAGGTTAATGAATTGAGGAAGAAGAGTGCTGATGGGCTGTGGGAGGGACATGTGGAACAGGTGGTGATGCGGTTAAAGGAGGCCGGTCAGATCACCAAACAGACCCTTGATGAGATCCTGTGTTACACTCCCTCTAGGAAGAGGCCTCTGGGAATATTGGAGCAGGAAAGAAAGATCAGCCGAAGGACTCTTAAACCACTGCAGTCTGCACTACTGTTAGAGTGAATCCAATGAGAGTTCAAGACTCTCAGCTTTAGTGTATTATATTACAAGAGTGAAGGTGTATCCTTGATCTTCACAAACCGAAGACGCAGCCCATTCAAGCTCAGGATTTGGCATTATCTACCTCCTGCTGTTTTAATCCAGTTACTGTTGCCTTGAGTTGTTGAAATCAAGTAAGGAATTGAATCACTGTAATAAAGTAATGTTCCTCTAATTCGGGATTTTGTGCATTTTTGCATTTCATTTTAAAGGGAGATTGAAGAAATGGGAAAAGAGCAGCAATCAGGTGATAACTGTGAACCCTCTTAATCAGCGACATACAACACTTTAATGCGTTGATAAACACTATTGGAAAAAGTGTTGCTCTGTGTCTTCTAAACGAAACACAGAAGCAAGATGCTGCTGGAAGATAAATGGGTGGTTGATGTGTTTTGTATGTGGTAAGGGTATCATGCATGCATGAATGCATGAAAGAGATGTATAAAAAAATACTGTTAGTATTGATTGAGGGTTTGAACACTGACTGTGCAGATCTTTGAGTTTATCAAAATGCTCATAAGGTGTGAATGCTTTAAATGTTTCCCCAGTTGACAGTGGAATAAAAACAAAAATGTGCCATATTATGTGACATTGTTCACAATAACACTTCTTATATTACTGTATCTCTTTAATGAATATATATTGGTTTTGTATTCTTCATTTCTAAATCAAAAGGGATAGTTCACCAAAAAAAAAGCTGTAAATCCTGTCATCATTTACTCATGTCATTCTTCTGTGGAAACGAAAAGAAGATATAGAGGTGTCAAAAGTATTCACATTCATTACTCGGGTAGAAGTATAGATAGTAGGGTTTAAAAAGACTTCTGTAGAAGTTGAAGTATCAACTCAAGCTTTTTACTCAAGTAAAAGTGTAAAAGTACTGGTTTCAAAACTACTTAAAGTATAAAAGTAATGTAAGGAAAAAAAATGCCATTAAGGACAAAAGCGTAGGCCGTGCCACAGGGGCCTATAGTCAACTACCCCACTTCCTCAAAAAAACATTTTTCTAAAGGCCATAATGACTATAATGTTATATTAAAATGTTAATGTTGAAAAATGGGATGCACAAGGCTACCTGTTTCAGCCGCATATATGCCCATTGAAAATGAACGCATTTTAGTACAATGCAAATACATTTAAGAACCATATATGTGTACTACTGAGCATTAACGTGTTTCATGGAGCGGAAGATATGATGACTAGTTGCCTATAAGTATTGTAATGGTGCAAAAAATCAAACTTCAGAGGCATGTTATCAATAACCTTTATTGGAATGTAAATGTACATCCAAGCTTAGCTGCAGGAATCTGTGAGGGCAACGGACAAGAAAATTGGTGTATCCACATGGAATGGTATATGTTTATTCTTCTCATCCAACCACAATCAAATCCACTCTATCCGGATGGCGCGATTTATCTGGATAGGTTTTTTTTTTTTTTTGAACGATGACAAGCCGGAATGAAAACAAGCCGAAATGAAATAGGAGTAACGAGGCTATTTTTAAATGTAAGGAGTAGAAAGTACAGATAATTGCGTGAAAATGTAAGAAGTAGAAGTAAAGGTAGAAATAAAAAGTCGGCTGAAAAATAATTACTCCAGTAAAGTATAGATACCCCAAATTTCTACTTAAGTAACTAAGTATTTGTACTTCGTTACTTGACAACTCAGTATTTTGAGGAATGTTGATAGCCAAACGGTTTTGGTTACATTGACTTTCATTGCATGGACAAAACAGACATTTCTCAAAATATCTTCTTTCGTGTTCCACAGAAGCACGTTATACAAGTTTGAAACAACATGAAGGTCACTAAATGATTAGATTTTTTTAAACTATACCATTCTTTTTTATATACTAGCACATTAATTTATTTTGTTTTGTCTGTGTAATTAATCTACACAGAACAATGATGCAAATGTACTCTCTAAATAAATTATTCGCCCAACGTGGGGCTCGAACCCACCACCCTAAGATTCTCATGCTCAGCCGGGTTTACAACGGGGTAAATTTGGGGTCATTGTAGGGTTTCCCCGCCAAATCCTGTCCAGCGACTCGACTGGCGCTAGGACCCGGACGGTGCCGCACAGTGGCTTATCGCTGTCGATGTGCGGTGATCCGGACCAGACTGAGTCCATGTATGTAAGCTAGCCTAGCGTCACCAACAACCCAACGCCCGCGAAACACTCTCATTTTCACACGGGTCCATCCACTGTAAACTCTCGCAGAGGCGTTTTCCTCATCTTTCGCTCGATAACAGCCGGTCTTGAAGCTGAAGGTCAAGGTGGAGGCCGTTATTTGATGTGAAAGGGTGTAGATCTGTGCGCCTACACACAGAAAGCGAGAGAGAGAGAGAGAGAGAGAGAGAGAGAGAGAGAGAGAGACTCCAGACATACAAGATGGAGTGCCAGTGGAAACCCGACGAGCAGGGACTTCAGCAGATCTTACAGCTGCTCAAGGAATCACAGTCCCCGGACACATCGACGCAACGATCCGTCCAACAAGTATCCTTTACCTCACCGTAAAACAGTGCTGAAGGGCGGCGAACGAGGGGATGGCGGAGTTCAGGAGGAGTTGGCCTGTGATTAGCTCATCCGTTAGTTAGTGCTTGAGATTTGAAAGACACGCAGTCATTTATGATCTGTTTGTTTATATTTTATCTGTCGATTGGAATGGTGACTGCATGGTGTCAGCGGGTGTATAGCTGTCAATCGGGGAGTGTTTAAGTTAAAGGGGTTGTTCACCCACAAACCAACATCTGTCATCAGGCTCACCCTCACGTTATTCCAAAATTGTATGATTTTGTTGTATGGAACATAAATTAAGATATTTTGAGAAACGCCTCAGTTTTTTTTTTTTGTCCGCACAATGGAAGCAAATGGTCACCAAAATCGTTTCTTCGACGAAATATCTTCATTTACGTCCCACAGAAGAAAGAACCTCACAAAGGTTTAAAAAGACGTACGTAAATACGTAAATGATGACTGAATTTTAATTTTTGAGTGAACTACCCCTTTAATCCTTAGATCAGATAGCGTGTCGATCTGTAACAAACATATCTGTGAGATTATTTATAAACGATCATCTGATCTAATAAACGGGTTGTGCGCAAAACCCATGTTTGACAGCATTTTTGAGCATCGTAGGCGTTTGGAACACTTCAAAATGAAATGTTATCTAGATAGGCTGCTCAAAATGTTATGAGACGCAGATTAGACGGACTCCATCTGCAGTGGCGCGAGTATTGTTATCACGATTTTCTGTCACATAATCGGATGCAGCTCAGACAAAGACATCTGACATTCGCGATGTTTCAGCCTTTATTCCACATAGGGAGAGAGTGAGGAAGATGTGGGTGAACTTGGACACCCCTTCATCTAGCAAATTATGCATCATCGCTTGTCCATTAGAACGCTATAAAATGCTATACTAAAAACTTTTACGACAATTTTCTAAATTTCAGGTAAAATTAATGTCACAACAAATGTATCAAGGCATATAAATACGTCATATGTTGTTGAATTGCCAATACGTAAAAACTAGATAAATGATTTGGATACAAATTAGCTAGAAACAGAAAAGACAAAATGGTGGAGAAAAAAAAAACATTGCTCAAAATATTTTCATTTATGTTCCACAGTAGAAAGAAAGTTATACAGGTTTGGAAAAACATGAGGATGAGTAAATGACTGAATTTATATTTTTTGGGTGAACTGTCCCTTTAAAGGGTTAGTTCACCCAAAAATGAAAATTAGCCCATGATTTACTCACCCTCAAGTCATCCTAGGTGTATATGACATTCTTCTTTCAGACAAATAAAATCGGAGTTATATTTAAAAAGTCCTGGCTAATCCAAGCATTATAATGGCAGTGAATTGTTGCCTCGTTTATGAAGTCCATAAAAGTGCATCTATCCATCATATAACTGCTCCACACAGCTCCGGGGGGTTAATAAAGGCCTTCTGAAGCGAAGTGGCGCGTTTGTGTAAGAAAAATTTCCATATTTAAAACTTTATAGACTAAAAAAACTAATTTTTTTAGTTTTTTTAAAACTAAAAAAACTAAAAACACTTTTACTAAAAAAACTAAAAACTAAAAACACTTTTATGGACTTCATAAACGAGGCAACAATTCACTGCCATTATAATGCTTGGATTAGCCAGGACTTTTTTAATATAACTCCGATTTTATTCGTCTGAAAGAAGAATGTCATATACACCAAGGATGACTTGAGGGTGAGTAAATCATGGGCTAATTTTCATTTTTGGGTGAACTAACCATTTAAGCTTTTTCTTTAAATGGTAGCTGTGGGGTCAGGTGCTTCCGGTAAGATGTGCCAGTGGCTAACAAAAGTAATTATTGACATCCCTAACATCTACACTCTAAATAGTAACCCTTTTCCTGGCTCGTTTATTAAAATGTGAATAATATGCATCAAAATAAAACTTTGTAAAGAGACCTTATTAAATAGTTGTTTGTACAACTCTGTTATGTTCATATTTTGTTTGCAAGTAAATTGTTTACTTGCTCCTCAATTGCTCGTCGTACCTTTTGACATGACGTCTCTCGTTTTTTTTTTTGGGGGGGGGGGGGGGGGCCATATTTCTATGGCCCTGAGTTAGTTCTTCTATGCCACGAGTGTCCAAACTCGGTTTTGGAGGGCCACTGTCCTGCAGAGTTTAGCTCAAACTTTGCAGGATAGTGGCCCTATAGGAGTAGGATTGGACACCCCTGTTCTATACACTTTCTACATCAGCAATGGGCCACGTCAATCCTGGAGTGCCGCTGTCTGCAGAGTTTAGCTCCATCCCTAATCAAACACCTCTGAACAAGCTAATCAATGTCTTCCGGATTACTAAGGCTAAACAGTCCTTCGGATGAGACGTTAAACCGAGGTCCTGTCTCTCTGTGGTCATTATCCCAGGATGTCCTTCGGAAAAAGAGTAGGGAGGGGTGTAACCCCGGCATCCTGGCCAAATTTGCCCATTGGCCTCTGTCCATCATGGCCTCCTAATCATCCCCATATACTGATTGGCTTCATCACACTGTCTCCTCTCCACCAATAATCCAGGTGGATGCTGCACATTGGTGGTGGTTGAGGAGATTCCCCCCTTTTAAATGTAAAGCGCTTTGAGTACCCAGAAAAGCGCTATATAAATGTAACAAATTATTATTGTTATTATTATTATTATACAGGCGGGTGAGGTTTTTTTTTTTTTTTTTAGGGTTGGAGCTAAACTCTGCAGGACAGCGGCACTCCTGGACCGAAGTTGCCCATCCCTGCTCTTACACAATTATCTCAGTTGACAGCAGACTTACTAATTTATTTTATATTATTTTCATTGTGTTGTACATTTAGGCTACACACTATTGATTGTTTGTGTACATTTGCGTATTTGCTCATATATTCATTCATTATATATATGCATTATACATTCATTAGGTTCATTCATTAATGTAATCATCCATCTACTGCAAACAGCATGTGGTTAGTCCATAAAGTACGTGCACTGATGCACATGTCCCCTGCTGTTTGCATTATCCTCTGTCTCTGTGGTCTGGATGTCTTTTCTTAATGTGCACCACAGAAACTTGAGCAGCTCAATCAATACCCGGACTTCAACAACTACCTAATATTTGTGCTCACAAAGCTAAAGACGGAAGGTAAGATGTGCATGTTAACATTTACTTGTTGTATTACGCATGCTTGATTTATAATTTTGATTTGGGATGTGACTTATTAGATTTATAATATGATGTGACTTGCTGAGTAGGGATACCTGAGCTGAGAGTCAAACATCTGGATAGATATGGGTCATATTCATTTGAAAGCCTATAACCTTTTTATTTTTATGTAGGCATTGTGTGATGGGAGGCACTGCTAGTAGGTGCAGGAAATTACCCTTTGTCGGTCTGCGTTGTGGTTGTTGCAGTTTATGAGTTTTGCCATGACAGTTTGTGTAGTGTGTAGTATATTAAGAGACAGTCTTCTATTGATGTTTCTGGAAGGAGTTGAGTCAAGCAGAATGAAGCTCAGTTCTGGGTGGTGTTTAGTGTCTGTAGTGTCTTCTGAAGCCAGTGTCTTTATAGCTGGTGTGACTTCAGGTCAGTGGTAATCTGTCAAGTGCACTGGGAGCTTAGCTGCACTGACCTTTTGAATCTGTGTCCTCTGTCAAGCCCCAGGTCACAGAACATGTTTAGAAACGATAGAACGAAACGATGTTTAGAAGTTCATCTGTCAAGGTTTCTCCCTCTTTTTTTCCCCCTGAATTAGGATTAGGATTTTTTTTTTTTTTTCAGTGTGGGCTGTAGTTTTATTTATTTTAAACATTTTTTTTATTTTTAAACAACATATTTTTATAAGTGTCAAAAATATTTGATATAATATAATATGCTATAACATAATACAATATAGCCAACTAGTTCAGAGCTCAACAGTAAGGATTTTTCAGTGTAGGCTGTAGTTTTGTTTATTTTAAACAATTATATTTTATTTTTAACAACATATTTATTATATTATATAATATTTCAAAACAGAAGGAACTTCTTTATTAAGCATCCACGCAGTGTGTTTTAATTTTATTTTTAAGCAACATGTTTTTTAAGTGTTATGATGTTCTAAATTTGTAATAATACATGCATTCTTATAGTATGAACGGTTATTAGAGTTTATCCCTGCAGTTGTTTATGTCTTTCTTTCTTTTTTTTAAATTCTGGTCATGGCCTTTGCCATGGGCTGTATTTTCCACCCAGTCTGAAAGTAATGCTTTTCATCCTTTCTTTCTCATAGATGAGCCTACTCGCTCTCTCAGTGGTCTCATTTTGAAGAACAATGTTAAGGCCCATTACCAGAACTTCCCAAACGGCGTGTCTGACTTCATCAAAAATGAGTGTCTGCAGAACATTGGAGACTCTTCACCGCTCATTAGAGCCACAGTGGGTAAGTATGGACCGACAGAGCATTTATTTATCTGGCTCTGAGCCACAGCTTTTGCCATCATGATGTAAACAATATTATGCTTTTGGTGTCTGTTTGTGTTTTTACTCTTGATATAAGATTATTTATTGAATCTATGTCTGAGTGTACACAATGTGATTAGACTGTGATAAGGTATATGCAGTGCTGTGTTTCTGTGGTTACCCAGCATCTTGCAAAACACAACATAACATGTATCATTTCTCATCTTTTTGTTTATTTGATTTGAAAATTGTCTTTTATGAATGTTTTCCTGCACATTGATTAATATACAGTAGTGGCCAAAAGTGATGTCTGGAGGAGATATTTGTTTTTAATGATCCTACAAGATTGATTAAACCATCAAAATGTGAGGAAAATTATTTATATTTTAAAAACATTTTAAATATGAGAAAAGTACAAAACACTAAACTTGGTTAAGGCAATTATTTGGCAAAAAAGGCAAACTACAGCAACAGGTTTTATTTAGCTATGCAAAAAAGAACAACATAATCAGTTAATATTTTGTTGATTCTCTCTCAAAAAAAGTGTTTGTTGGCTTTTGCATGTATTCATAATTTCCTTGCCAAAAATGATGTTTGCACAATTTGGCATGTTTCATTGCGTTATCACAAATAAAAAAAATTACTCCAAGCACAACTACGCAATATGCTTACAAAATCTTAATAATAATATTTGAATAAAGGGTGAAGATGCAAATTCGGCACTTTTGGCCACTACTGTATATGAATTATTTGATTATAATTTGACCACATATATTATGATGTTCTATCAATTTTGCTTAACAGCTTATTTTTTATTATAGACTGTCATCCATCTATCCATCTTTTTTATCTGTTCTATCTATCTAATCTATCTATCCTAATCTAATTTTCGGAACTGCTGTATAGGCTAGTCTAAATGGTGCATTATTGTGGATATGTTTGTGTTCTTCAGGTATTCTGATCACAACTATAGCCTCCAAAGGGGAGTTACAGAATTGGCCGGAGCTTCTACCTAAACTCTGTTTACTGCTGGACTCAGAGGACTATAACACTTGTGAAGTAAGGCACTCTTTCTGAAGCTGTCTGCAGTCCTTTCTCTCCTCTTTCGTGTTTCTATTCCTCAGTCTCTCTTTGTTCCACTAAGTGGAGCTGTATGATGATGGATGTTGCTGACTTCTCATCTAAAACTAGTGTAGCTCATTGCTTCATGATCTAAGCTCTCAGCAGTATATCTGAGCTTTGCTGATACACATGTACTGCAGCATATCTCCACAGGGAGGTTTCTCTGCTTGGCTTCATGATGTGAAAGGAATGAGATCATCAAACTGTCCTCTGTGGGTTTTTTACATCTGTCATTGATTTAGGTGGTTTGTTATTGGTCTCAGTGTTTGGTTGTAATGTTTTGTTGAAGATTGTTTCATACAAAAACTTACTTTTGTAATATTTTAATTCGTATGATTGTGTAGTATAATCAACACGTTTTTTTTAGTAAGGTAATTAAAAAACAGGGATCAAATTTAGACTCACTCTTTTTATAAAATATGTAGCTATTTTTACATATTGGAAAATAGTCACAGCTGATGTGACCATCAATATCTATCTACTATACAGCCCAGCCTCAAATGCTTTTATAAATGGTTAGTACCACTACATTTCAGAAGGTTTGGGTCATTAAGATGTTTTTGAGACTGTAAAGACATGTATTAATGTTACAAATGTTTTTATTTCATATAAATGCTGTTGTTTTTGAATTTTCTGTTCACTAAAGAATCTTGAAGAAAAAAAAAAAAAAAGTATTAGTTTCCAGCTTTCCACAAAAATATTAAGCAGCACAGTTGTTTTCAACATTGATAAAAATAAGAAATGTTTCTTGAGCACTCAATCATCATATTAGAATGATTTCTGAAGGATCATGTGACACTGAAGACTGCAGTAATGATGCTGAAAATTCAGCTTTCAAATTACAATTTCAAATTACATTTTAAAATATTATTAATAGAAAAAAAATCCAATTAAATTAAATAACATTTGAATGGTAATGTACAAAAATATTTTAATTTTATTTTGCTTGATGTAACAGTTAATAAGCAAAAATAACAATCGGCTATGGGTGCTGTGCAATGATATGGTCAACAGGTTTTTACGTCTCATCTGCTACTATTGGTTTGTATTGGTGCGTTCACGCTGTCAGAATACTGTAATCATAAGATTCTTACTTGAAAAAAGAATTCATATATTTGTTGAACCCCTTATCTGCTTGAGTTGTCCTCTCACAATTATTAGATAATAATAATATTGATAATTCGACATGGTGTGAATGTGAATGCACCATATATTTTGCACTGCTAGAATGCTATTTTGACCAGTCAGAAGCTATATTTATAAATAATTATTACATACATTTATAGACTAGTTTCAGACCCCACTGTCATTATCTATGCAATAACATTAGCATCCCTTTGGACGAATGTGTTTTGCTGATGCATACACATAAAACTCCTCGAGCCCTGAGCATCTGGACTCAAGGCTAAGAAACTGAAGTCTTGGCAATGTGTCAGTAAAGTGTACATGTACCCATACGCACACAAACCTATATCTGCTTTGATGTTTCATAGATTAAGTTTGCATTTTGGAAGTTCGGCCTGTAATATAGGGAAATGCTTTGTAAACTTTGCATGACCAGCTTCCATGACCCCATGACAGGGCCATGACCCCTGGTGAACACATACACTTGTCATCCTGAAATAATACTTTTATGTACCTGCATGCAGTAATTGAATAAATTGCATATCACACACCCACACACACGAACAAAGAAACTCTAAACAGTACAATGCTCTTCCCTGTGTGAATGCGAGACTCTTGCTGAGCAGGCTTGTTAGCACAGATTGAGGTCAGTTATTTTCTACTGTGGAGATCAGATGTGATCACAACTGATCATAGATGCGTTTGGAGACTGCACACTTTCAGTCTCTCCTGTCCTACTCCTACGTGCACCATCCGCATTGAAAATCTTGAATTGATTGAATATGTCTAATGTAAACCTGTAAATAAAATGTTATGGTTTTGAAGTGCTATGACATAAAAAGAGGAATAGACATTTAATGTAAACTGTACAAAAGATTTTCTCATGAAGAGGGATGAACGGAATACCAAGATATTCTGAAATTAATGTATTCAATTCAATTCAGATTTCCTTTAAATTGTCATGATGATAATATAATTTTTGAGAGCATAAGAGACTCAAAAACATTAAAAGATCTATACTGACCCCAAACCTTACCTAGTCTCATTGCTGTATTACAAATACATTTTCTTATTTTTTGATGTATCGAATTACATGCACATTACATTGCTTGGGGTGTGTGTGGAATGTCACACCCTCTGCCTGTAATGATTGGCAAATCCTGATGCAGCATGCAGTCTGACTATGTAGAATATGCGTCTATAATTAGTGGTGTGCATGTACCTGAAAGATGCAGTTACATCAAAGTTACTTGAGGAAACTCTCTCACATGCCTATGCTATCTTCAAATGACATGCAGGGTAAGAGAATTATAAGCCAGTCCTCCAAAGCCATGCATGTGCTCCTCTAGCTCAACTGCTTGGGGTATGCTGAGCACCAAGGCCAGAGACATTATAAGGGGGAGGACAGGACGGACCACTTGTAGATAAATGAATGGCAGAAATATTAAGGCTCAATATAGTGGCAGGCAGCAGGAATGAAAGTCTGCCTTTTGAAGGTGCACTGTGTAAATTTTAGCGGCATCTAGCGGTGAGGTTGCGAATTGCAGCCGCCCACCGCTCACCCCTCCCTTCGAAGCACATAGAGAAGCTACGGTGGCCGACACAGGACAAAGATGTCATCGTCTGAGACAGCAGAGAGTAGCTAGCGCTCAGAAGAGCAGTTTGTCCGTTTAGGGCTACTGTAGAAACGTGGCGGCGCAAAATGTTGACTTCACTGTAAGGGGACCCGCAGTGTATGTAGATAGAAATGGCTTATTCTAAGGTATTAAAAACATAACGGTTCATTTTGTAAGGTCTTTATACACCACTGAAAACATAGTTATGTATATTATATTGCATTTCTGTCAATAGATTCTCATAAATACTACACACTGCACCTTTAATAGTTTATTTACTCCTGAATGTACATTAACTGTATCCGCCTGGAAATGACATTATTTTAGCATGATTTAAGCTCAAGAAGCAAAATGTATTTCTTATTTAAAATATATTATTGACACACTCTAAATAAACACTTTTGGAGATTTCAGTCTTTATCTGTTCAAGTAGATGTGCTTGAATGCCTATTACTTGCATAGAAAATAGATGCCCAAGATGAACTGACTTGAAGAAACTTTAAACAAGGTCATTGGTTTAATTCTGAGGTATCATAAGGGGTAAAATAAGCATCAGGCAACCTAGCTGTGTGTGTGTGTGTAAAAAGGGGAATGCATCCATCCACCGCTGTGATCTTCTAGTTTGGTTGTGGCATGTGGGTCCTCATGTTGCTACATGAAGTCTGAAGCAGTTGAGAGAGACATTTCCAGAATGTCAGGGATGACTTTATTTAGCTTGGGCAGAGTGGTTTTGCTCTCTGTAATGGGTTTAATGTCTAGTATGTTGTCTAGTTGGCATGGTTAAGATGTTACTGACCTTTGAATCATAGTTTATTTGCTCAGAGAGGCCACAGCCCTCACTGGCCGATATATGAGCGCACTGGAACGGAAATGCATGTGAACGTGATGGTAATTACTAATGTGTTCATTGTACTGCTGGTCCAACCAAAGGCTGATTGTTTGTTGTGAAAGTTTTTTTTTTTTTCTCCTCATAGTGGTTTTCTTATAAATGAAATTAATTATGCTATTCATTTCAATATTTATGATATCCAAGACAATGCTGCCTGTGATACAGCTTACAAATGTACACATTTGCGGATTGTCTTCCCATTTAAATATATACTCTGCAAAAAAAGAAACATCCTCTTACTTTCAACTTTTTTTCCCCCAGCAAATTTCTTAACATAAAATGTTTGTTAGAACATAAAAAGATTTAACAATTGAGACATAAATTGAACAAATGAACAGACATTAAATGAACAGACATTTGATGAACAGAAGTGGAATAATAAGTCCCTGAACATAGCGGGTGTTAATATCAAAAGTATCAGTCAGTATGTGTCCAGCAGCTGCTTTAAGGTGTACAGTTCACCTTATCATCATGGACTGCAGCAGATTTGCCAGTTCTTGCTGCAAGATGTTACTCTTTCACCAAAGCACTTGCAAGTTCTCAAACATGTCTGGGGGGACATATGGCTACACGTGGTTTGGCACTGCAAGGATGATCAGCTGTCCTTCCTGTCTCCCTGTAACACTGACTTAGGTGTCTTACATTGCGGACATTGCAGTTTATTGCTCTGTCCACATCTGCAGTCCTCATGCCTCCTTCAGCAGGACTATGACATGTTCACAGAGGTGATCAGGGACCCTGGCCATCTTTCTCCTGGTGTTTTTCAGAGTCAGTAGAAAGGTCTCTTTAGTGTCCTAAGTTATTGGAACTGTGACCTTTAATTGTCTACCGGCTGTAAAATGTTAGTATTTTATGGACTGTTTAACAGGTGCATGTGCAATAATTGTTTATGATTCATTGAAAAAAAATTGTTTAAACCCTTTTCAATAAAGTTTATTTGGATTTGACATAATCATCTTTAAAGTACAGCATCCTGAAAATACACACACACACACACACACACCTTTGACCTTGCAAGACTGGAGGCTTCCTCTCTGTGTTCCTCTCAACTCAAATGTGTCATCTCCAAAAAAGTGCAAGCTGACAGTGGAGACAGTTGCCATAGCGACAGCCGAGCCAGACAGCTCGTTGCCACGGCGCCATTTGTGCTCGTGACCTGATTAGATTCCTTACAGGTGGAATGTCTGTGAGATCAGGAGGAAGCTTGATGTGTTGGGTGGGTCCTTCTGCTGCAAGGTCTGGCTTTGCCATTGTTCTCTGTCAGATCCTTTTCTGTGAGGCTTTGGAAATTGTTCAACACTGAATTGAGCTGGTTTAAATCAGTTAATAATTTACCAAAAGTTAGCTGGATGACATTTTACTAAGTAAGGGTTTGTTGAAATTTCTGGATTGACTTGAAAATGGATTAGTAACAAGTTGAAAATTGTAAACAAATCAGTAATGTTTTCACCAAATGCCATTTATTTTTTTTATTTGTTTTATTTATTTTTGTAGCAAAAGCCAGCATCAAGCATTTTCTTATCAAGCTGTCATGGAGATGTATTATAGTTGCAAAATTTACAGCTTTTTTGGCAAATTCTAAATGTATATATATTTTTAATCCAACAAACAATACCATATATAAATAATGTGTATAAACATATTTTCATAAATATGATACTGTTGCCAATAATGATGATATTATTATTATTATTATTATTATTATTATTATCATCAATATTAGTAATATCAAAAATAATCACAACAACGATGATGATGATGATGATGATAATAATAATAATATAATAATAATTATTATTATTAAATGACCTTTATTACAGACCTTATTACAAACCCGATTCCAAAAAAGTTGGGACACTGTACAAATTGTGAATAAAAACAGAATGCAATGATGTGGAAGTTTCAAATTTCAATATTTTATTCAGAATACAACATAGATGACATATCAAATGTTTAAACTGAGAAAATGTATCATTTTAAAGGGAAAAATAAGTTGATTTTAAATTTCATGGCATCAACACATCTCAAAAAAGTTGGGACAAGGCCATGTTTACCACTGTGTGGCATCCCCTCTTCTTTTTATAACAGTCTGCAAACGTCTGGGGACTGAGGAGACAAGTTGCTCAAGTTTAGGAATAGGAATGTTGTCCCATTCTTGTCTAATACAGGCTTCTAGTTGCTCAACTGTCTTAGGTCTTCTTTGTCACATCTTCCTCTTTATGATGCGCCAAATGTTTTCTATGGGTGAAAGATCTGGACTGCAGGCTGGCCATTTCAGTACCCGGATCCTTCTTCTACGCAGCCATGATGTTGTAATTGATGCAGTATGTGGTCTGGCATTGTCATGTTGGAAAATGCAAGGTCTTCCCTGAAAGAGACGACGTCTGGATGGGAGCATATGTTGTTCTAGAACTTGGATATACCTTTCAGCATTGATGGTGCCTTTCCAGATGTGTAAGCTGCCCATGCCACACGCACTCATGCAACCCCATACCATCAGAGATGCAGGCTTCTGAACTGAGCGCTGATAACAACTTGGGTTGTCCTTGTCCTCTTTAGTCCGGATGGCATGGCGTCCCAGTTTTCCAAAAAGAACTTCAAATTTTGATTCGTCTGACCACAGAACAGTTTTCCACTTTGCCACAGTCCATTTTAAATGAGCCTTGGCCCAGAGAAAACGCCTGCGCTTCTGGATCATGTTTAGATATGGCTTCTTTTTTGACCTATAGAGTTTTAGCCGGCAACGGCGAATGGCACGGTGGATTGTGTTCACCGACAGTGTTTTCTGGAAGTATTCCTGAGCCCATGTTGTGATTTCCATTACAGTAGCATTCCTGTATGTGATGCAGTGCCGTCTAAGGGCCCGAAGATCACGGGCATCCAGTATGGTTTTTCCGGCCTTGACCCTTACGCACAGAGATTGTTCCAGATTCTCTGAATCTTTGGATGATATTATGCACTGTAGATGATGATAACTTCAAACTCTTTGCAATTTTTCTCTGAGAAACTCCTTTCTGATATTGCTCCACTATTTTTCGCCGCAGCATTGGGGGAATTGGTGAACCCATCTTGACTTCTGAGAGACACTGCCACTCTGAGAGGCTCTTTTTATACCCAATCATGTTGCCAATTGACCTAATAAGTTGCAAATTGGTCCTCCAGCTGTTCCTTATATGTACATTTAACTTTTCCGGCCTCTTATTGCTACCTGTCCCAACTTTTTTGGAATGTGTAGCTCTCATGAAATCCAAAATGAGCCAAAATTTGGCATGACATTTCAAAATGTCTCACTTTCAACATTTGATATGTTATCTATATTCTATTGTGAATAAAATATAAGTTTATGAGATTTGTAAATTATTGCATTCCTTTTTTATTCACAATTTGTACAGTGTCCCAACTTTTTTGGAATCGGGTTTGTAGGATATATTGAGTTACTTCAGAGCAATGTATTACTGAAATGTCTATGGATTAAAGCAGTAGCTATGGAAGCTTGTTTCCGCCATGGAATAAATAAAAAAGATAATTGCAACTTTACCTCACAACTGAGAGTTTATATCTCGCAATTTTGACTTTATAACACGCAATTGCGACTTTATATCACAGAATTGTGAGATGAAAAGTCTCAATTCCAATTTTTTTAGTGATAGAAACAAGCTTTCATAAGTAAAGATGGTTGTAAAGATTCAACAGCCTCACCAGCCGTAAATCTATCAACTCTTCTCACCTCCTTCCCTCGTTGGGAAAAAAGTAACCTCAGCCTAAAATCAGCCTAGCTTACTGTGTCCTCTTTTATAATACTGTATGTTACCAAGAAATGCCACAAGCAAACATCAGCATGAGCGTTATCACTAAAATTAAACAAAAAGTAATAAAATGCAAGTCATCTTTACAAATAATTGCATCATCACACAATCTGTGTGTCATTTCAGCAGAATATGGTAACAACTGGCCAAAAAACCAACAAAATTTTATGTTAAGGCGACGCGTCATGACAGCGTTCAGACCAAAGCACATTAGCGACAGACACTTGCATTATAGACGGTGAACAGTGACCAAGCATTTTGGAATCCATCACCACAAACAAGCAATGTTGATAATAAATCATATCATTAGACTGGCACAGCGGCCGGGTAAATGTATGTAACCGACCGTATTAAACTTATGATTTGGGAAAAATGTAACTATGCAGAATTAGCTACAGCAAATGTGCATGGTCGCTAAGTTAGTAAATTTACAGACTGACCAGTAATTCTGAAAAATAACCGTTTTCTTAAAGAAAACCGGCCAGAATTAAATCAGACACGCAACCTATTAGATTTTAAATAACTTAACCAAACAGCAAATAATTTCAGCAGTAAGCATTAGCTTCTTGCTTGATGCTGTCATCCAGGGGTATCACTTATAATTGTTGGGGCTGAAATGCTTTAAAAAGCTTTGGCTTTCTGCACAAAATTACGCTCTGGTGTAGGTCTTTCTTTGCCGATTAACTCCAGCTTTTCTTTAAAAGTTAATCTTGAAAACGGCGTGGATAATAAATTAGCAACGTTTCCATAGCAAATAACACTAAATATTTTATCAGCGTTTTTTTCCCCGATGGTGTTCCCCACAGCAGGCGGAACGTGTGATAAACTTAGTGATATCAAGCCCTACCCATTTAGAGGGATGATATGATTGGTCAATTTTCCTGTCATTTGAAATTAGTCTCTCATTGACTTGCTATAGCTTGGCCCTCTGTAATTTCACAGCTGGACCACCAATCACAAAGCTGAAAGCGTTAGGCGGAAAAATCCTAATATGGAGAAAACGAACGTCTACACAACACAACACAAACTGAATAGGCAGATTTGAAGGGTTTATTTCCTCAAAAAGATTTAGATGTTAATTAAGACCCTTAATTAAGGGTGTGACAATATATCACGATAACCATAATATTTTAAATGAATAGTACACATATGATAATATGACCCCATAAATAACCCAGTGGCAGCACCTGGTTGACGTCCCAAAGTACAATAGGTGGTGGTATTTCACCTTAATGCTGCCATCTGTCAAAGCAGAAGACGCAGCGCACGCAGCTGCTTTTTTGGATTTATTGAAAATTACTTGTCGCAAAAGGGGGCAAAACCACCAACCTGTTCACCCACCTCCACGTCCATCATCCTGTGGATTTCGCCACTATACAGAGAGTAAGTTGCCATTATTTTGCTAGTCTGCTAGTCCTGAAACGGGAAATGTTACATTAACCTGTCAACTATAATAGGGCGATGTGAGCATTATGGTGCGCTAAACTCTCACATGTAATTTGTTTCATTCATACTCAACATCGGAGGGCGCCCTTGGGCAGAAAGTCCACAAGTGAGACCCATAGAAGTATTCAACTTTAGGAAATCCCTAATATGGACAGCTGCAGTAGAATAAAACGCAGATAGAGACGTTTTGACTGATTAAACATGAAGAGAATTAACACACCATTGTGATAGTATATGGTTTATCTGTGTTCTTCAAGCCATCTTGGTTATTTTCGTAAGGATAATGTATATTTATAATGCAATGCTAATCAACAAAGCATTTATCACTGTATAGCTATAAAATAATAGAATTTCTGCCTCATTCTGTGATAAGAAATTGTATTTGTATTTTAATTAGGGTACGCCATTTCTTGGATTTGGGTTCCAAATGGGGATGCAAGTTAACAGGTTAAGGTATTAGTGTTGTTAAAGTTGATTTATTATACTGTTGAACTTGACAGTATTTTTTTCTCTCCTGGTTATTTCTTAGGCAAAGAAGCCAGAGAAAGCCAGAGTCTCAATTGTTGTATGCAATGTGATTCATTGGCTAAAAAAGAAAGCAAAACACATAATAAACAAAGTAAAGATGAATTTGACTGATAACATTGTTTTTCCCCAAGGTTTCTATAGATATCGCGATATATATCGTTACCGTGAATTCTTTTGGCCACAATAACCGTGGTGTGAAAAATCTGATATAGTTTTTTAACTATTATTTTAAAGTTTGTAAATATTACTTTTACAATAGTTTAGGCCCAGTTAATATATTGACAGTAGTTACTTTTAATACTATTAATAAGTACTATCATTTTTATTTTTTGTTATTAATATTTATTATTTTCTCTCACTCACATACAGTCATGTGAAAATGTTAGGACACCATATTGAATTCCATGGTTTTCTGTATCAGGACATAATAAAAAAAATCATCTGGTCCTTGGCAGGTCTTAATTTGGAAAATAAAACCTCAGATGAACAACACATGACATATCACACTTTGTCATAATTTATTTAGCAAAAATAAAGCCAAAATGGAAAAGCCATGGGTGACAAAGTTAGGACACCCTTTCTGTTAACATAGGAATTAAGAGGGTAAATAACAGTCAGGCACTGCTAATCAAATGCCTTTGATTAACTGATCACCAGCTAATGTGATCACCTCTATAAAAGCAGAAGTTCTGGCAGTTTGCTGGTCTGGAGCATTCAGATGTGTGTTAACACAATGACAAGGAGGAAAGACATCAGCAATGATCTTAGAGAAACAATTGTTGCTGCCATCAATCTGCGAAGGGTTACAAGGCCATTTCCAAACCATTTGAAGTTCATCATTCTACAGTGAGGAAGATTATTGACAAGTGGAAGACATTCAAAACAGACACCAATCTTCCCATTAGTGAACGTCCCAGCAAATGCACCCCAAAATCAGACTGTGTAATGCTCAGAAAAATTGCAGACAACCCAAGAACTACACCTCACACTCTACAGGCCTCAGTTAACATGTTAAATGTTAAAGTTCATGACAGTACAATTAGAAAAAGATGGGTCAAGTATGGCATTTTTGGAAGGGTTGCCAGGAGAAAGCATGGCTTAGGTTTGCAAAGTTGCATCTGAACAAACCATAAGACTTCTAGAACAATGTCCTTTGGACAGACGAGACCAAAGTGGAGATGTTTGGCCATAATGCACATCGCCAAGTTTGGTGAAAACCAAAAGAACAGATCAGCACAAACACCTCATACATAAAGTCAAGCATGCTGGTGGAGGGGTGATGACTTTGGGCTTGTTTTGTAGCCACAGGACCTGGGCACCTCACAGTCATTGAGTCGACCATGAACTCCTGTATACCAAAGTATTCTAGAGTCAAATGTGAGACCATCTGTCTGACAGCTAAAGCTTGGCTAAAATTGGGTCATGCAACCGGACAATGATCCGAAGATCACCAGCAAATCTACAACAGAATGGCTGAAAAAGAAAAGAATGAAGGTGTTGCAATTGGCCCAGTCGAAATCCAGACCTCATCCTGACTGAAATGCTGTGACAAGAGCTGTGCATAAACAAATGCACACAAACCTCAATAAACTGAAGCAATGTTGTAAAGAGTGGACCAAAATTCCTCCAGAATGATGTGAGAGACTGATAAATCATGCAGAAAATGATTACTTCAAGTTATTGCTGCTAAAAGTGGATCTACAGGCAATTAAATGAAAGGGTGTCCTAACTTTGTCACCCATGGTTTTTACATCTTGACTTTATTTTTGCTAAATAAATAATGACACCGTGTAATATGTCATGTGGTGTTTTTCATCTGAGGTTTTATTTTCCAAATTTTAAGACCTGCCAAGCACTAGATGATTTATTATGTCCTGATACAGAAAACCATGAAATTCAATAGGGTGTCCTAACATTTTCACATGACATACAGGCTACAAAAAAGTCGGTTTGTTTTGCAACGAGCTTACAAATTTGTCCAGGCTCATAGCCAGGTCCATAGTGCCTACTAAACCGATCACTGTCCAAGACCCATATTACTCCTGTGAAGTTTCAGTTATTAGAAGATATTTCCTGTCTGTATGGGTGATTATATGTCGAGATGTATCCTTGTGCATTTGTGTCAGAGGTCATTGTTTTTTTATGCTTTACTGTCCAGTTGCTTAAATATTATTAAAATCATTATGCCCTCTCTGCCACTACAGTATTTCCCAGGTTCTACTATAAACTTTCCATTAAATTAAACTACATATGATTTTGGCTGTCTGCATTGCATTAATGTCTGCATGTCACCTTCAGTGTAGACAGTCTATGAGCCAGCAGTGAGCTTGAGGCGATGGCAAAAGTATTATATTTTATTTTTTTAGCAGCACTGGCTGCACGTCATGCCAAAAATAGAAATGTGTGTCAACTGAAGGCCTCTGTGTCACCGGCTGACATTCATTACTGGTTTAGGCAGTTTGATTGATTGTAATGGAAGCATTTTAGATTAAAATTTTGAGGTTGTTCTGTGTAAAGGGGAAATATATGATTTGTGTCAGTTCCATTCCTGCTGTGTTTGTCCTTCAGGGGGCTTTTGGAGCTCTGCAAAAGATCTGTGAGGACTCTGCCGAGATCCTGGACAGTGACATGCTGGACCGCCCGCTCAACGTGATGATCCCTAAGTTCCTGCAGTTTTTCAAGCACAGTAGCCCCAAGATCAGGTAAGACAAGCATGTGTTTCCTGATGGAGCACAGCTGTATGAAACCGCATTAACACAATAACATAATAACAATATTATTGCGATATCTATAGAGGTAAAAAAATAAACAATAATTACAAAACCTCCCACACTTTGTCTTGCTTTTGTCTGTCATCTCCTCCAACAGGAGTGTCTAAAGCAGCCTCGTCTTTTTTACGCAATCCAAAAAAATTCCCACACTGTCTTGCTTTTGTCTGTCATCTCTTACAACATGATTTTGTGCATAGTAGCTACACATTGGGCATTTCTCAATTGGAAGGCTGCATCCTAGTGAGGCTGTGTCCTTCCTAATCCAGTCCTTCTGGGGCTTATAGACTAGAATAGGGCTGGGCAATAAAACGATAACGATAATTATTACGATATAATATTCCTTGATTAAAATTATAACAAAAGTTTACTCGCTGACCATCTCAATCACACGACCACTTAACACGCTGTGAGATCCAGTGAGGAGTGCTCGAGTTTGGTGCAGAGTTCTCCCATACAAACCACAAATCAAATGCCTCGTGATTTAAACTAGTTTAAAGCCAGATGAAACAGCGCTCGACAACACTAATGTGGAAAACAGAAGAAACACTGAGCCACGATATAGTTACTGTGCATTTCTAAGAGACAAACCATGTCAAATGTTCAAGTTTTTGTCATGTTCTGATAATAGGTTTCTAGAACTTTCACTTGGGAAAAATCTGCCTTTAAACTTTAAAGATTTGATATTTATCGTGATAATCACTGATATAAAAAAAAGTATTGTGATAATTTTTTGGCCATATCGCCCAGCCCTAGGCTAGAGTCCTCCTCAGCATTAAGTGCTAAAATGAGATGGTCTAATAAGTGCGCATGGCTATGTCATAGATTTTTCCACACTTACGGTCATTGAAATGAATGTGGAACAATACTTTATATTTAAAATCTTTATATTAACTGACTTTCTATTAATGCAACACAGTGAATCACCTGTGGACTCACAGTGGTTTACATTACAGACATAGCATTATGTGCTTGATTTACAAAAAAACAAAACAAAAGAAAACATAATGCCTTCATTTCCGAAATCATGTTTTTGTCTTGCATTGCATAATGAAATTGGATGTTCAGTTCAGATTCATTTTTTGCTGATTCTCTTTGAATTATGAATCGTGAATTGGAATGTGTGCAAAGGATTGTGGGTGACTGAAAGACGCATAGGATACAGATGATGCATCCTTCAAAATAAGCTGAATGAAGGACGCGAAACAAAGGCTGCCTTCCATTGATCAATCAAATTGCCTTTGACGGAGCTTGATGACTTGGCAGCCTAGATATGCAGTCTTACTAGGACGCAGCCTTCCAGTTGAAAAGTGCTCACTGCGTCGTCGTCTTTTTCCGTTTTATGATGGCTGACAACCAGCGTTAAGGTGCAGTACCGCCACTTAATGTGTTGGAGTGTCAACTACATATATACTGGCCCTGAAATGTTTGTGATATTAACGTATGTGTAGTATTTATATATTACAGTTTGCTGAGCAATTATTCAGACTTGTTTGATATATGTACTGTGCTTGTTGTCTGTTGTAGGTCTCACGCTATTGCCTGTGTCAACCAGTTCATCATTAGCAGAACACAGGCCCTAATGCTGCACATAGATCCTTTCATTGAGGTACCACCTCCAAACCTGACAATGTCAAAAATGAGAATTTTGTCATAATGTGCTTAACCTAACTATTCCATATCCTAGAATTATGATCCCAAAACTTTGATTATTGAGGAAGTTGTGATGTGTAGTTATTAAAAATGATTAGGTTTTTTATATTTATGTGTGCGTCTTTGTGCCACAGAACCTGTTTGCACTGGCAGGTGATGAGGAGCCAGAAGTGAGGAAGAACGTGTGCAGAGCTTTAGTCATGCTTTTAGAAGTCCGACTAGACCGTCTCCTTCCTCACATGCATAACATCATCGAGGTTAGATCACGTGGTTGTAAATGTTTAATCATTTGGCCAGCAAATCCCAGAGAGGCAAAATGAAGCAACAGCAGCCTCTTGTGGCTTTCTTTAACTAGACTTTTGTGGACTAGTTTGGTAAAAATGTAACTGGTGAGCCTTGCTTATGTAACGTGAGCAATTTCTGTGTAGTTTATATGTAAAACTATTCTTAAAATAAATTCGATAGTTTTTTTGTTTTGTAAAAAGCATATTTTTGAAAAAAAAATTGAACACAAAATTATGCTCATGTTTCACGAATAAGGTCCAATGTCTTTATATTAGACCCTCAAACCTACTCACAAACCCCTTTCTATTTCTCAGTACATGTTGCAGAGGACACAGGATCAAGATGAAAATGTTGCTTTGGAGGCTTGTGAGTTTTGGCTCACACTCGCTGAGCTACCTGTGTGTAAGGAGGTTCTGTGTGGACACCTGCACAAGTGAGCACACACACACACACACACACACACACACACACACACACACACACACACACACACACACACACACACACACACACACACACACACACACAAACACAAACACAAACAAAACAAACAAACAAACAAACAAACTTTATCAGGATCAGTCATGTTTTTTTCATGTTTTGTCACAGATTGACACCAGTTCTTGTAAATGGAATGAAATACTCTGAAATTGACATAATCCTGTTGAAGGTCAGTTTTTCTCTCTCTGGTTCTAAAGCTTCTTTTTGAGCATCAGCTGATTGTGACATTTTATATACCGCCCTAAACAGAAGTGAAACTTAAAACACACATCTGTGGATCAGACTGGGGCAAATTTAAGATTTAATAAGATTAAGATTAAATAAAACACCTGTGATTTGCCATTGAGTTCATGCACACAATCAGCATGTGATTTGGTTACGATGCTGAACCACATTAAAATAATCCCACATTGTCCTTTGGTTTACATTTGGCTGTCATATACAAACACACTGTATTTTCCATATCTTAGCCTGTCTTTCATGTTAAGAAACTTAAGTTCTAAAGCATCTAGTTAGCTAAATAAATGAAATGCGTGATCCGATTTAAAAAAAAGATGGCAGAAAAAAAAGCTACTTATTGGTACAAATTTTGTGTTGTGCATCCCTAAACAGACCCTCTCAGTCTTGTATAATGTGGACACAGCGCAGTGCCAGACAAAAAGTTTGTCCAAAAAAAAAGAAAAAGAAAACACCTTTCAATAAGTAAATGATTTTCAGGGTGACGTTGAGGAGGATGAAGCAATCCCAGACAATGAGCAAGACATTCGGCCAAGGTTTCATCGGTCACGCACCGTTGCCCAACAACACGAGGGAGGAGACTCCATTGAGGACGAGGAGGATGATGAAGATGATTTGGATGACGATGAAACAATTTCAGACTGGAACTTGAGTAAGAAACAGTGTAGTTTACAAATGACAGACTCAGCTAAGTCCTCAACATTTGCTTGTGTCTTCATAATTTTTTTCTGATGTGTGTAGGGAAATGTTCTGCAGCTGCACTGGATGTCTTGGCGAATGTTTTCAGAGATGATTTGCTCTTGCATATTCTTCCTCTACTGAAAGAACTACTGTTCCATCCAGAGTGGCTTATTAAAGAGTCGGGCATACTTGTACTGGGAGCCATTGCTGAAGGTATTAAAAAATTACCCACAAACGCATAATATGATTCACTCATAGCACAAGCATTAGCATTAAAGGGAAACTGAAGTCTTGAACATACCTACACTACCGAAATAGTTCAAAATCTTTTATGTTGTTATTTTTTTTATCATGAATACATTAAAAATGGTAATCTTGTGAAATATTATTACAATTTAAAATAACTGTTTTCTATGTTACTTATTCCTGTGATGGCACTATTATTCCAGTCTTCAGTGTCACATGATCCTTCTGAAATCATTCTGCTCAATAAACATTTCTTATTATTATCAATTTTGAAAACACGTTACTTTAGTTAATTACAGTACTAATGAAAAACTATGTAATTACAAGCAACTTCAAAAAATAATTGCACACCAAGTACATGTAGTTAATAACAATGAATTTATTAATAAAGTGTTACCTCCATCTCTTCTTTTCTTTAGGCTGTATGCAGGGGATGATCCCCTACTTGCCAGAGTTGATTCCTCATCTGGTACAGTGTCTGTCTGATAAGAAGGCGCTGGTTCGATCCATCACTTGCTGGACTCTGAGTCGCTATGCACACTGGGTTGTTAGCCAGCCCCCCGACACCTACCTCAAACCGCTCATGACTGAACTGCTCAAACGGATACTTGACAGCAACAAACGCGTCCAAGAGGCCGCCTGCAGGTGAGCATGTGTCACAATATTGTATGTGTTGTGTAAAGATGATTTTGTTACCTGATGATCTCTTTTTATTCTTCCTTTAACTCTTTTAATCTCTGACTCTCACTCTTCCTCCCACAGTGCCTTTGCTACCCTTGAAGAGGAGGCTTGCACTGAGCTGGTGCCATACCTTGCTTATATTTTGGACACGTTGGTCTTTGCTTTCAGTAAATACCAGCACAAGAACCTACTCATTCTCTATGATGCCATTGGGACTCTGGCTGACTCTGTGGGCCACCATCTCAACAAACCAGTAATTGCACGATCAAATACACACAAACTCTTGTGTATCAGGCACATATCTTTATTTTTCAAACATATACAGTAGAGGTAGATTGTTACATGGAAACACACACAAAACCTTACTAACAAATATTTGGTAAAGTAATCAATTTGACTTAGAATAAACAGTTTTTAATTTAAGTATTTACAATATAAATATAATAATATATTTATAATCGACATTTCTCCTGCTTTGTCTGCCATTTTTTTCAGTAACTGCCTGTGTATGTCTAATAAACACACGTATGACTTCTGTATGTGTGTTGTTGTTCACATGCACTGTGCTCTATTTGCAGGAATATATTCAGATGCTGATGCCTCCATTGATACAAAAATGGAACCAGCTAAAAGATGAAGATAAAGACCTCTTTCCCTTACTGGAGGTAGTGATCTAACGTTTCATTTATATAAACTACCGTTCAAAAGATTGGGGTAAAAAAAGTCTCTAATGCTCACCAAGTCTGTATTTATTTGATCAGAAATACAGTAAAACAGTAATATTGTGAAATATTATTACAATCAAAAAAGTATCTATTTCTAATATATTTTCAAATATAATTTATTCCTTAAGTCAAGTCACCTTCATTTATACACTCACCTAAAGGATTATTAGGAACACCTGTTCAATTTCTCATTAATGCAATTATCTAATCAACCAATCACATGGCAGTTGCTTCAATGCATTTAGGGGTGTGGTCCTGGTCAAGACAATCTCCTGAACTCCAAACTGAATGTCAGAATGGGAAAGAAAGGTGATTTAAGCAATTTGGAGCGTGGCATGGTTGTTGGTGCCAGACGGGCCGGTCTGAGTATTTCACAATCTGCTCAGTTACTGCGATTTTCACGCACAACCATTTCTAGAGTTTACAAAGAATGGTGTGAAAAGGGAAAAACATCCAGTATGCGGCAGTCCTGTGGGCGAAAATGCCTTGTTGAGGTCAGAGGAGAATGGGCTGACTGATTCAAGCTGATAGAAGAGCAACTTTGACTGAAATAACCACTCGTTACAACCGAGGTATGCAGCAAAGCATTTGTGAAGCCACAACACGCACAACCTTGAGGCGGATGGGCTACAACAGCAGAAGACCCCACCGGGTACCACTCATCTCCACTACAAATAGGAAAAAGAGGCTACAATTTGCACGAGCTCACCAAAATTGGACAGTTGAAGACTGGAAAAATGTTGCCTGGTCTGATGAGTCTCGATTTCTGTTGAGACATTCAGATGGTAGAGTCAGAATTTGGCGTAAACAGAATGAGAACATGGATCCATCATGCCTTGTTACCACTGTGCAGGCTGGTGGTGGTGGTGTAATGGTGTGGGGGATGTTTTCTTGGCACACTTTAGGCCCCTTAGTGCCAATTGGGCATCGTTTAAATGCCACGGCCTACCTGAGCATTGTTTCTGACCATGTCCATCCCTTTATGACCACCATGTACCCATCCTCTGATGGCTACTTCCAGCAGGATAATGCACCATGTCACAAAGCTCGAATCATTTCAAATTGGTTTCTTGAACATGACAATGAGTTCACTGTACTAAAATGGCCCCCACAGTCACCAGATCTCAACCCAATAGAGCATCTTTGGGATGTGGTGGAACGGGAGCTTCGTGCCCTGGATGTGCATCCCACAAATCTCCATCAACTGCAAGATGCTATCCTATCAATATGGGCCAACATTTCTAAAGAATGCTTTCAGCACCTTGTTGAATCAATGCCACGTAGAATTAAGGCAGTTCTGAAGGTGAAAGGGGGTCAAACACAGTATTAGTATGCTGTTCCTAATAATCCTTTAGGTGAGTGTATAGCGCTTTTTACAATACAGATTGTTTCAAAGGAGCTTTACAGTGATAATAGGAAATTAATGCAACAAAGATTGTTTTGGCTGTACATCCGCTCTAGTCCAGTCTCAAGTTTTTGATTTGATCCAGTTCTGTTTCCTGTGATGGTAAAGCTGAATTTTCAGCATCATTACTCCAGTCTTCAGTGTCACATGATCCTTCAGAAATCATTCTAATATTCTAAGATTCTTTGATGAATAGAAAGTTCAAAAGAACAGCATTTTGAAATAAAAATGTTTTGTAACATTATAAATGTCTTTACTGTCACTTCTTTTTATTTTTATTGTTTAGAATTTTGCATGTCAGTGTATGTCCCTGATGGTTGTAATTCAGAATTTTTTTTTTTTATCATTCTATGTTCATTTCTCTTTTAGTGTCTCTCATCTGTGGCCACTGCCCTTCAGAGTGGCTTCCTGCCATACTGTGAGCCTGTCTACCAACGCTGTGTCAACCTGGTCCAGAAAACACTCGCCCATGCTGTGGTGAGAGACCACTCAAACATCAAGCATTCCATATCATCTCTCTGTAATACTGTCAGCTTTAAGAAAATACTGGAGAGTGGAAAATGTTCCAAAATGAGAAACTGCCATAATTTAAAAACATTGTTTTATCCAACATAGTTGATATCACATGACCTCTCTTTCTCTGTCACACAGCTCCACCAGACGCAGCCTGACTTTTATGAAGCTCCTGATAAAGATTTCATGATTGTGGCTCTGGATCTGCTCAGCGGTTTAGCAGAGGGTCTTGGTGGGAACATTGAACAGCTTGTTGCCCGTAGCAACATTCTCACTCTCATGTACCAGTGCATGCAGGTAACTATACAGCATAACAATGCTTTGTGGCACTGTCGGGCCAGTGCGATCCAGGGCTTTCAACGGGCCAGGCTGGGCTAATAGCCTCGGACCTGTAGCACCGAGCCCAAAACCAGGCTGCATTTCCACCGTCGGGCCAGAAGCTCTGCAGCGTTTCACTAAAAACCGCCCGTAACACGTCTCTCTGGAACAACGTCACACAATCCCATCATTTCACCAACAAAAATACGGTGACAGTGACAGTCCCAATAGTTATATTTTCTTTCAGAGAAACAGAGGAAGCTCCTGAAAAACCGGAGTTGCTTTATTTTACAACATGCGGAGCTAAATATGGATATCAGACAGTCCGGTATAAAGAGACAAGACGCAATAACAGATAAAATAAATACATGATTGTGATAGCCTATATGATTTGTCTGATTTCTTCAAGCAGTCGTATTTACCATGTTTACTACGGTAATGGTTAGCACAAATCTTTTGCATCTCTACTTCTGCCTTATACAGTGATCAGAATCCACATCGGATCACAAACAGAAGTTATTTCAAACACTTACTGCTGTCTGAAAGATTTTTTTTTTTTATGTTTTTGAAAGAATTCTCTTGTGCTCACCAAGGCTGCATTTATTTGATCAAAAATACAGTAAAAGCAGTAATACTGTGAAATATTATTACATTTATTTCTATTTTAAAGTAAGCAAGCAAGAAACTTTATTTATATAGCACATTTTCAAGTAACAGATGTTGCAACAGAAGTGCTTTTCCACAATGATGACATTAAAAACCAACATTTAATATTACATACAACATAGCAAAAATGACTAAAGAAAATAAATGTTAAATAAGACTTTAAAGTGGCAATTGATGACCTCACGTGGAATGGGAGACTATTCCAGATAGTGATTTAAATGTGATTTATTCCTGTGATGGCAATTTTTTTTCTTCAGTGTCACATGATCCTTCAGAAATCATTCTAATATGATGATTTGATGCTCAAATAACATTTCTTATTATCAATGTAGAAGACAGTTGTGCAGCTTAATAATTTCTGGATTATTTGGTGAATAGACAGTTCATAAGAACAGCATTTATTTTAAATATAAATCTTTGGTAACATTATAAATGTCTTTACTGTCACTTTTGATCAGTTTAGTGTTAATAAAATCATTAATTTCTTTAAAAAACAAAAATCTTGCTGACTTCTGAACCATGGTGTGTTTGTGTCAACATGAGTGCCACAGTGAGTATTAGCAGCAGCTGTTTGACACTGTATCTAGGTAACGACTGAGGAGGAGAAGAAAACAACTTTTCTGTACAAAGTATTTGTGAATCTAGATTTAACATCTAATCTTTACTTGCACAGAATGACACTTATATTTGCCTGCTGCAGATGCATTGCAAAAGATGCAAATAATATGAACTGCACAGAAAATTTGTGACCCTGGACCACAAAACCAGTCATAAGGGTCAATTTTTTGAAATTGAGATTTATACATCACCTGAAAGCTGAATAAATAAGCTTTCCATTGATGTATGGTTTGTATTATAGGACAATATTTGCCCGAGATACAACTATTTAAAAATCCGGAATCTTGAGGGTGCAAAAAATATTGAGAAAATCGCCTTTAAAGTTGTCCAAATGAAGTCCTTAGCATTGCATATTACTACTAATAACCAATTTTTATATTTTTACGGTAGGAAATTTACAAAATATCTTCATGGAACATGATCTTTACTTAATATCCTAATGATTTTTGGCATTAAAGAAAAATCGATAATTTTGACCCATACAATGTATTGTTGGCTGTTGCCACAAATAAATGTGACCCTGGACCATAAAACCAGTCATGAGTTGTCAAATGTCAAAGTCAAAATTTGATTTTGAAATTTGACACTTGATTGTTGTATTTTCTCAGGATAAAATGCCAGAAGTTCGACAGAGTTCTTTTGCCCTGTTGGGAGATTTGACCAAAGCCTGTTTCCAGCATGTCAAACCTTGCATTGGTATGTGGTTGCACATATTCACTGACACTTTCTCAATTTCGTCCATCTCGGTTTACCTTCAGGAACTTACATTTGTTTGTTTGATTGTTTGTTTGTGTTAATCTCTCCTTTCTAGCTAACTTCATGCCTATCTTAGGCACAAACCTGAACCCAGAATTGATATCAGTCTGCAACAATGCAACATGGGCCATTGGAGAAATATCGATTCAAATGGGTTAGAGTTTCATCATCATCTTCAGTTATTCATTTATTTCACTGATTTCATTATACCTTCTAGGTTAACATGATACTTATCTCTCTGCTCGCTCAGGTTCTGAGATGCAGCCATATGTCCCGATGGTTTTACAGCAGCTTGTGGAGATCATAAACAGACCCAACACACCCAAGACTCTGCTGGAGAATACAGGTACCATATGAGGGGTGCTAGACCAGGCTGACCCCTTACAAGAGGTTTCCGCCTTCTTCCTTTCCCAAACTCTCCCAGTCCCCATTCTGCAGTGCTTATTAATCTCCATACAAACTCCAGGAAGTGGGCCTTACAAGGTTTGATAAAGGTTTTAAGAGTGAATATCAACTAACTAACTGGGTAATGAATAAGAATTTTTCATTTTCATTTCTTATTTTTTCTATATACAAAGTCAGTTCCCTCAGCATATCCTGTCTTCAGAAATGAATATAACAGACCTTGTAACAGTCCAGCTGTGGTATTTACTGAAGTGGATTTATAAAACAGTGAATTCCACATTAGCAAGTAGAGTTATTATCACCGTAATTAAGTTACAAGCATCAGTCAGTGAGATACTACAAACAATGATAAATGTAAAACAGCCATGAAAGGAGTATTAAGTACCTGCTTTCTTTGATTTGAATTTTTTTTTTTTTTTTACTAAAATTTGAACCTTAAATAGTCTTTCCCCCCCCCTCCTATTTAATTCAGAGAAAACATCTAAACTCAAACTAAATCTGTTTTGTAGTGTTTAGATAAATGTATAGCACCTGTACCTCACAAAATATTTCCCAGTTACACTCTAATTGGACTGCTCAAATTGAAGCTCTAGTCTGAGCCATTAATGGCCGCCGACATTGATGCCTTTTTTTAAAATGAGGGTGAAGTGTAATGCTCCTAACGTAATCCCACTGAAACAAGGGTACTTGTAGATGTGTTCCTGTTTGTCGATTTATTTCTGTTGTTTTAGTTACTTTTCTTTTTCAATGTGAATGCATATCTGCCAATAGATGTTGAATGTTGTTTAGTCAAGGACGGCTAATGTTTGATGCAGGATTGCTGATGTCTTGATTATTAATGTCACAAAGACTTAGGTCCTTTTAAAAAATTAAAAGTAAGCATGTGGCATAGGCAAATGCACTCTGACCATTTTTATGAGTCAGTTTCAAAAGTGAGTCTATTAACACACTACCGTTCAAAAGTCTGGGGTCAGTAAGATGAGTAAATAAATACATTTATTTAGCAAGGATGCATTCATTTGTTTAAAAGTGACAGCAATTGTTACAAAAAAAATCTATTTAAAATAGAAATTGTTCTTTTGAACATTCTATACAAAGAATTCTGAAAAAACAAATGACACATTTTGTTTCTACAAAAATACTAAGCTGCACAACCATTTTCAACATAGATAATAATAAGAAATTGATAAAAAGAATGAGTTCTGAAGGATCATGTGACACTGAAGACTGCAGTAATGGCCGCTGAAAATTCAGCTTTGCCATCACAGGAAAAAAAACCCCATTTTAAAATATATTAAAATAGAAAATATTTATTTTATTTATTTTTATTTTATTTAATTGTAATATGTCACAATATTATTGTTTTTACTGTATTTTTGATCAAATGAAGGCAGCCTTGGTGAGCATAAGAGACTTCTTTCAAAAACATTGAAAAATCTTCCGAACCCCAAACTTTTGAACGGTAGTATCTCTTCTTTAAGGTGCAGGTTTTATATCATTAATGTTATGATGTTGAGTCTGTCTAATTTGTGAGTATTTGATCATCTACAGTATTTATCTACTAATTAATATAATAATGGTGGACAGTGCTTAACTGTGTTCCAGTTCCTTTGAATCAGCCCATCCTGCACTGAACTGCGTTCTCTAATGAGCCAATCATCTGCTTTCTGCATGTCTCATTGGACTGTTCATAAATGCCTGTCTTTAATGAGAATGTTGCATAGTTTTGTGTCTCTTAAACTTAGGTCTCCCTCCTCTGTGCCTCTTAAGATCCTGGTGGAATCTAGTCCTCTCCATGTAGTTCGCTTGGCGTAATATGCATTTCTTAAAGAAACAAAAGAGACAGAAAGAAAGACAAGACTTTTCTGTTCTACTGAAGAAATTTTTGTGAGTTTAAGGGAGAAAATCTTATAAAACAAGATTGTTTTCTGTAGTCTTCATCTTTAAAACAGGGATTTGGGGAAAAAGAACATGCAATCATGATGGTGATGTAGAGACGTTACACAAATTTGGCGGATACTGAAAGTTTCTCTGAGCTGTGTTTTCTAAGACTCCTCCCTTAAACGAGATCTATGTTTTTTAGTGTCATATTTTACATTTGACCCTGTAGTCTGGGGCTGTGAAGAGCACTAGTGAAATCTTGTGTTTATTCTCATACACAGATTCTGTTGAGTTCTGTTTCTGAGTTGTCTGTTTGTTTGTTTGTTTGTTTGTTTGTTTGTTTCTTTTTGTTTTCTCCTCCCCCCCTCATTCGCTCATGTCTTGGTTGGCGTTTGGTGCTGTATAACCGTGATTGCGTTACCTTAGCAATAACAATTGGTCGTCTTGGTTACGTTTGTCCTCAAGAGGTGGCACCCATGCTACAGCAGTTTATAAGACCCTGGTGTGTATTATTCAATCTTTTATTTCATTCATTTCCTCTTTCTGTCTATTTTCTGGCTTTCTTTCTGGCTTTCTTTCTTTCTTGCTTTCTTTCTGGCTTTCTTTCTTTCTTTCTTTCTTTCTTTCTTTCTTTCTCTCTCCCTCCCTCCCTCTCTCTCTCCAAACCTTGTCCCAGTGTTCTTGAAAAGGCTCCTGCTTTTCTTCATGCCTTGCGCTAGTATAGAAACGTCCAGAATTGTATAAACAAAGCATACAGTTTCACCAGCATAATATTTATATCTTCTTGCGAAAAAAGCCACGCAAGAAGACACAGCAGGAGGCCTATTCAAGACATTTGAGAGAAGGTATCCCTCTCTTTCTCTCTATCTTTCTCTCTGTTCTGTATGATTCAGTCTAAATCATTGCCAACCATGTGACTAACCCTGTCCCTCTAGGTCTTGTTGTTTAATTTGCCTCAGTAGCACCTTCATGTATTCTCAATTGATTTATTTCAGTTTTCACTTCTGTTTTCGTCTTTTATTGTCGCTATCTAACTACTAATTGAGTGCATGGGGTAATATCAAATGCTTGCTGGTTTCAGGAAACAAAAGCGCTAGTTATCTATGGATAAAAAGAAGAGAATTGGAAAAGCTTCTTTAGAAAGCATTTTTCCTCCCCATTAGATGTGGAGTCTTTTAGCTGCATGATTCTATCCCGGAATGCCTGCCCCAAAATTTGCACTAGTTTAACTCTATAAACTAGCAGCTGGCAGAATACATGGTGCTATATAGACATTGTATTTGTTGTAAGCATTGTATTTGTTCTTATAAAGAAGTTGGTTGTTTTACCGCAAAAGCAGCTGAAGATCTTTATAAACATTAACATAATTACTAAAGAAGGTAGATGTACATGATTAAGAACCAATAATATTAATGATAAAAAATTTTAATTTTCTGTAAAATTATTGTGGGATTGTCAGGAAATATTTCAACAAGCTGAACTCTTCAGGTAAACCCAAAAGCTACTTTTCGGATTCAACAAGAGAATGTTTTCATTACAAAGATGATACAAATTTTGGTTTCTCTATTGACCAATCTCTGTGATTTAAGACGTTTGCTCGTCCCAAGGTGCTCTGAGGTGATAGTCATGATATTGTGTTGATTTTGTGTTAGTCCACAAGCAAACTAACCGCACAGGCTTGTTATTTGAAAACTGGTTCTTCCCTTCACTAGGTGCACCTCTCTTCGCAATATAAGAGACAATGAAGAAAAAGACTCTGCGTTCAGAGGAATCTGCACCATGATCACGGTCAACCCTGGTGGTGTGGTGCAGGTACGACACGATATTGTCAGTGATGTCTCTCTGAGTGCTCTGACAATCGAAAATCATCCTCTTTTCTTTACCATCCCTCTTCAGGACTTTATATTTTTCTGTGATGCTGTAGCATCCTGGATGAACCCAAAAGACGATCTTCGAGAAATGTTCTATA